>OZ007496.1:109997088-110509588 GCA_963931805.1 Microdon myrmicae
TTTGACTCTGGGGTCAAGAAGACTACTCCGGAATAGACTTCTTGTCATAGAATATGCGCTTTTAGCTGCGGAGAGGGACGCTGCTACGTGCTTATCAAAATATAAATACTGGTCTAGCCAGATACCAAGGTATTTAACTACAGTTTTCACTTGCCGTGGAAGGTTATTGTTACCTACAATAGAAAAGTGTTTCCAGTTGTATTTTGTATCCCTCGAGGCCCTGGATAGGGGCGTTCTGAAAAGAATAGTCTCGGTTTTCTGGAAATTAATTTTTAATTTCCAGTCGTCGCAAAATTGTTTTATTTTGTTGAAGTCATCTTGAAGGTGCCTATTGATGTCGTCTATTTTTCCTCCTGTTCTGTACACCACTATGTCATCGGCGTACGCAATGGCGTTTTCGAGAGAACTCACTAGATCACTAGTGTAAATATTGAATAGAATGGGAGAATTCACAGCTTCCTGCTGTAAGCCATTTTTAATTTGGAAGGTCTTGTTGGAGAGTATGTCCCCGCATTTCACCACAAAATGTTTGTCCATTATCATATCATAAATAATGTATAGCAGATATTGCGGCATACCCAGGTTTGTTAACTTATAGACAAGTCCTTCTAACCATACGGTGTCGAAAGCCTTTTCAAAGTCAACCAAGCAGGCGCCTGTACATTGTCGCTTTGCCTTGTTCCACTGTATATCGGAAACAAGTTTCGTCGCTGCATTAACTGTATCATGTCGCGCTCGAAAGCCAAACTGGTTGTTGGGGATGATATCGTTTTCATCACACCAACCTATCAGTGCTTTGTTTATAATTTTTTCGAATACCTTGCTGATGTTGGGAAGCAGGCTGATCAAGCGCAGATTAGCTGGATTGCTCTTCTCCTTACCCTTTTTGGGGATAGGGTGGACTACTGCAGTCTTCCAATGGGTTGGATAGTGTGCATTGTTTAGAGCGTTGTTAAACAAAGTAGTGTATATGTTCACTGCTTCGCAAGGCAAATGCCTTAGAACCACATTTGGAATGCTATCTATTCCAGATGATTTCTTATTTTTTATTGAGCTAAGTATGTTTCTAAGTTCATCCTTGCGCACAAACATATTTGTATTTTCATTTCTGACGGGAGAATGCGCCCTATTATTTTCGCCGAATGTGATGAAACTATGGTTTTCGGATCGCCAGTTGTGAAGCTGATTGCGCAGTGAGCAATGTCTTTGACGGGCATTGCTTTCAATTTCAGTGTTAACATGAACTGATTGGTTAACTCTGTACACTGCTTCGAAACAGGCTCCAATTGAATTCGCTTTCTTTTGCGGATCTTCGACTACTATTACTTCATCATTGGAGTTGATGTGCTCTAAGGTGAGTCCTGCGTTCAGCATTATCTGACAATTCTCGGGAGTCCGTGGAATTCGGAGACAGGGAATGTCATTGTGATCTTTTCATCGACATATTTTCTTGATTTGTGAAAACATGTTCGGTCCGTTTGCTTGGACAGCTCGAATTCTGTTGCTCCACTCCTCATTTATTACTGCTCGGTTATTATCCCGGATCAGTTTTTGAAGATTTTTAATCAAGGACTTGATTGTTTTGATTTCATTGCTATTTGGGTCACTAAACTGCCTATAGCACAATTTCAGCTTTGAGAGCAGGGTGCTCTTTTGCCTATACAAAACATCGATAGTTGCATTTCTGTATCGGTGGGTATAGCCATCCATATGAGCTACTTTGGGGATGGAACGATTCATTGTGTTAGTAATAATATCGTTCATAGTTAGGAGGTAATGATCGATTTCATCATTACGAAGGTTTCTATTAGTCGGTGGGTCTATGCCAATGTTGCGTATTTCTCTTTTTACTATGCGATCGAAACGCAACCACTATGCTTTTCGGAAATCGAAAGAGTGTACCTGGTCGTACTGCTCAAGTAGATGGTACTCGTTTGGCACGTGTATTACGGCTCCAAGTCCGTAATGATCGCTATCGTACTCAATTGTGCGAAGACAATTTCGAATAGTTACCTCGGTATCTGGTAACTGAATTCGATCATCTGTCATAAGTAAATCCAGGAAGGAGTTACATCTTGGATAAGACGGTGTACTTGTAGCGTACAATTCTAGTTTATGCTCGATCGCATTTGTTTGCCACCAATCAAACGAGGCATTGCCTCTGGTGTCGAGGTCAGATTGCCCCCGGCACTGTGCTTGGCGTTAAAATGACCTGCCATTAAAAAGTAATTGTTTTCCAAATCTAACTTGAGACTTCGGAAAAGCGTATCGATTTCACTGATAAATTGGGTACCTTGAACAGATTCAGGAGCGTAAGCAGCGACTATATATAGATGCCTTTGACTTTTTAGCGGAATGTCTATAATGCATGCCTCTAGCACCTGGAATTTGTGTACTTCCGTGATGTAAACGACCTTATGGTGAAGACCTTTCTTAACTAAGATAGCGACCCCACCCCCTCGAGTAGAGTGTGGTCGATCTCGTCTAATTATGTTATAATTTTTGTAGCCCATTTTGTGCCTTTGGTTTAGCTTAGTTTCGCTAGCCAAGAGCACATCTGGGCATTCGGCTTGGGGCAGATTGCCTAAATTATCCCTTCTTTCGATGTGGATTAGTGAATTTACATTCACAGCTATAATTTTTAGGTTAAGTTCAGACGGAGGGTTGAAGATTTTGATGTGGAGAGTTATTTGAGAACAGGGTTGAATAGAGAGTATCTATTCGTGCTCTTTGTTCAGTCAGTGTTCTTTGAAATTCGGCAAATTGTCCTTGCATGGTTAATAACATTGTTATCATTTCTGAATGTGCCTCTGGTGCAGGCATTTTCCCATTACTATATGTATGTTCCATGGATGATGGTTGCTTAGGAGCACCGGCTATTTGTGCATATGACACACAAGGAGCCACGAAATTGTTGTAAGAACGAGTGTTCATTTTTTTCTCTTCTTCAACTTGTTTCTTTTTGGATTCCAATTTTAATTTCATTTGTTGAAATTTAGGACATCCTCTAAAATTAGCAGTGTGACCTGTATTTTTACAGAGGACACAGGACAGTGTTTTCCTATCTGGAAGCTGTTCCTTGCCCAAGGGGCATTCACCAATGGTGTGGTCGGAGAGGCACTTTACGCACCTGAATTGCATGTGGCAGTTTGATGCCGCGTGCTCGAAGCGTTGACAACGCATACACTGCAATACGCGATCGATTTTTCTAATTTTTTTCCAACTTATTGTTTGGTGGTTGAGGTGTTTGATGTATCGGAGAGCATCAACTTTACTGTTGGGACTCAGAGATACAATAAAGAAAGGCAATTTGCAATTGCGTTTTCTGGAGTTGGCGGTAGAGAAGGGTTTCACACCTGTAAATTTTAAATTGTCGGTTTCGACATTTTTTAATTCCTTTAATATCTCCTCCGATTTTGGGGTGTACGTGTAGTACTCGCTTTTTGTCCTACCCAAAGCAGTCATTACCTTGCGATAACCTTCAATATCATCGCACATTAATTTTATTTTAGAATTATTAATTTTTTTCGTTTTGAAATGTTTGCAAGTTAACTCACCTAATTTTATAACGTGCTTTGTTTCCATGGACGTAAGTATTATAGGCGGCGCCTTTTCCTTTTTGTTGGTTACGATGTGCTGGTTTGTTTGCTGC
Source organism: Microdon myrmicae (assembly GCA_963931805.1). Classification (NCBI taxonomy): domain Eukaryota; kingdom Metazoa; phylum Arthropoda; class Insecta; order Diptera; family Syrphidae; genus Microdon; species Microdon myrmicae. The sequence continues at coordinate 110,000,741 of OZ007496.1, forward strand.
TTCTGCATCTCCTTTGTTTGCTGCCTTTTGTTTGCTTCCTGATGTTGTTCCTGATTTTTCCGTTGTGCTGTTGTATTTTCTTGGCTTTGTTGTTGCTGCACCAGATCTTTTAATTTGAGGATTGCTTCTCTTTGTTTATTGAGTTCCTCTTTTTTTGTGTCAATATCCGCCGGATTTGTTGCAGTACCTGTGATATTGTTTTCTTCCTCAGCAGGTAATTCGATTTCACTTGGGTTAAGGTCAACCAATTCGTTGAATTGGTTACCTACGCCTGTGTATTCGTTTTTCTTTCCTTTTGCATTTTTTTCGCCGTCTGAATTTGGCTTGTGCCGCTTTGTTATAATACTCGGCTGTCGCTCGAGTCGGCTCCGTGTCATCGCTTCCAGGTCTGCCTGGCCTCTTTTCATGAAAGGCGACGAGCTCTTTAGCACTTTGTTTGTTTCCATAATTTTTTTTTTCAATTTTTTTTTTTTTAAACAACCGCTCTCAGTGGCGGCCACACTGTGTAATCCGCACTTGTTCACTTACACTCGCGCGACGAATTTATTTATTTATTTTTTTTTCTTTTCTTTTGCTTTCTCCTGTTGTCAGGTATACGTCTTATCTCTTTGACGTGTTGGTAACGTTTTTTTTTTTTTGCCATCGTTTTCACTGACTTGTGACGCGGTGCATTGTCTTGGTGAAGCAGCACTTTCTTTTTCTTCAAATGCGGCCGTTTTTCGGCGATTTCGTCCTTCAAACGGTCCAATAACACTGTGTAATAGTCGTTGTTGATGGTCCTTCCTTTTTCAAGATAGTCAATGAAAATTATTCCGCGCGCATCCCAAAATACAGACGCCATAACCTTGCCAGCCGACTGTTGCGTTTTTCCACGCTTTGGGGCGTGTTCATCGTGTGCAGTCCACTCGGATGACTGTCGATTGGACTTCGGAGTGAAATGATGGAGCCATGTTGCATCCATTGTCACATATCGACGCAAAAACTCGGGTTTATTACGCTTGATCATCTCCAAACACTGCTCCGAATCATCAACTCGTCGTTGTTTTTGGTCAAAAGTGAGCTCGCGCGGCACCCACTTTGCACAGAGCTTTCTCATACCCAAATATTTGTGAATGATATGGTGTACACGTTCAGTTGATATCTTTAGAGTGCCAGCTATTTCATTCAATTTCAATTTACGGTCATTCAAAATCATTTTGTGGATTTTTCTAATGTTTTCGTCGGTAACAACCTCTTTTGGGCGTCCACTGCGTTCACCGTCTTCGGTGCTCATTTCACCACGTCTAAACTTAGCATACCAATCCTTGATGGTTGATTTTCCTGGGGCGGTGTCTGGAAACTCGTCATCAAGCCAAGTTTTTTCTTCAACTGTATTTTTTTCCTTCAAAAAGCAATATTTTATCAACACGCGAAATTCCTTTTTATCCATTTTTTTCACAATAACAGAAGTTGCTTCACTCAAAATACTATAATTCACAAACTAATGATCCGACATCTGTCAAATTTATACACGCGTCTGTTGACGCTTACTAAAAATCATATGGATTTAATTCTAGTGCCGCCATCTATGTGTCAAGCCGGGGAGTTTTCAATTGACCTGTTACACGATAATTTTTATAATTTAGGTCGATTTTCGGTTTATATGACATTTGTTGGAAAATTTAACAAGCCTCAGGACTTGCTACATAAGGCCAAGTCCGGCTCCCGGTTGTAGTGCCGATGATGATGATGACATTTGTTAATTGACATTTACTTAGTCTAAAAACAAAATACATGATTACGGCGAGAGCAGGTGGAGCTCAGGGAACACATATAAACGTCAGAGGCAAGATATTCGAAAAGATTAAGGAATTTAAATATCTGCGAAAATAAAATTTAAATATCGAAGGAAATTAACAAAGGACTACACTCTGGCAACGCTAGTTGGCACGCAGTCAGTAAACTGCGGAAATCCAAATGCTATCACGTAACATAAAGCTCCGTGTCTATAGAACCATAATCATGCCGATTGGTATATACGGGTGCGAAACATGGGCTCTCACAAAACGGGAAGAAAACAAATTCCGCGTATTCGAGAATAAAGTTTTAAGGGCTATCTTTGGACGTAAATATGACGAGGAGGCAGGACAATGGAGGAAACCCCACAACCACGAATTGGAAGAGCTATATCGCAAATCTACAATAGTGAGAGTAATCAAGTCGCGAAGATTAAGATGAGCCGGACGTGTAGCGCGAATGGGCAACGACCAACAGGAGAGACCGGTAGGATGGCCGCGACGGAGGTGGGAGGACAATGTGAGGTTTTGACCTTGAGGACATCGGATCAGATGGTCAAGCGTGGAAGGAGAGCGCACAGGACAGGGAACGAAGACGGAGTCGAGTCGGTGAGGTCATGATCTTCCGGGTTCATACAGGCCAAAAAATAATAATAAAAATTAGTCCAAATATAATAAAGATGTAGGACAACAAATGAGACTACACAACCCTGAATTGGTAGAGCTAAACCCCAAACCTACAATAGTATGGTCTTGCGGGGGTTCTCTATATGACATGGAGAACCAACCCACAATTCCAACCAATTTTGAGCGCCAACAGCGCACCACAATTTCCCAATTTGTAACGAAAGGCATTTCCAAAAACTTACAACAAAATATAAATCATCTCCCTCATCTACATCAAACTGCATACATTTTTCCCAAAACCACTTCAGTTAATTTCCTACTTAAACTATATTTCTCGCTTGCCACCAAGCAGCATTAACTTCCCCGAAAACCATTTCGGCTCCCATCCTACCTAAACCGACTGAAACAATACCAATTCTCCTTACGGGTAAGTCACCAGCATGATGCGTTGCATTTCCGCGAAACAACCATCGCAACGACCAAGACCCATGTCCCTTTGTCTAGCCGACAACTCATGCCCATACTTGGTTATGTGTCCGAAACGGATTTCTCCGTACACACGGCGACAGAGGAATCTAATCCTGTTTGTACGGCAGAAATTCCCCGAAACCTATTCTCTATGCACGCATAGCAACCCTTTTCAAGTTCCTAGTAAGTGGCAGTGAGTTTGTAGGAGCGAAGTCGTGGCACCGACATGGGCGCAGGGTTCTACTTCGTTCTCACAAATTAGAAGTTCCACCGCGGCAAACTGTGCACAAGAAAAATAAAACAACGTCGTATGTTGTTACTCGTTAACTTGGTAATTTTATTTTTTTTCTTGTCGGACCGTAAATCTATTACACTGAATTCGATTAACTAAACCACACAACTAAACCAAACAATTACGCGAGGGTAGCAGAACGCACAGAGACAACATAGAAGACGTCGCACTGATTTTAATTATAAATGTGATTACTCGACTTGACTTACTTATCTACGCTTCTCCGCCGTGCGCGGAGAGCGGGAGTTTCACGCGTGCGACCAGCGTGGTCGGAGGATGGAATAAGACTCAGCGATCGTCATCTCATGCAGAGATGATTTCGCTAAGGAAAAAAATGAAAAGAGAGAAAAACTCTTCTCTTAAGGGTGTGAATATATCCTTGCCAAGGATATGTTTTATCTGCCACAAGTGTAACGTAGAGTCTCTCTTATGGGAACAAGAAAACCAGATCTCGTAATAAAGGTCATGGTGGTATGTGTGGGATCGTTCAGATAGATGCGATTCACACGTGCAGTGGAACGACGAAACAGGCAGGCGGCAAAGACAATAGGGAAAAATGACCAAATGCCCGTTGGTAATGCGGGTCATTGTTTACACGATGCCTCGTCGCTATTTTCGACGTTAGGAGAAAAAGGTGCTAAAAGAAAATTGGATGTTTATGGCATCTCTGGCTGCAATAGAAACCGGGTTCATATTTACATTAGGAAATGCTGGAGAATTTGGTTTCAGCGTCTATTGCGCTAATTATATGCAGCTGATTGGGTTGTTTGTTGATAAGACAAACAAAAAAGGTTGCCAGGCAATGTGTATGAAAAGATACATGACGCGGCTTGGGAAATAGACGGCGCAATGTTTATGGTCCCTGGTATGAAGGTTACAAATGTATGTAAATCTAATTATTTGTTTACCGGAATCCTCTAAGGAAATTTGACTGGCGACGAAGATGAATGAAATTGATTGGAAATTCCTGGTAAGTTAATAAAGAAATCTTAAACAGCAATGGTATGCGAAGAGAATGCATGAAGGTAAGTTTTCTTTATAGGGACTTAAAGATCATAGATTTGATCTCTTAAATGCGTGCAGCATTTTTAGGTACTAATACTTTTGCATTAGCAAACTAAAGGGAGTTGGGTAGTAGTTATGGGGGTTTTTCAGGTAAGTAGACCGTAGGGTTTGGCGGCACCGCTACAAGTTTATTTAGCTATGACTCCACTGCCACGACACGGTTAATGGATTCTTGCCCTCCTTTTTCAGTCAGTCGACGTTCATTAACTGCAGGGGACGGCCACGCTGCGCCACCAGTCAAGTCACAACCACGGTCGAGTCACAATCACAGTCGAATTTGGTAGGCTGCGGAGCAGGCACACCCCTAGTTGAGCTTTCAGTCACGTGAGCGCGCATGCAAGGTCGGGAGTTAGTTTGTTTTAAATCATTTGCACAACCGAAAATTTTTCCTTGAAGAAAGTTTCGCGAAATATAATTTCCTCTTATTGTTTTCGTTTAAACCCGTTTTATAAAAGTAATAACAACAAACATGCGTCGTCTGCATTAAGAACTAATCAGCTCCCCCTGTGAAATTTGTATAGCCAAAAGGATCTTAAGTAACTCTATCAATTTAGTGTCGAAAATCAGTATTGTAAGCATTACTAGTTTAAGAAGTTTAAATAAAGAAAAAGAAACATCAATCACAATAACAATATATGAGTGTTTATTCTTTCGATTCTGTATCCGCTTATTTTCTCTTGGATATTTTTACGAACAATTTTCGACGGAACATCGTTGGGGATAAGGTGAACCACATGCCGTACGTCGGCACCCTGCCACAAACCCACACAATCTCGTAGCGCACTTTTTGGCTTATATTCCTGTGGATCTGAGTTTGACTGACGCAACAAAAATGCAACGATACATTATATCACTACGTTCGTCCTCTTATTGTCTAGGTTTCGGAAGGAAGGAAGCCCAGGCGGTACGGCAGCAATGTACCATACATTATGTAAATTTGTTTGCACTTTTAAGGCCTGAATTTCGGGGAAAAGAAAACCCGAATGGCGCCACAATACAGTGAAAATATATTTTGTGTGTCACGTACCAAGACCACCCACCCGAACATTCATACCGAGCCAAGCCCCATTAAATTTCGGATCACATAAGGTGAATCCCCTTCGGATTTATTAATATATCAATCCACTAAGAAAAATGCCGGCATCGCTAGAGAATAAAACTATAGAGTCCAGACGCACATCTGAGAACAAAACTCTATGGCGACACCGTTTCTCTTAATCCTTTGTAAGGATACGTTTCCTAAACGGGAAAAAGGGGGAAGCGCGAAAGATGCTTATTTCGAAGTCGAGGAAGGTCCAGTGTATGCAGCAGGAATGGCAGATTGAATAAACGTAAGCCTAAAATATCATTTCATGACTTAGACCGCGAGAAACTTTACGTGAAACTTTAAACGCGTTTTTCTCGAAACTGTCTTTTTTAAAACAATACCCACGATTTTTCAAGTTCTACTGAACCGATTTACTTCAAATTTAGTATATGTCTTTTCTATAGGCTTTTATATTGCATGAACTATCCTTATCCCCAAATTTCAATGTTAACTATTTTTAAAAAATTCGAAAAACTAAAAAAAAGTCGTACAAAAATATTCTTTTTTTTCAAGCAGTCGCCATTTTGTTAAAAAAATGTTTTTTGTTTTTTTTCAACTTTTTTTAGTTCTAACGATAGAGGCATTTCTGTAAATTAATAATCTTTTTTTTCAGATTGCTAGGAGAGTTGAATCGTGGGTATGGTCGCGTGCCAACTTTTTGAGATCCCCCACTTCATCAGCTGCTAACTTTTTGAATTTTGAATTTTTTTACTTTCAATTTTTTTTAACTATATTCTTGAAATATTAATAAACATCCTAAAATGTATAGTAAAAATATTGATTGCTTTTTTTTACAGCACTTCAAAAATTGCGTTAAATTCGTGCGTCTAGTCCAGAATACCCCCTTAAGATACACGAAATATCTTTGGCACCGTTGTCGATTAAAATACAATTACCAAAAACACCCGTGTTTAATACCAACCGTAAACATTACTGAAAATCCCTAGTAATGTTTAAAGGTTCATAGTAATTATCGATCCTAGGTAAATTACCGAAGTATCAAACAAAAGATGACTCACAACAGAGATCTAAATACAAAAGATTTTATGTGGGGTCAGCGAAAAAAGAAATAACACGTTACCTGGGGAAAACATTAAAAGATTTTTCCTTCCATCGACGGATCGAAGCGAGTTAGTTTCGAGACACTGGCCGAGACGGTCACGGAGTTGGATTGAAACGAGCGAGCGGGAAGGTTTTATAAAGACTCAGAACAGTCGATAGAAAGAAATATAATTATAATTGGTGAATTTGAAAAATTGTGAATCCGGAAAGTGTTTAACAAGATTACTATTATTATTATAATAGGAACCCGGAAGTTCATGACATTGCCGACGCGTCTCCGCCATGGTTTCCTGTCCTGTGCGCTCTCCTTACATGTTACACTATCTGATCCCATCTCCTCAAGTCCAAACCTAACATTGTCCTCCCGTCTCCGTAGCGCCCGTCCCGTCGGTCTCTTTCCCGTTGGTCTACCGTCAAGAATGCTACGCATGGTCCTATCGTTCCCCACTCGCGCTACATGTCCGGCCTATCTTTATCTTCCCGAGCTGATTACTCTCACTATTTTAGGTTTACGGTAGATCTCTTCCAATTCGTGGTTATGGAGTTTCCTCCATTGTCCTCCCTCGTCATATTTACCACCAAAGATACTCCTTTAAACTTTATTCTCGAATACGCAGAATTTGTTTTCTTCCTGTTTTGTGAGAGCCCATGTTTCGCATCCATATAGAACAATCGGCATGATTATGGTTCTATAGACACGAAGCTTTATGTTACGTGATACGAGGGTTGCCTTTTATATTTCGGGATTAGAGAACAAAAACAAATATTGATCATCGACAATCACTTTATTGTTTTTCAAAATATTCCCCATAAAGATCTATACACTTTTGCATTCGTTTGAACCAATTGTCGAAGCACTTTTGCCACTCTGATTGAGGTATCTCCAACACATGCATTCTGAATGCAGCAACCACTTCTTCAGGTGTCGAAAAACGTTGACCTCTCAGTTTGTTTTTTACGTACGGGAATAAAAAGAAGTCATTCGGTGCCAAGTCAGGACTATACGGCGGATGACCCATCAAATCGATGTTTTGGGTGCTCAAAAACGCAGTTGTCGCAGCCGATGTGTGAGAGCTCGCATTGTCGTGGTGAAGAGAGATCCGTCTTCGGCGGTTGGTTTTCCTGATTTCTTGGAAGACAACTCGCAAACAAATGGTTGTGTACGACTCAGAATTGACTGTTCTGCGTTGTTCTAGTGGTACGGTTGCGACATGTCCAGTTTTTCCGAAAAAACAGGCGACCATTTGCTTGGAAGTGCTTCGTGCGCGAACAACTTTTGTTGGATTTGGCTCATCTTGAAACACCCAAACAGTCGACTGCTGTTTACTTTCGGGCTCATACGCGTAAATCCACGATTCATCACCTGTCACGATGTCATAGACGTGTTTCGAAGCACCGCGACCGTATTTTTTGAGCATTTCTTTCGACCAATTGACACGAGCCTTTTTTGGGCGATTGACAAATTGTGTGGGATCCAACGCGAACAAATTTTTTTGACAGTCAAATGTTTATGCAATATTGAATGTATGCTGGTCCCACTAACGCCTAAGGTTGTCTCAATCTCACGATAGGTCACATGACGATCTTCCAATATCAGTTCGCGCACAGCATCAATGGTTTTCGGAACAACAACTGATTTTGGACGACCTTCACGAAATTCATCTTGGAGTGAACTACGACCACGATTGAATTCACCATACCATCGATAAACATTGGTCCTTGATGGAGCTTCATCGCCAAAAATTGAATTAAGTTCATCCATGCACTGTTGCTGAGTTAGTCCACGCCGAAAGTTGTAAAAAATAATCGCACGAAAATGTTGACGATTTAATTCCATTTTTGGGCCGAGATGAATCTTTTAAGTTACTGTAAACAACACAAATAGCGCTCGTATGTCAAAATGTTCTGAGTGCGTATAACCTCAAAAATGTCCAACTTTACGACAGAGCTGTCAATTGTCGGATTGCAACGCTAGGGTTGCCAAATCCCGAAACATAAGAGGCAACCCTCGTAGCAGTTTGGATAGCAACAGTTTACTGATTGCGTGCCAACCAGCGTTGCCGGAGTGTAGTCTTTTGTTAATTGCCTTCGACATTTCGTTACTGACCGTCAATGCTGTTACCAGATATTTAAATTCTTTAACTCTTTCAAATATGTTTCCTCTCGCGTTTATATGCGTTCCGTGAGGGTCACCTGCTCTCGCCGTAATCATGTATTTTGTTTTATCTTCATTTATTTGTAGACCCACGTCTTCTGCCGCTTGCATGATGATTTCACTGTTTTTACTTACAGTTTCTAAATTATTGACCAGCACGGCGACGTCATCCGCATATGCGAGCACTTGTGTGACGCCGTTCAGGGATGATTCGGCCATGTTGTCGTCTTGTACCTTTCTGATGCCATACTCGAGCACAAGGTTAAAAAGACATGATGAGAGGACATCCCCTGTGTTAGTCCGTCCCGGATTTTAAATGGTTCTGAGAGGTGGTTTTCTATTCGAACTCGCCCTTTATTTTCGTTCATGCAGATTTGTTTGAGGGCGGCATACTTGTTCGGAAAACCCAGCTCAACTACAATATGGTAAAGTCTTTGCCTTGCGACTGAGTCGTAGGCTTTTCTGAAGTCAACGAACAGTTAGTGAACAGTCTCTCCGTATTCCCACTTCTTTTCAAGCAGTTGCCTTACTGTGAACATTTGAACACAACCTCACAAGTAACGATTCAAAAACGAGTGCAGTTGGGATTTGAAATTCTTCCGTATCGACCGTACTCTCCTGACATTTCCCTAACGGACTACCGTCTGTTCCGCAATCTGGATTTATTTTGCTGGCAAAAGGTCTTCCGGAATCGAGCAGACGTTATAAATGCCTATGAAGATTTCATTCCCCCAAAAAGTCAGCACTTCTACGAAAAAGGAATATTTGACCTTGTATCACGTTAGAAGAATGTCATAGATGCCAACGGATCCTATTTTGATCGAATAAAATTCCACGAAAAATTATATTGGCTTTTAAATGTTTACTATAACCTCGGACATTTCATATGGGAGAACCCAGTACCTAACTATTAAAGACACGTCGTATACATAAGAGTGTATTTTCATCTAAAATTAAAACATTTAGCGCAAGCAACATTGATTTTGGGCAGTATAGCCGCATGTTGCTATTATTGAAGTACATTATGATCTAACCAACAATCCCTTTAGGTGCTATTAGAAAGTAGTACAGATAGAATGTATGTATTTTAAATTCTAAACTGATGACTACCCTATATTTATTCGAAGCAAAATAAGGCTAGTCGCAAAATCATTGCCAAAACCACAATTAGAATTCTATTCAAATATATGGTCGACCTTCAAGGTTAACAGTTCAGTGGACTGCAATTGAATTTGAATCAGATGTTCATTGTTAAAGTGAAATTCCTCCTGATATCCACGCACATTGTGTTTAAATGGCTTTTAACCTCAAATGAATTACACTTCAGAATGCCTTCGCAAAAGCCATGAAATGAATAATTGATCTAATTTACTTTTGAGTGTCAAGGTCTTGTCATCATGTAGGCCCTACCATGACTTCTTTCTCTTGACAACCACACCATTCGAATTTATTACAATATTCAACGCACTGCAGAGCCTGAATATGTGCGAGTATTTGAAGCGTGAATTACCTTACGCAATTATGAACTGTCATTAAACGAGTTTGTTATGCTGGGTCCATTCCGAATCAGCATTCCATTGACTCGGTGACTTCAGTAATGGTTAGTGACATTGGGTAAATATAGCACCTACTGGCGCACACCCACTCCACTCACTGGAGTCTTGAAAAGATTGGGTAAAAGTAAAATAAGCTGTGTACACCATGGATAATTAGATTAAATGACGACAACGAGCACTCGAACGAATAACTCGCATTGAATTTAAGAACTTGGGGATACAAGGTGATAAGGCGCCCAAACAATGGATGGAAAAGAAAGGAAATACAAGAGTCTTGTTACTAAACTGGATTCAACCAATCAATGCATTGAGAGTCTGCGGATCTGTTACATCTCACAAGAGGTATAAAATCGGACTTCACTTTTCGGCATTCATCATTCCAACGGTTTCCCAGTTGTGAAGGTAAAGCGAGCAGTCTAGCGATGTTAACAAGGGTAAGAACATTAGCTTCCTATCAACTGGACTGACATTACTATTCATACCTACATTGGACATTATTAGGTTTTTGGATTCCTGTGTCTTTTAGCAGTGAGCTTTGCGTTGCCTTTACTTCATAATTATGTTCCAACATACCATCAGCAGCCAATTACGTATATTCAGGATGCAGCACTTTATCCAACAGTAACAACACGATTCGCGCCAGTAGCAGCCATCAGTCCAGTTAAAGCTATTATACCCACTCCACATCAAATTGAATATTCATCTGAGCCAGCAAGGTACGATTTCTTCTATGGAGTCCATGACTCGTTAACTGGTGATATTAAGAGTCAAACGGAATCACGGGATGGATCTAATGTCCATGGGTCATATAGTCTAATCGACTCGGACGGCTTCAAACGCACTGTGACATACACAGCCGACGATGTGAATGGATTTAATGCTGTGGTTCGTCGAGAACCTTTAGTAGGAATTGCCTCGCCAATTGTGATTCCACAGGCTCCTGGATCCCAATACCTGCCAGCCGCCCAAATTCCAACAGTGCCTGTTGTTGCCGAAGATCAACCGAACAACGAAAATGCAGACAAACCCGTGCAACAACCTGTGGAAGAAATAAATGAACAAGAGGATAACGATATTACTCAGGACGTACCACAATCAGATGATGACAGCGATGTTGTTAGTGCATTTGGAGCAGCTGCCAGGACTGCGACGGAAAGTAGTAACACAGATAAACTGAATGAAGGTGAAGTAGCGCCCTTAAAGAATAAAAAATAACAAGTTCATTTAATGAAACTGTTTTCAAGAATGTCTCGTCCAACAGATTCTCCTATAAATCCGAAGCACTTGCAATAAACCAAAATGTTTCAATTGTTTTTATTTGATTTTTATTGATTCCTACAGAGAGAAAGTGAACTTACAGTAATTGCGTACGAAGTCCACTTGTAGAGGTCAACCAAAGGTTGAAGTATCGGTGCGTATGTTTAAGTTCTATCCAATTGTGTTTTATTCATTGTATTTAAAAGTCATTTCAATACTGAAGAGTGCTCTGTTCAAAATTCCCGCAATCAAAATAATTGTTGTTTCAATAGCAACAACTATCAAATTTGAATAATAAAAGACTCTTATATTCGAAAATAAACGAATGCTGTGCTGGTGAACGGATTATTGGCGCAAGGCTACTGACCTTGTTCAGAAAAACAAATTATTATGGACAGTGTAACAAGCCTCAGGACTTGCTAAATAAGGCCAAGACCGGATCCCGGTTGTGGTGCCGATGATGATGGTGAACGGAATAGTTGAAACCCAAACTAGGCCACAAGAATGTGGCCCACAAATATTGTTCTCTAGTGTCCAGTTTACATATCACATCCAGACTTTTAAACGCCGAGCAATAAAAGTGAGCCCACGGATTTAGAAATTGTTCTTTTAAAACATAGCCAATGAGAGGACGCTTGATACTGCGACAGTAGCACTAAAATAAGGAAAAAAAAATCAAGGACGACCGCTACCACATGTAGCCTCCCCAATAGGTTTAAGGGAGCGCAATGCCCCGCTTGGCGGGCGGCGCTCCCCAGCATCCAGGGATCAACCGCATCGCAGCCAACCAGCACGCCTCTCAGTAATCCAGGAGAGGCAGTACTTCACTCAGCCCAGTAGGCACTGGGTCCGCGACTGCCATTCCGCCAGGACCCGCGGACGGTGCCATGGACGACGCCGCACCAAACTCAACGCTGCGGCCTCACATGCCAAAGGCCGCATCCCGTCAGCAGATACCTTCGGACGGGCGCAGCATTTATCAGCGCCACTGGTCTCGATGCAGTAATTCCGACCACCAGCCATTACGTGGTCATTGACCGTGGGTTGCTAACTTACCACTCCAACCCAGATCAAATGGTCAGTTCTGCGACCAAGGGTACAGGACACCAGCGACGGAACTCTCGTCGTCACCAATCCTTCATCCTTCACCAATTCAGGGCGGACGGCTCTCTCCCGACCTCCGCATCAACAGAAGACCACGGCCCTGGGCCTAAGTCCCCTGGATCAAATGGATGACATCGCCGTTTTGGGCGATAATTTAGAAACTGTAAGTAAAAACAGTGAAATCATCATGCAAGCGGCAGAAGAGGTGGGCCTAGAAATAAATGAAGACAAAACGAAATACATGATTATGGCCAGAGCAGGCGGATCTCAGAGAACACATAAACATGAGGGGCAAGATATTCGAAAATGTCAAAGAATATAAATACCTGGGAACAATACTGACGGCCAGTAATGAAATGTCGATGGAAATTAACAAAAGACTACACTCCGGCAACGCTAGTTGGCATGCAGTCAGTAAACTGCTGAAATCCAAACTGCTGTCACGGAATATAAAGCTCCGTGTCTATAGAACCATAATCATGCCGACTGTTCTATTCGGATGCGAAACATGGGCTCTCACAAAACGGGAAGAAAAGAAATTCCTCGTATTCGAGAATAAAGTCCTAAGGGGTATCTTTGGCGGCAAATATGACGAGGAGGCAGGCCAATGGAGGAAACTCCACAACCACGAATTGGAAGAGCTATACCGCAAACCTAGAATAGTGAGAGTAATCAAGTCGCGGAGATTGAGATGGGCCGGACATGTGGCGCGAATGGGCAACTATAGGACCGTGCATAGAATTCTTGACCGAGAGGGCGGACACGACGGAGATGGGAGGACAATATTAGGTTAGACCTCGTGGAGATCGGATCAGATGGACGAACGTGGAAGGAGAGCGCACGGGACAGGGAACAATGGCGGAGTCTAGTCGGTGAGGTCATGAACTTTCGGGTTCCTACAGGCCAATAAATAGTATAGTAGTATAGTAGTACTTCCGCTTTGTGTGTTCGTGAAAATTTTCTAGTATTCCCAATACACCACCTCTATATCGATCAGTATTTTGTCCTAATAGCTCGTGTTTACACATCACCATAATTATGACCACAACATTATATGGATAGTTACATCCTCGTTGGCGCCTGCAGCATTAAAAAAAAAGCTATATAATATCATATGACAATTTATTTACACTTGTCTTCACAATAAGCCATCTCATCTGATTATTGATATTACTTATCCATAAACACAACTGAGCTTTAATGAGCCTTCAAAATATTTATTTATATAATTAAAGTTTGGTGCAATAGGGTGTGTCAAGGTGCATTATATGAAAACGGTGCACAGTATGCACAGTTTTTAAGGCTCAACGTCCGCCGCAGGATTAGTAAATTTTCTAAAGATGATTATGATGATACGTTTTTATTATTCTAATCTTCTGTCTTATTTTATTAATTATTAACGCATGGAGACTGGTTCTTGTACTGATTCTAGCGGTGCTAATTGTTTTGTTTTTGGTCGGAAGGAAAACTTCAAAAGATACCTCTGGTCCGGTCCAAACGCATGCCGAATTTTTTCCGCCAAAAAAAGCCCCTTTTTTACTTTTTCCTGTTGCTCGCCGCGGGACATTCTATTCAGATATTCCTCTAAAGGAATTGTGGGTGTGATGTTATGGAGGAGGTCACAATCTTACCTGTGATTAGGGCTTAAATCGAGGAAAAAACACTAAAATGTCACTGGGCAACAGGGGAAGATTACTATAATTCGGTTAATGAATCTATGAACGCTATCGGCGTTGTTTCCAAAACAAAAAAAAACATCGGAAGTAACCAAATATTGTCACAGTGTTTAAACTGCGAGCAAACAGATAGATGTGTTGCGAGAATCTTTCAACAAGCTGTTAGAAAAAAAATTTCCAGGGAGGATGTTTTTTGTTTTTATTTCTTCGTTCAACAACAACGCATAATATCAACCAGTTCTTTTTTTTGTATTTGCAAGTAATCAATGCAGAGAATTCCGCGTGCACCCCAAATTACCATCGCCATCACCTTGTCGCCCGATTTCACGGTTTCGCTGCTTCGAAGCCCGTTCGCATCGAAAAACCAAATTTTTTTATTGTACTATTCTGTAGGAGGGTATTTATTATAGAGATTTCGTTTACATCCGATTTTTTATGCATTATGATTTTTTGGGACCCAAGTGAGAAATGATGCTTTAAGAATAAACCATTTTCAATACTACAACCAATGTTTGTGGGTGTAAAAGTATTGATGCCAACACGGCCACAGTTTCCTTATTTCCCCAATGTTCACTAAATTGGATGAGCCCACTTGCTACACTTTAGTTAATCCGTCAAGATGCACGGGACCACAAGAAGAAAAATTAAAACACTTAGAGGTGGTTGAGTCACCGCTTTTTATTGAATGTTTTCTTTTAATTTTTTATGTTCTTAACTATGTTTACAAATTTTCCATACTGCGGTGGACTTTAACTAGTTGAAACTCAATGTCATTAATTCCTGATCAAAAGGTAGGAGAAAATCCTCACCGTGCACTCCGCTGATGGTTCTTGCTATGACAATTATTTCACAGGATAGCGTCACAGGGAAAACGCTTATTTATTAACCTATTCCCGACACGGTTGATTGGGTAATTAATAGTTTCTATATGTTGCACATTTAACAATGGGTAGAAATAAAGGTTTACAAGTAAGGAGAATTCTATGTACCCGCGACAATTACTCGACTCTCGTGTTGCGCGCTCTATTGAAGATAAAACTCGACTCCAGAAACGTGTGTGTACACGACAGTGGTTGAATATCGGTTCACTGGAATTAGGGATGAAGATGGGATTTGGCTTTTGCACAACGATCAGCCAATGGTAATCGCGCTCTCTTGTGCATGCTTCAATTCTCTACGCTTATCGAGGTGGATAAATACTTGCGTATTCGTTCGACGTCGATGGGCATAGAAAGGATGAAGAAACCAAAAGGAAAGCACAATAACCCAGGGTTGATTTGGTTTTGGTGTGCGTGTATCAATGCAACTCTGGGGATGGCCCACTGACCTAGTGCGGTGACCGTGGTGATCTCAGAGTGCATTGAACTATGAAAAGATAAAATCGTGAAGGCGAGGAAAATGTATCTTGTGCTATTCACCTATAAAAAGAGATCATTAATCGCCAGCGAATAGAGTGTCTGGGAAATGTCGAAGTGACGCTACTTTGGCTAGGGTAATATTATCGTGGCAAACACGCTGAGGAATTCGATAATTACCCAACCCGATGGATAATGGTGCAACCGCGTCGTTTGATTCGACTTGGTTGTTGCTAACCAACATGAATTGGAATTTCCGGTGGAAATCTCATGGGTTAGAGCAATGGAGTTGCCGTATGGCAAAAAGGTAGCTGAATTCAATTATGCATTACCTGCATAGAATAATGAATTCAGCTAAGCGTCCGGTTTTAAAACGTGATTTACAGGCGAATAGGTTGGTAGGAGGAATTGGGGTTGATTTGACACGATGTTGGCGGTCGAAATAAGGCGGGAACCGTGGGTTGATTTGTGGGGAGGAAAAGTAGGTTGCGCCGGCGTACGGCGCTGATTCACTTTACTCCCCATCACTAATCGAAAGTTCAGCCGCAGCAATGGTGTCCACCAGACAAACAATCACACCAAGGATAAAAAGTACGCGCTGGGAGAAAACACAAGTGAAACTCCAAAACCAACGTCGACAAAAGTACCATTGAAAAGCACCCGAGTTAGTTTATTGATTAATTAATTCGTTTAGCAGATCGCAGTTTATGCCAAAATGAACTAGGTGCACTTCATTTGTAAAATTATTATATTTATAGCGCATTACATTGAAAAGATGTTCTATAGTAGTTTACCATGCTTTTAGTTTGCGTATGTGGTGTCGAAAATAAACAGTAGTAATATTATAAATACGCGAATAACGCACAACACAATACCTCGGGAAATAGAATAAAAACATCATACGAGAAACCGTTTGTTCGAGGGTACACTTTATCGAATTAATTTGTAACCGTTAAATTAAAATGACAAACGATTAGAACACGACTGGGGGTTATTACTAGAATCGTGGGGTACGCATTCCCAGCGCACACATGGGGAGCAGGAGTAAAACAACCAGCTCGGTCGGTGGATGGTAAAGGACTCCGCGATAAACGGCTCGTGCAGAGCCGACTCGCTAATGGGGTGAGTTTTGTGGTGTGGTGGTAGATATCCTCTCCACTAACAATATGTTTTTATTTACCACCAGAGAAGCGTAAAGTCTCTCTTGGTGGAATAGAAAACCAGATCTCGTAATAAAGATCGTGGTGGTACACATGTATGTGTGTACATTGGTTCGTTCATGGGACAAAGCCATGGGAACGAATCTAAAACAAAGAAAGGGAAAATGTGCATCCATGAGATGAGAGTTCGGCTAAGCAAACAAGCCGAATCTCATTGGATGCTAATTGGGTTTGCGTTTGCTTATGCCGCTGCTGATGAGAACTAGATCCCGAAATATGAAAAGACAAAGGGAACGTTTGGGTCTTTGTCTGAGATGTCCATTGCGGCTAAAAAAAAGGCGGCAATGCAATGTGGAAATGTGCTAATGGGTTTTAGCTAGATTACCGTAAAATGGTGTTTATGGCATCGCTGGTAAGGGTAGGTATTGAATTCCTATTTACATTTGCTTATGCTGTAGGATTTAATTGGTGCCAAGAGACGCTAGATGCGTATATTTGTTTTGGTTCCTTGGGTGTAGGTCGCCAGCCAATGTGTATGTATGGTGATTTATGATACACTTGGTGAGGACGGGAAATAGGCGACGCAGTGTTTATGGTTACATTGTATGTAAACCAAATCATTTTGATTTCAGGAATTCGTCTAGGAGGATTTGCCTGGCACTGAATGTGTCAAATTGGTTTCGGGAATCCTGATAAGTTAGGAAAGACATCTGACAGGGTATTTGTATGCGAAGAGATGCATGAAAGGTAAGGATTCCTTTACAAGGACCCTTAGATTACAAATTTGATCCATATGATGCGTGACGCATTTACAGGTGCCTAATGCCATTGCATTAGCAAAAACCTATGCAGACTGGGATGAAGTTATGAGGGTTTTCAGGTAAGCGGGCCGTGGGGTTTGGTGGAACCGGCGCAGGTTCTCCATGTAGTATAGAGAACCCCCACATGTTCTAAGGACTTGCTGAAAGACCCTTATACCATAGTGAAACAAGTAATATCATTTTGTTTGAAAAATTATTAGGTACTAATACAAAATAAATAACCGGAGTATCGCTCCATTAAAGTTATTTGTAATATAGTGACTGTTGTGAGAATAGTTTGAGGATTGCAACAGCTTACGGGTAGACAATGAGAGTGTCAATATTCAGCTAACCTTCAAACGGATTGGGACGCCCTTTCGTTCGTCCTACACTCTAAGTGTCTTCCCACATTACGAGGCAATCAGGTATACCAAATACCTGAACTATAAAAAAATGACAACATAATCATACCGTAGGAGAATGCCCCTTAGGTAAAGAACAGCTTCAGGATAGGAGCAAACTTTAATGCATTCTGTGCAAAAATACAGGTCACCCGGCCAACTTTAAAGGTTACCGGAAATTCCAACAACTAAAAGCCAAGTTGGAATTTCAAAAAAACAACTTGGAGAAGAGAAACGAATGAAGGTTCGATCTTATAATCGTTGCACCTAGTATATCATTCTTCATCATCCGCACCTAGCATATCATTTTCTCAAATGGCTAGTAATCCAATTAATACAACGGCGGCGGAACTTTCACCCAACATCATAAAGCCGCCCGGCTCCAGAGGCAAATTCAAACATAAGAGCAATCCTCTTAGCCATACAAGGAGAGATTGCTAGATTTGAAAAAAAAAAAAACTGACTGAACGAGCGGCCCGAATAGACATTATTTATTCGTCCTTGTTCTTAGGCAACCCAACATACCACAAATGGTGAACTATCAAACTAATTTAACACTAAAATTTATTGCTGTGAATGTAAATTCACTAATCCACGTGGAAACGAGGGATAATCTCGGTAACCTGCTTGGAGGGGACCCCGATGTGCTTCTGGCTAGCGAAGCTAAGCTAAACCAGAGACACAAATTGGGCTACAAAAATTATAAAGTCATTAGATGAGATCGTCCACACGCCACACAAGGAGGCGGAGTTGCTCTGTTAATTAGGAAAGGCATTCACCACAAGGTCGTTTACAGCAGAGATGTACACAAATTTCAGATGCTGGAAGCTTGCATTATAGATATACCTTTGAAAAGTCGAAGGCATCTGTACCTCGTATCCGTGTATGCACCTGAAGCTCATCAGTGTACGCAATTTATCAGCGAACTGAATACCCTTTTTCGTAATCTCAAGTTAGACTCGGAAAACAATTTTTTTTTGTTCAGGTGGGAGATTTCAACTCCAAACATCCGAACACAATGGGTAATGCACTATTCAACTGGTGGCAAACAAATGGAACAGAATGTAAACTAGAATTTTACGCTACAAGTACACCAACTTATTCAAGAGGAAACTCCTTTCTGGACTTACTTATGATGAACGATAGACTACAATTACTAGACACAGACCTAAATATTCGAAACTGTCATCGCACAATCGGGTATGATAGTGACCATTACGGTCTCGGCGCCGTATTACATGTTCCAAATGAACACGCAGTACCCGAGCAGTACGAGCAGATACATTCGTTCGTTTTCAGAAAAGCACATTGGTCGCGCTTTGATCGCATAATAAAAGGAAAACTACGCTCCAATGGCGTAGATCCGCCGACTAATAGAGACCTTCGAAATGAGGAAATAGACCATTACCCCTCAAAGATGGACAACATTGTCATCAAAACAATGGACCGTTCCATTCCAAAAGCGGCGCACATGGATGAGCATTTTAATAGATACAGAAACTCAACTATTAATGCCCTGTATAGAGAAAAAAGCGCTCTGCTCTCCCAGCTGAAACTGCTCTACAGGCAGTTTAGCGATCTTTACAGCCAGGAAATAATGTCAAAAGCTGATCCGTGACAACTACAGATCAGTAATTAACGAAGGATGGAAACACAAAATTCTTTCCATTAAAACCAGTGGTAGGAATATGTTTCCCCAAATAAATACAGTATTTAGAAGAAAAGATCATAATGACATTCCCTGCCTTCGAGTCCCGAGGACTCCCGAGAATTGTCGACAACTGCTGAACGCAGGACTCACCTCCGAACACAACAACTCCAACGAAGAACTAATTGTAGACGAGAATCCTCAAGAGAAAGCGAACTCAATGGGCGCCTGTTTTGAGGCAGTGCACAGAGTGAATGAATCCATTCATTCTAACCTCGACATCGAAAACAGAGCTATCCAATAAGACACTGTATGACAAATCGACAAATTGAATAAAATAGACTATTTTATTATCAAAATTATTCGTGATCACACTGCAAGAGCAATGTGCACCGAAAATAATTTTATCTCGGGAGCATACTACCCCAATGACATGAATCTGGAGAATACACTCCAAAATGGGTTTATTTCACCTGAAGCGTGCCCTCTCTTTGATAGAGAAGGTCTCATCCAAGACAAGCCTGGAGTCCTTATTATTTACCACGCTTTTCGTGGTGTCAGGGACAAACGGATTCTTGTGTGAAATATTTAATGCTGGAGTTCACTTGCGCTTTAGCATGGCAAAAGGCGATCGAAATAAATCTATAAATGACCGATTCCATCCCAACGGTGGTGGATTGACAATGAAGAAAGGACTTAACATCCCCAAATATAGTAAGACCTTCAGACGCTACGCTTTCCCTTCCCATTCCTCATTCCCCTTTTCATATATATTCATTCTTACTTTTCGTTTCTATTTTTTATTTAGACTCCTTTTCCTTTTCGTTTTAAAATCTCTGTATGTTAACATTTTTGTTAATATCTTTTATTATCTTGTTATTAAAAAAAAAAAAAAAAAAAAGAGAGAGAACTTCCTAAAATATTCAGCTAACAGAAAATATAAAACTATGAAATTAATATTATACGCCGAAAGGCATTACACAAACCTACCAGGTGTACCGGTCTGAAGTGAGCATCAAGATACAAATGTATCGATAGGGAACGTTTGTTTTGAACGAGCCCTTTTTTTTATTTGGTTGCTATGACATCTGTCAAACATATTTAGTATGCATCAAGTCATTGTATAAACATCATTTTTTTTAATCCTGTTAAAAATGTCGAATTTGGTACCAGAAAGTGATGATTTGCGGAAAGATTGAAAATTAATTAAAAAATATAATTTGAAGGACTTCGGCATATAATTTTTAGAAGTACTTTTACTGTCGACTTTACGTATCATCTAACAAGTACAAGGTGGCCTAACTTCGGCGAGAGCTCGAACAAGCATTAATCAACTTTCTATACAATTCGAAAAGAGAGACCAATAATTGAACCAATTCACATAGATGCACCTGCACACATACACCCTTGTCCCTGTTATACCTTAGCTCTTAAGTTATTATACCTTAGTTTTTAAGTTCGTAGTTAAGGTTATATAATGTTTTCGCTTGTATTAAACTAAAGAAATGAGGATTATGACCTCAGAAAAACAAAACAAGACAGAAACTTTTGGATCTTGGCTTGAAATTAGCGTGACACAACCACTGTATCATGAATTCTTATGTTTGTATATTATGTTTATTGATAGATAATCTAGTTCTACACCTACTCTTAGTTATTAATTAAAAACAGCGGGCATCCGTTAATGTGCAATCAGACATTCATAGTGAAGCTATGAGTATGTGAAGGCCCGGTATTCATTGGTATCATTGTTGTGGTCCGGCGCCGTGCTTCCTCTTTCGAGGGAAGAGCGGGGACCTTTTATTTATTCCTTTATTTAATCTTCTTTCATCAATTCGCGTTTAGTTTTATTTCAATTCTTGATATAAAGTTGTCCGTTTTTGAATTGAAAAATTGTTTCTTTTCTTTTATTGTGTGTTACTTTGTTTATTTTTATTACAGCTTCTCCTTTATTTTTTTTATAACAAAACTCAAACTAAAACTTACAATTCAATTCTTCCACTGTAATCTGCAACTAGAACTCTCAAACTAAACTTCTTCTTCCAACTGCCAAAACTAAACTCTACTAACTTCCAATCTCAACTGATTTTACAAATGATTTTTTTCTCTACTTATAGAACATTATGTTCTAATTTACTGGAAATTATAACATGAACAAAACAAATTTTAACAAAGTATTCCTTTAGTTTCTGTGACTTTTAGATTGAATAAAATTTGAACGAAAATCAAAGTGAATGAAAAGGGGCATGTTATTAATGTGCTGTAACAAAATAAAATTTGAACGAAAATCAAAGTGAATGAAAAGGGGCATGTTATTAAATGTGCTGTAACTGGCAATATTGTGAATGTTTATGAATGGTATGTATTAAGTGAGAATGTAATATATGTTAAGGGAAGCTTTTAAGGATGTGCAAGGAGATTTAATAAAGGGTAGTATTCTGGAATACAACATCATTTTAATGTCCAAGAAAACATCCTAAACGAAGAATTTCGTCGATGACCACCAATCGTCCAGCATCGTTTTGATTAGTACAGTATGTATTTACTGTACATCTTCTGAAGACTTGCTAAAGTATCTACAGGTCTATTTTCATTAGTCCAACATTGCCATGGTTTGAAATAATTTAATCTCATACTCAAAATTGTTCACTTTGGTTAATGCCAACCGCAACTCCATGGATACGTGGCGGGGCTTATGAAGTAGCGGCCATTAAAAACACCATGAAATCGGCAGTATAAATATATTTCTTCATAGTAGTCGTCATTCCTTAGCCCACTTACGAGTTGTGAGAATCAACTTACACCCAATTACCTCTGTGTTAAGAGTGCCTCTAAATTTAATCAGCAGCTTATTCTCACCTCTACGCCCTTAATACCAAATTAGGTGTCAATCTCTTGGCATTTCTTTGAGCGAAAGCATCAAATTAACGCCTATCCAGTATTAACTTAACCGGCTTCCCTATCTCAAGGAAGGGAACTACTATAAAGGGGCAATTTATAATCTATAGGTATTACGTGCATCAACATAGTAATTAGTGTTAATGTTGGTTTTAAGTACTGTGGTTAATGATTACTTAGAAGGCAGAGACTCAATCTGGAATTAATAAGACTGGGATTACCAAGTTTTCTCCTTTAAATTTCTAGTTAAGTGAATCAAACGTGCTTTGACGGTGTGAATTGATTAAAATGCGGTTTCGGTTATGAGGCAATCTTAGGGACCATGCGTTTGAACATTTCCTTTATATTTCAAAGGCAACCAAAAAGTAATACATATTAAATATTAAGCTTAGCAATCTGGTTGAGTGTGGTCTTTGAAATTGCTCATTGAAAAGATTTCCAAATCTTGTATGTTATTGTTTGTGAAAGAACTGATTAATAAGACATGAGAACACCAAAACGGTTCTGATAGAAATACTTATATTTTTTAATCACGAATACTACTAGGGGATTCGCCCATCAACCCCACGCTCCGCTTATGGATGCACACAAATTGCTTGTTATAAACACGTTTTGTGTTTGCTAGTGAAGAAGTGCTAAAAAATAAAATAGGAAACAGGGAGACAACAATAATGTTTCTTGTTATACAGAGAGATATAATATTTTTTACCTTGTCTATAGATTATTGTATGTTATATGGTAATTTAAGTAAACAGATAGTAAAACTAGCTTTGCTCGGCGTACATATAAATATACGAGGGCAATTTAGCTATAACTAGACTACTGTCAAAGGTTCAAAAAGCTGCGTCATTTAGTTTGTGTTTGACAGCCATTGAAACCAGACAACCTGATGAGTTTTAAGGTAAATGTAAGAAAGTGAATTTCTGGTGCTGATTAAGCATAATCAAGCAAAATCCATAAATTAGGGGTCGTAGCCTGTTTCCCCATCCATAATATTATCCAGATTTAGCCCCCTGCAACTGCTTCCTGTTTCCAAATCTGAAGAAATCGTTGCGCGGTAAAAGATTTGTGTCCTGTGAAGAAGTGATCAGAGAAACGAACACATATTTTGAAGGCCTTGAGGAAGCCTATTATTTGGAAGGAATAAAAAGATTGGTAAAGTGTTGGAGTAAATGTATCGAGCTATAAGGAGAATATGTGGGTGTTTCTCTATTCTACATGAGAACCAAACCACAATTCCAACCACAATTCCTACCTAATTTCGACCGCTTTCAGCGCGTCATACCTACCCATTTCCTTCATATATTGTTCCCCTGTAAAACATGTTAAACGGACGTATAGCTAAACTCATTATCCTATGCAAATAATGCATAATTGAGTTTAGCTACATTCTTGTCATACGGCAACCCCATTCTGGCTAACCATGAGTTTCCCATCGGAAATCTCATAATGTCGGTTAGCAACAGCAAGTCTAAATGAACGACGCTGTTGCATCATAGCAAAATCGCTGGGGTTATTTCAGCGTCTTAGAGTCTGATTCTCACGCTGATTATTTCCCAAGCATCAGCGGCGTCCTATTGACTTTTCCCAGATCACCCATTCGCTTGGGATCAATGATCTCTTTTTGCAGGTGAATAGGATCAGCTAGGTCCTCCTCTCCTTTGTATTTCGGTCTTTCCACGGTTCAATGCGCTCCAACTACACCATAGCTGTACCACTGGGTCAGTAGGTGGTGTCAGTAGCTGCATCTGATACCAACGCACACAACCAAAGCTACCCCGAGATCACAGCCCATCATGTTTCTGTTCTCTCATTCTCCATGTCCGTCAATTACCCTATTGATTAAAGTTACTCACACTTTGACGGGCGTGGGGTTGAGAGGGCAAAGGCGCGGTCTCTTCTGGTTGTCCTGTGTGTGGAATGAAATATGACTTTCACCCCTAAGTAGAGTTAGTCACTATTGAATAATCACGGTGGAAGGTCGCGCCGCCGCTCGTCACACCAATTTCGAATATCTTATCAAAACATGACGCATGCGTTTAACTTCTTGCCAAAAAAGCTGGAGCATATAGCGGAAGGCCGGGGCAAATTTCATCAATAAAAAAACTAACGAAATAAAACGAAAAGTTATTAATTTGAAGCTTTCTTTAGAGTGTAAAATAGTATATTGCGTGCGTTTCGAATTCATCTATTTAAATAAGGATACCTGCAAACAGACTTGTTTAAAATAGTATACTGCGTGCGTTTCGAATTCATCTATTTAAATAAGAATACCTGTAAACAGACTTGAGCTGCAAAAAAAAAAAATGTAAATAAATAAAAAAACAACAAACTAAAACTGTTTTCGTTTTCCATTTCTTTCGGGCGAACTATTGCTTTCGCAGTGACTGTGCAGTGGGGAAGAAGTGAATCGTGTGCCCGTGCTTGGTGCAATACTTCTTACCCCCCACATATATGCTGGGGAATAAAATGCTTATTTATTGGAAAAATAATTTTTTATTCATAAAGTCACTGACTTATCAAACTGCCCTCGTATAATTCTGAGATTGGCTATCACGAACATGATCATCCCTGGCAGTTGAGAAGTCAAAAATATATCTATTAAAAATGTGTTTAATTGAGCTGAGAAACTCTGCGTCGGTAGTTGTTTTTAAAAACAAACTTGTTCAAAATAACGATTAAAAGTTTACAGCAGAATATTCTGCTATTTTTTAAGGTACGCATGCAAAAAAGGGTTTTGGAAATACCTTTAAGTGTTAGCGAATGAAAATGGAGAGTTTCTGCATTGATGTTCATTGGTTGCCGGATGGTTGAGGATTACAATAACAACATTCATTGGTTCGACTTTTTTTTTTTTAAACTGTATTTATTAACCGTAATTTTAATTTGTACATTTAAGTGATACAGTGAATTAAAATTAATTTTGTAACAACTGTTTATGTTGTAATCCAGCGCCGTGCTTCCTCGTTAGAGGGAAGAGCGTGAACCTTTTATTTTTAATCTTAATTAAACGCAGGATTTAATTTATCTTCTCTCAGAATTTTTCTGTTTATTCTTTTCTTCTCTTTTTACAACTCAGTTCTGTTCTTCTTGTTTCTATTGTTTCTAAACTAATAACTTCTTCTCTATTGTAATAACTTCTGACTGTATCTTTTTCTCTGAACTGCCAACTTCTGACTGTATCTTTTTCTCTGAACTGCCAACTTCTGACTTTATCTTTTTTCTGAACTGCCTTTACAATGAAATTTTCTCTCTTCTTATACAACTTAATGTTCTAATCTACTGTAAATTATTACTTGAACAAAATCAATTTTATCAAAGTATTACTTAATCTACTGTGACTTTAAATTTTGAACAAACTTTGAACGAAAATCAAAGAGCCATGTTTCAAATGAAAAAAGGGGCATGTTATGAAAAAAGGGGCATGTATGAAGTGTACTGAAACTGCTTTGATATAGAATATTGTGGATGTTTATTTGGGATACATATTAAATGAGAATGTTAGATATGTTAAGAGCATGTTTTAAGGATGTGTTAGATAAATAATGAGATTCAGTGTTAAAGTTAATTATTATAAGGACAGTAGTATTCTGGAATACTACATTTACATGTAGTTATTGTAATAATACATACAATTCAATTTATTTGGTAGATAATTACATTTATGGTATATTTTACAACTAGTACTTAAGAGATTTAGGATAGCAATTCCTTTACAACTATAATCTTAAATCTATATAACGACAATAGCACAATTTTAATGAATAACAAATAATAAATTAAGGGAAAACTACAATAAAAAAGCCTTATTTGAATCTTAAGACTAATATTGCACTGGCTTCCGGTTATTTTATATAGTAATGATCTCGATATAATTTTCATAGACAGGGTACATATGTAGTGATTTAGGATAACGCAAGACGGGAAACGAGAACAATTGACGTAGAAGTTTCGATTGATTTTGTCAATAAGGAACTCTACCGGTTTAACGTTATCGTTTTCATGTAGTTCATGTGTCGAATAATGCCATGGCAAATTCAGCAACATTTTCAATATTTTATTTTGACACCTTTGCAATTTTATTTTGTGTGTGCGAGCACAATTACACCATACAGGCGCCCCGTACAGGAGTATAGCTTGAAAAATGGTTTTAAATATTATAATTTTATTTTCGATGCTAAGCTTTGATTTTCTACACACTAATGGATACATAACTCTTACGACTTTGTTTATTTTGTCAATTGTGGTAGTGATGTGTTTTTGAAAGATGAGTTTTTTATCTAGAATAATACCTAGATATCTACACTCTTCGGACCAATCAATATCAACTGCACACATACTGAGTTTAGTGCCATTTGGTAGGTAACAGTGTTTCCTACATTTCGAAAACCAGACAGCTTGTGTTTTATTACCATTTATTTTTATTTTCCATTTCCTGTAATATACTGCTAGCTTGTCAAGAGCTGCTTGCAAAGAGTTGTAGACATTCGTGAATAAGGCACCCGAAGAGAAAATGGCCGTATCATCGGCAAACATAGCTACCTGAATGTTTTCACCTAGACATGGTAAATCTGCGACAAACAATGTAAATAATATGGGACCAAGGACCGAGCCCTGGGGTACACCATGGTGGATTTGGTGAGTAGAGGATATGTCGGTTCCTAAACTCACAACATATTTTCTCGAACGAAGAAAGCTCTGGATAATTTTGATAAGCGGTATTGGCAGCTTAAGTTTGAGTAGCTTATAAATCAAGGCATCGTGCCATACCGTATCAAAAGCTTTTTCGATGTCTAGAAGAACTAGTCCCGTTGACTCCTTGTCGATGAATTTACCAGCTATGTGGTTTTTAATGCGCAAGACTTGGTGGATTGTGCTGTGACCACTACGGAAACCGAACTGAAAGTTTGGTAAGATGTTATTGTCTTCCACAAAACGATCAATCCTTTCCTTAATGATTTTTTCTAAGAGCTTACTTAGACAGCTAAGTAGACTAATAGGTCTGTAGCTTTCGGGGCTGTTCTTCGGTTTGCCGGGTTTCGGGATAGGTATTACTTTTGCTGTTTTCCAACAGTCCGGAAAATAACAATTCTTAAGACAAGCGTTGAAAATGAACGTTAAATAGTTACTTGCAGCAGGTGGAAGTGCTTTGATTGATTTGTTGTTAATATTATCGAGACCCGCAGCCTTTTTTGATTTAGATTTTTTATCAATTCTTTAACTTTGCTGATATTAATTGCGTAAGTACTTTCAGCTGGTGTTTGAGAAAGTACATGGATAGTGTTAGCAACTTCAGCTTCAGTATACGCGTCGCTTAGATGCATAGATATGGAGTGGTTCTTACTAAACGTATTAGCAAGTAGGTTCGATTTCTCCACTGATGAAATAAACAACTTGTCGTGAACTTTAAACGGAGGAATACTTGACCCTCTCTTTTTCATAATTTTTGATATTTTCCAGAACGGTTTGCTTGCTTTGTCAAGAGAGGAAAGGTGTTTATTCCAATATTTGTTCCTATATGTTGAGATTTCGTTTTTAATGATATTATTTAAGACTTTAACATTAACTAGAAAACAATCGATTCTATAACGCAGCCATTTTCTTCTTTCAGAGTTTCGTAGCCTAATCAGATGTAAGATATTTTCAGGAAGCGGTGCCTTATCAACTGGAGCAGTGGAACATTTAGATATCGCAAGATCGGCCGCTCTATTGATAACAGAAACAAAATTGTTACATAGGATATCAATGTGCTCGCTGCAGGTTAAAGAATTTAGGCTGGTATCACCTAGAACCAAGTTCGTGTTTATATATGATTTATAACAATTCCAGTTGGCGGCGGAATAGTTGTGGTATAAACTGGTACGATTTACAGCTACTGTATGATTCACTGTGAGGCTGATCGGAAGGTGGTCTGAACTTAACGCATTTAGAGTTAATGGTACTGTGCAGTAATTTGGAATATTAGTGATATATAGATCAAGAGTTGAGGGGTTCTTGTTAGCACTCGCTGGGATATAGGTGGGGAGAAGTGGATAAAGTATGGAAAAACTTGGGCTGGATTCAGCAACATCTAGTAAAATGTTACCCCAGCAGTTTGCCCTAAGACAATTCCACGACTGATGTCTGCAGTTTAGATCACCACCGATAATTACCTTGTTTCGAGTGTTGACTCTATACAATTTTTGCAGATCCCGCTTAAAGTAAGTAGATTTCTTAATGTTTTTATTTCCTCCAGGGAAATAGACCGAAAAAAGACTCACCTTGGAGTTATCACTTAATGTTACATCTATACTAATTTTCTCAATTAACTTAAGGCGCAATGAAGGACGCAAGGAATGTTCTATACATTTTTTCACAACAATGGCGACACCTCCACCACTAGCATGTACCCTGTCTAGGCGATAACATATGTAATTTTGATGTGAGAAAGAAATGTCTTGTTTGAGCCAGGTTTCTGAAACAAGTGCAATGTCAATATTAAAATTTATCAAGAAACTAAAAAATTCATGCTTTTTGTTTTTGATGCTTCTCGCATTCCAAGTTATGATGTTAAGAGAGTTTCTTAACATGTTTTTTCCGAGTATATGCACTTAATAGCTAATGAAGTAATGACGTTAAATTGGTCGGCTTTAGTTTGACAAGCACTGAGCTTGGTTACAACTTCATTAAGAAGAGATTTCAATTCAATTCAATTTTTATTTAGTAGATAATTACATTTATGGTATATTTTACAACTAGTACTTAAGAGATTTAGGATAGCAATTCCTTTACAACTATAATCTTAAATCTATATAACGACAATAGCACAATTTTAATGAATAACAAATAATAAATTAAGGGAAAACTACAATAAAAAAGCCTTATTTGAATAATTTGCGGCGAATATCTATGTACTGCTTTCGGCTTATGCACTCTGGATCGGTGGATTTATGTGGCCCACTACAATTTGCACACTTGATGACCTCATTCGTCTTGCAGTCGGATGTTTTATGGTTTCCCGAACATATTGCACAGAAGCAATTTATATGACAATGCATCGAGCCGTGACCGTAAAGCTGGCAATTGTGACATTGTGTGACCTTACCTGGATTATGTTTTTTAAAGTCCCAACGAACGATGGTTTTGAACAAGGTTGAGTAGTTCCGTTTTAGTTCGTTTAATTTAACAGTACCGCGTTGAATGTAGACGATGTACAAGTAGTGTTTGTACAGGGTTTTTGTTGACGAATTTTATGTGATGGTTTTAACATCTAGGCCCTTAATCCCGAGAGCAATTAGTTCATTTTTCACAATATCGTTGCTAATCAAGTCTAATCCTGATAACACTACCTTTAATGGACGAATTTCCTTACGCGAGTGGGTAAAAAACTCACATTATAACCGTAAGAGTTCGGTTCTGATTTTGTTATATATGTCCATTGTTGGGGTACATATTTTTTGTCCAAGCGATATGTTTTTAATTCAATATTTGTCTATCTTAATGTTGCTCAAAATATCACGAACTTTAGCATTAGTTGATTTTAACACCACAATTGGCGGAACGGTTTCTTTAGTAACTTCTGCGCACTGTTCGACATTGGTCGGATCCATTTCAGGTGAGTCTTCCATCAGACTTTGAAGTGGTTGAAAAAAGTTAGTGTTTGAACACATTTTAGATTTCTCTAGCACTTTATTCTTCCTTTTTGAAAGTTTATCGGGAGGAGTTTGGCCTCCAATAACGTGGTCGTAACGCAACCGTTTGCGCTTAATTTTGTTTAACACACGTGGCCCAGGGGCCATAACTTAACGGTTTAAACACTTGTTCAAAATTTTGTATGCGGAAAACGAGGCAAAGAAAACAAGATAATGGTAATTAAATTGTGATAATTATTGTGAAAATAACGGTTGATTAAGATAAATAGCACGAGCAAAACTGTGAGACAAGTTGTCTGTTTGAAAGTCAGCCGGTTACTGATAATACATACATTTTCCAAACAATGTTTCAAGAGTTACAGGATAGATGTGTGTTTATACATTTAGTAGTGTTTCGTGTTCCTGGAAAAAAAACCAGGAATTTCTTATTTTTGCTTTACTTAATCTAAACCTAACCCTAATTATAAATATAACTTAACCTCAGTTAGTCTGATTATATTAAAAGAGCTATGAACAAAACAAACTTTTATAATTAGGGGATATAAGAATTACAGGATGTGGTGTGAAGTCAGTTATGGGTTAGAGGTAGAGTATTTCTTTCCGGTTGTTCGTTGGAAAAACATAGAAAGTTGGAAAATGGTTGGACGTTACAGTATTTAAACTGGTTGGGGGTAAGTTCAGTGCTGTGGTATATGATCTCGTTTGAATCATTTACCAGTCTGCTTGAGATGAACATAACTCTTGTGTGGAGACAGTTAGTGCTGATATGGGATTCGGATTATTTCGTAGGTTTTCCATAAATCTGATAAACAGCTCGGGGAATCGTCTATCGAGGCGTTCTGTGCCAGCGGTATTGTAGAGTTGGACGTTACTATAGTACTTATAGGAGTTAGGACGACGATGTAATCCAGAGACATACCTAAAGCATTTTCTTTCGAATGCTCGCAACTTCTCCATTTGGGAGGGAGTGATATGGTACCACAATGGGCACGCGTACGTGAGTGTGGGTCTTATAATTTGTTTAAAGATGAGCAGTTTGACTTTGTGAGAGAGACTATTAGGTTTCCACATTACTCTTCTACAGAGATTAAGCTGAATTGTGGCTTTATGAAGGGAATTTTTAATGTGGGGGAAAAAGAAAAGTTATTAGAAAAAGTTATTCCCAGATATTTTAGGGTTTTGGAGGGCTTTATTAGAGTGTTTTTTAGTTTAATTTTAATTTTGTTGTGGCAACGTCTAGTGTTGTTTGTACAGTGCTCTTGAACAATATGAGCTGTGTTTTATTTGGGTTAAGGTGAATTTTCCGCTTATTAAAGCATGTTCATAGGTTAGGGAGGAAGTTGTTAATGCGGTTTCTTGCAGCCTTAACAAATTTGCTGCTGGAGTAACGTAATGTATCATCAGCATAATTCAGCATTACAACATAAGGAGATACGGGTTGTGGAATATCTCAGGTATATAGCAGATATAAGATTGGCCCTAAAATAGAGCCTTGGGGAACACCCGCGGTTATGGTGCGAGTTTCTGAGACAGAAGAATTTATTCGTACAACGAATTTTCTGTCAGAAAGATAAGAGGCTAAGAGCTTTTTTGTGTGAGAGTTTAGACTAAATATGGAGTGCAGTTTGTACAGAAGCCGTGCGACCCAGACGCAATTAAACGCCTTTGAAATATTATGAGATATGCACACGGTAGGGCTTGGTTTTGGAGACCGGTTGTAACATCGTGTGTAAGTTTTAGTAGAGCATGACATGTGGATTGTCGCTTACGGAATCCGAACTGAGAGTTAGGGATGAGAGCGTTCTCATTGGCAAATGAGAGAAGATTTGATAGATCTTGCGTTCAAGTATCTTACTTAGTGCATTTAATAGGGATATTGGACGGTAATTGCAAGGGTTATTACTACCACCGGGTTTCTTAATAGAAATTACTACCGCAGTTTTCCAGTTCTCTGAGAAGTGTGATGCATTAATCATATGATTAAGAAGAATGAGGATGGGAAGTAGATTCGGCGGGCGTAGCCTTTTAAATAGAAGGTTTGGGATTCCATCTAATCCAGTTGACTTTTTGTATTTCGTGATCTTACGATCTCGGATAATTCATTTGTAGTTAGAAAATTTGTGGTATCTAAGGGGTCTGAAGCTATGTTTGTGTTGTTAAATTCACCGATGAAAGGAGTAAAAGATGGGAATAATCTGTTTGAGATGTATTCGTTTACGGTGTTTTCGAAGCCAGCAGTTGAGACGGAATTATTTTGCTGATGAATCTTTGAGAAGTGTTCTGCGAGGCAAATTGCAATTCTGATTGGGTTGATGAGATGATCAATTCGGGATTTATAGTTACAACCAGTTAATTGGTTGATGTTTTTGAAATGGTTTGATATTTTTAAGTATGGCGATGTAGTTTCCATCTGCGAACTTTTCCAACTGCTCATTTATCAGAGTGGATAGGAGTTGGATCTGGCTTTTAATAAAGGAGCAGTATCTTGTATGAAGCTTTCGGCGGAGCTGCTTTTTAAGGCGCAATAATTTGGTTAGGATGCTGGGCAAAGGCTTTCCTAAATAGTTGTGAGGAATGGTTATCGGGGTATTATTGCTAAGTGCCTCCTTTAGAATTTGCTCTATTTTTATAGATGCTTGATCAATTTCAGTAGGGAGTAGGTTAGATGCTTCCGAGATATACAAGTTAGAGAAACTTATCGCTATGTCCCTATTGACATTTCTCCATTTTGTTTTGGAGAAATTTGGGACAGGGTTTGACGAGTAGAGTGGGTCGAGGGAGGGGATTTGGATCGTGGTGTGAACGGAACCATGATCAGAAGGAAATATAAAGGAGACTGTAGGTGGACCCGCTGAGTGAACATCATCGGACTTGAGGAAGAAGTCCTGACGACCATTCCAGTCTCCCCCGATTATAAATGGGGCGGAAACAGACTGTTGGATTATCTGAGAAATGTCAGAATTTGGGAAATCTGGTTGTCGTGAAGGGTGAATATGAATGGATGCTAAAACGAACACTTTATGGTTCTCACAAAAAAGTTTAACTGCCGTGTATTCAATGCTGAATATATTGGTGAATAAAAACAGAAATGAAATTTTTTGTGTACCAAGATGCCGGTACCTCCGTGAGATCCATTAGTTCTGGGGTTAGAAACAAAAGCATATTTGGGAAGGGAAACTCGGGAATTGGGTTTGAGCCAGGTCTCTAAAAGGAAGAGGATATCTGGGGAAAATTTTTCAACAAACAACCGGAGGTGTTGCTTACGTATATTAGGGTAAATTGATTCTGTGTTGAGGGAGTTTCATCATCATCATCGGCACTACAACCGGGAACCGGTCTTGGCCTTATTTAGCAAGTCTCGCGGCTTGTTCAATTTTCCATAATAATTTATTTTTACGGACAAGGTTATTAGCCTTGCGCCGTTGAGGGAGCTTGGTTCGACATAAAACCGATTGTATTATATGTGTTTATCCGTAGGTTTATTTTTTACACTAATACGTGCGCAAAAATCAATTTTGAAGTACCCTTAAATGTCAGAACAGAGCGCGAGCGGAAGAAGGGGCAGTGGACAAGGGAAGGATATATTAGAACGACAAGAAAACACGTGACCAAATAGAGCATTCCACATCCTTGTGGCTCGGCTAAAGAATGACTCTTTATGTTTATTTGTACACCTGAAGTTGACTTTCATCGTGAAATGATGAGCATTATCAGATTGACGGGTACCGCGGGAAAATATCTGAAGAGGCGGAACATATTAAGCAAGTTCAGTTGAGCAAAGACCATGATAATACATATAGAAGAGAGATAGGCATGATACGTTGCGCCTGTGTTCTAACGACGGAATTGATAGACTTACGGCTGAGTCCCAATAAGTTTCATTGCTTGTTTTGCATCCTGTCGAGCACGTGTAGTGCAGTTTTGATGCGGCTGGCCAAATATGGGACTTGAACTCCATTTTTTGGCCGAAAATACGCCTTGTAAATATTGGCCAGGTTGGATGGAGTGAAGTATCTATATGAATGCAATTTTGACAAAAGGGTTGGATGCCAAACTCTGTCGAAGGCTTTTGAAATATCCAATACGACTACCTTGCTTTCACCGAGGTGGTGAATGGAATGGCTCCACTTTTGGGTGGTACGCCATCAGATCTCCTGTGGACCTGTTGCTACGAAAGTCATATTGGCGGCCATTGAGGAGGTCATTTGATTCCACATATTTCGAAAGTTGACGGTTGATAAGTGATTCCATTACCTTGGAGAGAATAGAAGTTAGTGCTATGGGTCGATAAGAAGAAAAGGATGATTTGTCACCCTTTTTGGGAATTGGTTGAATGTTCGCTGTCTTCCATCTATTTGGGAAACGGCCAGTAGAATAAGACAAATGGAAGAGTTTCCGCAGTGGTTTAGCAAGGGAAAAGGAATATCTCTTCAAGAGAGTTGGTGGAATGCCATCCGGACCAGCGGATTTGTGTGCGTTTAGCTTTTTGAGCGCGCGGGCAACAGTACGCGTTCGAAGGCGAATCTGGCACATGGTATGCTGCTTATGCTCAAGTTGAGGTGGAACTGATGTGGTATCAGGCAGCGTTGAGTTGACAGCAAAATGTGCAGCAAGTAGATTCGCCTTCTCTATTGCAATGGTGACTGATTTGTCATCGACTATAAGCGATGGAGTGGATGAAGAGACAGAGTTTTTAAAGTTTTTCAGTTAAATTATGGATTGGAGCAGAGACCATATTCTAGCAGAAGCCGATCAATAATATCACTTCATTTGCATGTGGCTAGACCACGATGTGGGAAGAACAGAGGCACTGTGATATAATCAAGTATGTTGAAATCGGAAATATCTTCAAGTTATACCCGGATTTCGCTAAGTGCAAGAATTGATGTTTTCTGGTTACAAACGCGCCCAGATACAGAGACGAAATTACATCTTAGGGCGCGAATGTTACAAAAATCGAAGCGAAATTCCCATTCGATTGAAATCACCCGACATAGAAAACCAATAGCTGTGAAAAAGAGGAAAACAGACGTAATGATTCTTCTGACCCGTCCGTAATAACAAGATAGGCACGATAAAGTAATTCTTCAAAACGATAACGCTGGACCTCACCTTGCTCAACCAGTAAAAGTGTATCTGAGAATACCGCACCAATCATAATCTCCACACATTGATTCTTCTGAGTGTCACCTCCTCAGATCGATGGCACACGGATTATTTAAGCAGCACTTCCTAATTTCGAAGAAGTGAAAAAATGTATCTTTTCGTGGAACGAAGTCTGTACAATGCCCGAAAGGTGGAAAAAATTGTCGCTAGAATGGTGTAGCGATCCTAAATCGCTACGCCCATCCAAATCCACAATATTATCAAATCATAATCGAAATCCTAAATTCCCTACTGGCTTATAATTAAATTCCATATTGAGTCACATGAACAACGAATTTAACCAAAAGTTAATTCGTCGTACATTGATTCAATTCCCCCAACAACAACAAAATGCCTAAGCTCATTAAAGAAATAACCCCGGCAGAGTGTAAGCCTGAGGAGCAAGAACTCCCAGCAAAATGTAAGTCCGAGGAACAGATAGTCTCAGCTAAATGCAAGACTGCGGAACCAAAAGTCCCAGCAAAACGTAAGACTGAGGAACAAAGAGTCCCAGCAGAGCGCCAGACTGAGGAACAAACAGTCCCAGCAAAGCGTCAGACTGAGGACCAAAGAGTCCCAGCAGAACATAAGACTGCGGAACCAAGAGTCCCATCAAAGCAGAAGCCCGAGTACCAACAAATTCTTGCAAACGACCCATACGTCAAACGTTTGCAC
Organism: Microdon myrmicae; assembly: GCA_963931805.1. Lineage (NCBI taxonomy): Eukaryota > Metazoa > Arthropoda > Insecta > Diptera > Syrphidae > Microdon > Microdon myrmicae. The sequence goes on from OZ007496.1 coordinate 110,036,578, forward strand.
CCAAAAGATATACACAAGCTCGTAGTAAGCTCCGTAACAAAACACAATGACAACCAAATAAATAGAATCCTTTTTAAAAATAAAGCAAAGAGATATCTCTCAAAATCTATCACGAATCCCCCATCTTTCGAAATATTCCCCTTCAATCGTTCTATCACACAAATTTTGAAATTTATTACACAACCTAACCCTATGAAAGTATGGAAAATCTTCCACAAATTTAGGGAAAGGCTTAAAACAAATAGATATTTTCTTTTAACCCAAACTTTAGATATATATATGTATGTGTAAAATATAAAAAAGAAAAATTCTTAAAATACAAAAAATATAAATATGAAAGAATAAGCATATAAGCAAAACAAAAAGTTTACATCTGTAAATCTTAAATATTTAAAGGCTATAACAAAACAAATTTCTTTAACATCTCATCCAATTCCCAAAACCTTGACATCATGAAATGCATAATTCAAAACGCATTTCATGATTTCCCTTTCCAGAACCCATCCAACTAAAACCTCCAACAAATTCCCAGAACACAACTCAAATTGAAACGCACAAAGTCTTATGTGTGCTTCTGGGAATTTTGACAATAAAATAGTTGACAATTCTCAACTACAAAAACTATAAGACGGCAGTGGTTTTCAATTTCAGGAGTAGTAGCATTCCAGAGGCCGAACCGCTAGCCGTATATCCAGTCAAACATACCTTTGATTTAAATACCACTAAAATTAACTATTTTTATATTAATTAAATCCTGTTGGTCTTTTATTTTTCAACCACAACACTTCGCGCTCTTCTCTCGGGTATTCCGATAAAGCACGGTGCGGGGTTACAACAATGGACAATACTTTAGATAAAAAGTCTTTTTTTTTTTAATAAACCCTCATTTAAGTAAGAAAATTGTTTGGAACGTATTTATACATGTAATGAGATTAAATTTCAATGCGTCAAAAAGTGTGTGCAACTCGTTTGTAAATCTTAAAATTGTTTTTCAATTAAAGCTAAACCAAGATACCAGAAAGAACAGTATTGTTAATTAACTGGGTGTTAATACACTTGACACATTATTGTAAATACCGTCAACAGAGTGCAACACCATGTTCATCAGCATCACACTAACTGAAATTAATCAATGGGTTCAGTAAGAAGACAGCACAATAGCTTTGTTAAGGTTAACAGATTTAGAAGTCCTACAGTAGTATAAGGAATGACGTTGACATCACAGAAAATGAAATGATATAATTAATTATTTTTCTCAGGGATGATTGCTCATACTCGTAGCTCTGTAATTGTTTTCAATAGACAACACAGACAGAAGCCGTCTGTGTTGTATATTCTTCTCCTGAGAATTAACATTTGCGTGTTACTTCTTTTCCATGGTAATTATAACTAATTATAATTGGCTGGTAGTGAGAAAATATTATTTCTATTATAACGTTAAGTAGGCATGATGCTCAATTTGATATACGCAATCGAGTAAGATGAAAGCGAAACAACTTTGCCAGGACACACGATGGCAAATAAAAGTCGTTTAACCGCATTTACGAAATTTATTGCGTCACTGTTGATCAAAGGAAAGTAAACAATTTTACTTTTGATTTTCATTAAGTTTTTCTTTTTTGGAATTTAATAACCTATTTATTTCACCTTAAACTTTTGGCAAATTTTTAGCGTCAAACAGAAGTACGGTTTTGGAAATATGATCGAAAAACAATTCTTGTCACAATTTGAAAAAGCCTAACAGAGAATGCGATTTAACTTGGAAGCTATTTTTGTTGACATGTGTCGTATTGGTAAGCGACGCGTTGAAGTCACAAAGAGCACTCAATGGCAACGGAAGATCAACGGATTTTACTGCCAGTTCAAATTTACACCGAAAATAGGCTACAATTATATCTTTCTGCAAAGTCATTTCTGTTGATTTCAATGTTGTTGATGTGTTTGCACAACATTTGTGGATTGACGTACATCTCATTGCCGTGTCTACAGAGAAACAAAAGTGTGTCAAGGGTTTAGATAAGCCGATATTTTATCATTTTGCAACATTTTTTATTTCCTTTTTTTTCTTAGATTCTAAATTACAAGCTAGCCAAAGAATGCTTAAATTCTAGCTTAACTATTTTATGTTATAACCTACTGGTCCTAAGCAGACGCTCTAAGCTAAACTTTACATGTCTATTGTACAATTGCCTTTCGACGACACAACTTTTTTGTTTTTATTTATGTTTATTTTAATAACAAAGGAAAACTATAAAAACTTAGGTAATTTTCTTTTTGTTTTTATCTTACGATTAACTTACATCTATATATATATATATATATATATATATATATATATATATATATATATATATATATATATATATATATATATATATATATATATATATATACAATTTTTTTATTTATTTATTTTTTAAGTCTTTAAGAACTGTAGGGTTGTAAGTAGATGCCTGACACGACACCGGTTCACTTCACTCCCCAAGCAATCTGCATGATCCGCCGGAAGAAAGTAATAACCAAGAATATGAAGAAAGTTCGAAGGTAAACGAAATGAAATGCACTGCTTTCGTATTAACTGCTTTATTTTTGTCTTTAACTGGTACAGGTGATTTGGTCTTATATTTAATATTTAATACACTTCCCACACACTGGCTACTATTCTTGGCCATATATTCGTCCGAAATAATTTTATCTAATTAAAGCAATTGCGCGATAATCAATTAACTACAAACTGCAACCGTACCGACACGCTTGATTTTTAATTTTGTGTGTCCACGCACCACTGGGGATAAAATCTGACTCCCCGATGCGACTCACATCCGTCAGATTCAATGGTGGTGAATTGCCTAGATGGAGGAGGAGCGAAACGATCAACTTGGCGGCGGCCAATCGTGATCGAGCATGTAAGAATTTTCTTATGCCGTATAGGCAAGTTCGATGCTCTGCAATGCAGACAATGATCAGCGAACAGCTGATCAAACAATGCACGATCATCCGGGGCCGCGTAGATGTGGCCATAGATCGTTGATGATGTACGCCTGGGAACGAAAATAGGTTTTTGCTTCAAAGTAAACAAAAACGCTATTTCACTGGTCCTATGACGGGATGCACAATGTTCATGATGTGCCTATGTTGCAAAGGGTCATCATTGTATTTATATAAGATTCCCGGGAAATGCCGTTGTAGGCGATATCTACTGGTGACGATAGTTCCACTCGATTTGCTTTAGACGAATGGCTCTATATCAGAATAGGGGAAATTGTTCCTGGACGTAAAGTCCAAAGAAAACTCAGCGGCGGTGGCTATGGGTTATTTGTTTGGGTTAGATGATGGGACTTCATGGGGCATGGACGTGGGTAAACAAATGATCATGTTCATGCCCAAATCAATTGCTCGATTGTATAATGATTAGGAAATTGGTCGCAACTCAGCGAACCTTAGGGGATAGATAAGATATACAATTATGTACGGTAGAAGGGAATATCGGTTGCAGCTGTGTCCGCAATGCGCTGCCCAGCGTTTGTTTATCGTTAATTGCTGACAAGCTGAGCTGATAGGAGATGTAAACTAGTTCATGGAGTATAAACCAGAAAATACCAGAATTATGTATGCCGTCGGAGAGATTTCCTTTCAGGTATGAAAAATGCTGCTGGGAGGTTACGCTGCCCAAAATTGCAGGTAGGTATGGTGTCTTGTGGGTGAGGGAAAAGACAGATTAAGTTGAGGAAGTGGGTGTTTCTTGGAGAAGACTTTAAAAAATCCCCACATAAATGTTTCGAAGAATAACGGGTGTAGGACCAGTGATAGAAGGTGTTGTCAAGCCCCACCTAGAAAAAGGTGAGAGCGTCGTTTATTAAGTCCTTAAAATTTTTAAGAGGTGTAGCGTGTAATATGGAAGGTGGTTTATTTGTAGTAAGAATCACACTTAGCTAGATGCATACAAATTCAATGAAAAAATCTCGGTGTGGCGCTTACTTTCAGTGAAGAATAAACACAATCGTGTGATCGATTCCCAGGCTGTTTTCGTCGCACTTTTTTCGTCAGACTTCCTAAGGAGTTTCTACATCGATGCACATTTATGAACAACGGTTATGTTGCTACAATCTAGACACTAAGGAATAATCAAAACAGTGCGTACTTGAGGGTGATCTTGCTCCAAGGAAGGCGAAAGTAGTGAAATCGGCCGGCAAGGTGATTCCAACAGCATTTTGAAACCCGAGCGGAATTGTCTACATCGAATAGATGAAAAAAAGAAAAACAATAACTGGAGGGTATGATGCGTCGCTGCCCCCGCTGAGGCAAGAACTAAAAGCAAAATGTTCTCATTACGAAAACTTATTCTAATTATTTACTGAACGACCCTCACAAATGCCCACCCCTGAGTGAGCAGTGTTCTTTAACCATATTGAGTTAAAGTAATCGTTGTTGAACTCACACTTAGTATTTCCATTTTAGTTTTTAATATTTGCTATGACGAAAACTTTTCTTATAAATGTGTAACCGATTTTTACTTTTACACGTAAGCGGTTTCGTGTACTGGAATTCGATTAATTCTCGTATACAGCAATTCTAATTTTCATCAATGTACGGAAAAAATTGTATCTTCTTTATGATTGAAATATTGTTGTAGCCGATTCTCTCTATACATTTGAAATGCAACGCGTGGGAGAGTGCGTTACAAAAATTAGCCACATACAGCTTTCTGCATTGCATCAGGAGTATGAGTATGCTATTTACTGAATATACAAAATTATAGTACATTATAAGACCAAATTTTGTTCATTTAGAACCTGATATTGACAGCAAATTCATTTGTTATTGTATGTAGTAATGTATTGCCAAAAAGAGGGAAGAACGACGGGTACCTTTCACATTTCAAGTTATTTTTAGAGTTAGGCACAGTACTCACGAATATTTACCGAAATTAATATACGTTCTGATTATCTGTATTCCAAGGGCTATACAAAAACGCACCATGTATTCATTTCAGGACACAATTGCAACTTCAAATGCACACCCAGTAGGGATGTTTAACCACGTATAACCATATACTTTGTGATCGAGTTGATGACAAATCTTTGGTCAGAACAGGAGAGAACAATTTATCAATCAATGGTATCTGATGTGGATGGTTATGAAAATCGGAATCGGAGTTTCGTCTTAATGAATTCTAGATCCTTGAATGCGTTGAGTTCTCCAGGTGAAATGCTTCCATTGTTGCTGTCATTTCCAGGTTTTGATTTTTGATTACTTACTGACTGCAACATTCGTACGTGAGATAACTTGAAGTATCCTTACTCTATTAGAATCTCACATATTTTGAAAACAAAATCACCAAAGAGTAATCAATTTGAATAGATACTTAATTAACTGGACAACTAACCATAGTGCAGAAGTCCCAGCCGTTTACAATATTCTGCTTACCAAGTGCTGGTGATATGGAATTGATACAAAGGAGAGTAGTTATTTCAATTTAAACCAAAAAACTTAATTGAAACAATAAGGTACTTTACACAGAAACATTCCTGAATTTAGTGCAATCAACGTTGGTCTTTATTTAAAGGCTCTGTGGCTTGATTTATGTACGAAGTATTAGAAAAACTTGACTCTTGAAAGTTTCTATGGCAAATGTAAGCCATATATATATACATAGGTGGGTTGAAAGGTTTCCGACCTAACAAAGATGCAAGACGTTTTTTCTTAAAATTTATTTTTATTTTTCTACATAGTCTCCTTGTAACTCTACATACGATACTCCCATCTCTCTAACCCGTCCAAATAGTACTCGGTGTTTTTCTCTGGAAAGTAACTGTTCACGAAGGTAATTGCTTCCTCATTTGACTAAAATCAATAGGGAACAAAAATAAGTCGCTTGTGGCTAGATATTGTAGTGCTCCCGAAGCCCTACCATCCTCCCACATCCCCACCATATATTATACATATCCCATCATCACCCAATTTCCTAAACGATTCCCACAAATCGTCATCCTACATACATAGCAGCTGCAATAGCGGATGTCTAATATAACGATACCAGAATCGTCACCAAGCAAGTATAGCAAATACTCGACGTGACGATTCTGAAATCAAATCAAGCAACCAGCAGCTGCTAAGAAGAATAAATTCTTGTCGCACAAGCCATAAACCAAAATCGAGCAACCGTAGCAGCGGCTCGATTGTGATTGGCAAAAAGACACTCATGCGTTGCCGGCTTTCAGGTACCTGGAGAGGAAGATGACCTTTTTCCGCAGGTTCGACTTCGTTCATCAAAGAAACTTAACGAAAGGAAACGCAAAAGAGAGAATTTGGTATTTTTTGCAAGCAGTAGAGAAATAACTATCAACGCGAACGGTCGGACGTCGCGAGCGATTAAAATGATTTTGTTTTATTAGGATCCAATAGAAAGAGTTTGTGTTTGCTTTTCTTCTTAATGTTAATAGATAGAGTTTTGTGTTTTGAATACAACAAAATGAATAAGTAATAAAACATGCTTTCATTTAACCGGAACATAAAAACCTCCACGCTCTTCCCTCGCTGTAACGAGGAAGCACAGCCGTCGGATAGGAAATATACAACAATATGGTGAGTAAGGCGGATGGTCAAGCAGTTCAAACCTTAATTAGTGGATTTTCGCCATGGCAACCGCTGAGGTGTGAGAACACGTTTTTGGTCTAACGTGAGCAAGTGCGGCACCCAACGTGCGGAAAGTTTTCTCATGCCTAAACCTTGATTTAATATGTGACAAACACCTTCTTTGGACATTTTCATAGCCTCTGCAATCTCTCTCACTTTAATTTGGCGGTCGTTTAGCATTTGGTGAACTTTGGCAATGTTATCGTCAGTTGTTGCAGTTTTTGGACATCCTGACCGTTCATCGTCTTCCAAGCTCACGGCCACGTTTAAATTCAGATTGCCAAAATTTCACTGTGGTAAATGATGGTGCAGAGTCGCCGCACATAGAATCCAACTCATCTTTGATTTGCCTTTCAAAAACAAAAATTTAATGACAGGTCGATACTCAATTTTGTCCATTTTCACAAAAACACACATCGACTCACCCAACTGACCGTCAAATAAGAACTAGGCATCCAAAACGGCTGAAACTTTGGTGAGTAACTCTCAAAAGATGCACAACAATATTTACTAGCTTTAATTGAGGACTGTCGCTATCTTCACGTTGAGATCGGAAACTTTTCAGTCCACCCTCGTGTTTCCCTCATTTATGTGCTGTCCCAGTTTTTGTGCCGCCTGCTCGATCTGGATGAAGAAGCCCTGTGCAGCCGAATCGGATCTACCGATGATATCGATCTCATCTGCGTAGGCAAGTATCTGGCTGGACTTGGTGACAATAGTCCCTCTAGTTGTAACGCCAGAGTCACGGATTGCGTTCTCCAACGCCAGGTTGAAGAGGAAGCAGGCCCGACCGTCCCCATGTCGGAGTCCATTAAAGACTTTTGTTGGTTTAGACAGCAATCCTCCTATTTTTACTTGACTAGTTACGTTGGTCATGGCAAACATACAAGGTCGTATCAATTTGTTTGGAATGCCGAACTCTCTCATCGCATTATATAGTTCTACCCACGCTATGCTGTCGTAAGTGGCCTTCTATGAATAGATGATATAATGGAATCTTTCATTCCAGACATTTTTCCATCGCCCGCCTAAGGGTGAATATCTAATCAATCGCTGATTTGTCTGGGATAGAGCCACACTGATATTGATCAATGATGACTTTAGATTATGGGGCTAGCAGATCTTGTAGGATAGAGGAGAGTATCTTTTAGGCAGTACTCGGCAATTTTATACCCCTATAGTTGTTGCACACTTTGATATCTCCCTTCCTATGTAAGGGGCAAATTATTCCATGACGCCAATCTTCCGGCATCTTCTCTTGCGTCCATATGTGCACTACGATCTCATGGATTGCGTGATGTAGCGCTGTCCCTCCTTGTTTGATCAGCTCAGTTGGTATGCCATCAGCTCCGGGGGCTTTATTTAATATGAGCTGTCTTTTAATATTTCCCCGGTGCTTGGAGCCGACAGCATTTGGTCTTGATCTTGCATTGGTGCAGCCTCCAATTCTTCTGTGAGCTGACCATTTAGCATTTCATTGAAGTGCACTTCCCATCACTTCAGAATGCCTTCCGGATCGGTCATCAGATTACCTTATTTATCCATGCAGTAAGTACAGCGTGTGTATACTATGTCATAATGCGGTATGGAGCATTCTTACGTGCAGCCGCTAGTTTTCACTCATCATCAAACCAGTCGCTCCGATCTCTACGACTACTGCCAAAGATGGAGTTGGCAATACTAATGACAGTCTCCTTAACGCGTGTCCATTTCTCTTCTACGCCCAACATTCTGGCCCTAGGACTTACTCTCCCTCCACCAAGCTTTTCGAGGGCGGGTCTTAACGCATGACCACGGGTGTCACTGGCGTCCTCATTGCGTAAGACAGCCGTGTTCGGAAAGCTATATCAACAATATAGTGGTCCTAATCGGCGTTAGCACCACGGTACGTTCGTACCGTCATCAGGATCAAGGAGTGGCGGCGATTTATCAACACGTGGGCAATTTGGTTGCGAGTGGCTCCATCAGGTGATACCCATGTGGCTTTGTGGATATGTTTACGCGGAAACCTGGTACTTGTGTGGGGAGGAAGTATTGTGCCTAACTCGGACACTTCGTTCACTCCCTCCTCCATCTTAAATTAATTGTTCCGACGAGAACTACATGATTCCACCGAAGAAAATGAAACACCAACACATGAAGTAGGCCGAGAGAAATAAAACACTAGGGTTGGTTGGTGGTCATCACTTTAAATTAATTTTATTGTTTGTTTCTTATCAATATACACAGTTTTATTTGGACCGCGGTCACTAGAGAAACTTGGTGTTTATTTTTTAGTGGTGAAGTTTACACATCAAAAATTAATAATACGAAAAAGTTAATTGGTATGAACTGAACCACGATGGGAATATTCGGTGGCTGTGACACTTTTTGGCCAACGTACTCAACACTACAACCACGACTCCGGGATATTTTGCGTCCGCAGCGCTACGGACAGCGCGAGTCGCACGACCAGCGTGGTCAGTGGGTGGAATTTAACTCCACGATATTCAATCTTTTGGGATGAGTTTTCCCGACAGAGAAAGTGTCTCTCGTGGTGAAAACAAGGAAGAAAGGCTTGACAATGTATGTGTATGTGTGAGTGAAGATCACATTGGTTTTTTTCATACACAAGGCCATGGGAATGAACCTGAGAAAAAGAAAGGAAAAATGTGCATTCGTGGTGATGCGAGTTCGGTAAAGCAAACAAACCGAATCTCCTTGGATGATAATTGGTTTTCTGTTTGCTCTTGCCGCTGCTGATGAAAAGCAGATCCCGAAATATGAAAAGACAAAGGGAACGTTTGGGTCTTTGTCTGAGGTCTGCGTTGCGGCATAATAAATAGGCTGCAATGCAATATGGAAATATTAGCTAGATTACCGGGAAATGGTATTTAAGGCATCGCTGGTAAGGGTGGGGTATCGAATTCCTATTTGCATTTGCTTATGCTGTAGGATTGATTGGTGCCAAGATACGCGAGATGCGTATATTTGTTTTGGTTTCATGGGTGTACGTCGCCAGCTAATGTGTATGCATGGTGATTTATGATACACTTGGTGAGGACGGGAAATAAGCGACGCAATGATAATTATCCCTGGTTGGGATGGTTACATGATATGTGAACCGATGAGTTTTCTTTTCAGGGATATGCTGTTTGGAACAGATATCTTAAGAGGAATCTTGAATTCGAATAAATGAATGCAGGTAAGAATTCTCTTCCAAGAGCTTTTAGGTAAATACATTTGGTGAATTTTATTGCGTGAAGCATTTACAGGTGCTTAATGCGATTGCATTAGCAGAAAGTTGATACAGACTGAGTTGTACGAATGGAGGTTCTTTTTAGGTAAGCGAACCGTGGGGTTTGGCGGAACCGCCACACTTGCAACGACCAAGTTCTTTGATGCTGTCAGTTCGATGACTCGTAGTCCATTGTCATTAGTGTTCTCATGCAAACTATGGGAACCTGCGTAGTGCCTGAAAACCGGCTCCCGACCTAATTTGGCATTCAAATCACCAAGAACGATTTTCACATCATATCTTGGGCAGGCATTGAGGGCCCGTTCGACGTTCTCGTAGTATTCTTCTTTTTCGTCGTCAGGGGACTCCTCTGTAGGTCCGTGAACGTTTATGAGGCTTATGTTCTTAAACTTGCCTCGCACGCGAAGAGTGCATAGCCTTTCGTTTATTGCATTAAAAGCCATGGTGGCAGGCTTCAGTTTTTGGCTGACTAGAAAGCCTACCCCGAGCACATGATGTTTTGCATGACAGCTGTAATAAATGTCATACTAGTTTTTTTTGTTGTTTTTTTTTGAATAACTTCATTCCTTGTCCATCTTATTTCTTGTAATGCTGTTTTGTCAGCCTTATATTCGGTCAGGGCATCGGCTAGCGGCTGTGCCGCTCGAGCCCTGTATATTGAGCGGAGGTTCCATGAGAAAATTCTCAAATCGTTTAGCCATTTTCCGTCCGTGGTCGTCGTCGTGTATCCGGTCCATTTCCGAGGCTTGTTACCTTTGCCATAATAGTTTGTTTTTCCGGGGAAAGTTGTTAGCCTTGCGCCAACCTTTGATAAGTATTTAAGGTATTTAAACAAAATTTTTTTCTAATAAAAAAACCTGATTAAAAAAAGGGGTTTTTTTTGCGCAAATTTTCAACTTAATTTTTGTTTATAACTTTTTATAAACAAAATATTAATTTGGAAAATTATCTAACCTTTCATTTAAAAAAATATCATTTGAATTCATCTGTCAAATTATGAGTTATCTTGCACACGCGTTTTAAAAATATGGTTTTGAGAAAGATGCATTTAAAGCGGCTCCAGCTCGAACTTTACTGTGCATTGTGCTCGAACATGCGTATTTTTCGAGCTCATTTTGGATCCGCAAAAATACAAATTCATACTTATGGCTACAGGTGATATACTATCGATTAAGACAAAAAAAATCTATTTTTTCAAGAAACCCCCTTAAGAATTTGATCTGTCATAAAATCCCGAGCAGAAAAACCATTGAATCATACTAACCAAATTTACGAGAGAATATGAGAAAATTAAAAGGTAATCTGCTTGTTGAGCTTAAAAGGTCTCGTCGCGGTTGGGAATTTTTAGTTTGTACATCTTTTTAGTTTATAAGCTTACGCATTCCTTTCGCCACGACCTACACAATACTACAATGACTAAAGACCCTCGTGGCTCTATAAAACGTTCATATCAAAATTTAGAAACTGGCCGTTCCACCAGTTGTTATGTGTTTTAAAATTCCTTCACACTCCTATATAGGTTATACCACCTATCCACATGCTTTAATGTACATCTTGACATGACGATAGCCATTAATTATTTTGACACGTTTGTCTATTTCTGCGGAACGAATATTTTTGTGGGCACATCAACGGGTTTTATTAGGATAACAAAACCCGACCGACATTAAATTCTTTCTTAGTGGACAGTTGACGATATAAAAAGATGTATAAATTCGCCACAAACCGTCGATGGTCGAATTTATGTTTCTTTTTTGGATGAAAATTATAACGTAGTTATCGTTCGAATATCTTTAGCAGGCACGGGTGACGAAAACTCTATTCTGAGGCATAAATCCACCAACCCAGACAAATATATTAAGCAACCTTCGTCCCTGCAAAATATTCTGCCGGACTATATCGAAACGGCGGATGTGTATACTTAATTCGATGGTGTCAGCAATGCTGAAATATTGGTGCTTAAATCTAACTAGTCCCTTTAAAAGTTAGTAATAAATGCGAAATAAATTGTCCTTTAGTTCCGGTTTACCATTTCGCAACGTCCGTGTGTCCTTCTTCTTCATTCCGACACAACTTTAACATTAAAGATTAAAGATCCCGCCTGTGGGAAGTGGTCAACTTTAAAAGTATTGATCTGACCTAAAACAACGGGCACAGAAGAGAACTTAATTGTATTCATAAATTTGCCTAGAAACAACTCAGGAGTTTTCCATTTGTACTGTGACATAACCAAGACAAGGATGGTGTTGGAATTCATGGCAGAGGGACGACAACATGCGTTGTGTTCCATTAGCACTCGGATTGCGAACACCATTAAGCCCGTTAATTAAATTTTGTAATTTTTTAATTATCCCAAATCCCCAGAGTCGGAAATGCCCTTAATAAGGTCACGTTTTGCGTTGTACCCTTTTCACGGATTTGGTTGGGCTGCAAAGTGGAAATTACGCCTCCAGGCTATTCGCTAATTCGCTTTCGCATCGACTGAGAACAAAATAAAATAAAATAAATAAAACAAGACAATTTAATGTGGGCCAGTTTGTTATGAACGGTTTTGGAATCCACTATGTTGATGTTGGGATAAACCTATCCCAATTATGTCAAAATTCCATGATTATAATCTGGAACACGGTATTGATGTAAATGTGATAGACAAGGGTGACATCAGTATTACAAACGCAGGACGACTATGGAATCCTTTCATCACTTTCTGACAGGACTCGAACAATTCATCTAGGTCAGGTAAATAAATTAACCATCAAGTCATTTATCAATCGAGAGTAGCTATTAAACCAGAGACGGGATGTGTAGTTGATTTACTGTATAATGGAAATAATATGACACGAAAATGGAAAGCGTTTTAACTACACTTTGCCGTGGAATGGTCAGCATAAATTTAGACTGGACGAACTGAGAATAGCCAGAGTTAACATCAGATGGGTGTAAATTCGGGGAATACTGAGTTTAATTGGGTGGTTTTATGATAAACTAGCACATGTGCATAACTTTCCAAGTTTTTAACAAATGTGTTGCAATTCATAAAGACTATCTACTTAATGGACCTTTTAACCAGGTCATTTGATATATAAATTCATTACTCTTTACTATAAATCATGCTTATTAATTTTATATTTTCGCTTATGTTATATTAAAATAATATTCATTAGCTCAGGTTAAAATATTGAACCAGCAATATATCAACTGGTTCCCTATTTGGTACTTGTGCAGTTTTGCAATAGAACTGAATGGGAAATCCATAGAAAGTCACTGCGAGGTACAAGTGCATTACGCTTACAGGGAAAAGACGTTCAATGGCACCAACTCTAAGCGGTTTTCGGTCTACGTTATCGCTCCATCGAGACAAGGTCTGCCGCGCTGTCTCCTTCCATACATCCTGCCACAAAGGACTTCCGGACAGGCTCCTCTGCGCTCATTCGAGCTAGGTGACCCGCCCACTGGAATCTACCGAACTTAGTTTTTCTTACAACTCATGGTTGTAACGTCTCCGGAATTGTCCTCCCTCACATACGGGGCCAACAATTCTCCTTAAGACCTTCCTCTCGAACGCGGCTAAGAGTTCAGAGTGCCTTTTATTGAGCGCCCAGGTCTCGGATCCATACATGAGTACTGGTAAGACCATTGTCTTGTACAGTAGTAGCTTGAATGTTGTGGATATATTTCGGGATTTAGAGAGCCTTGATAGACCACAGTAGGCTTTGTTGGATTTGATCAGCCGTCCGCGTATTTCTTCTTCCATATTGTTATCGGCTGATACTATTAACACAAGGTAGTTAAAGGACCACGACGCCAATCTTCCGGCATCTCCTTTTGCTCCCATACGTGCACTACGATCTCATGACTGGCGTAATGGCTGTCCCTCCTTGTTTCATCAGCTCAGCTGGTATGCCATCAGTTCCGGGGGCTTCATTTGATTCCAGCTGTCTTATGACATTTGTTATATAATTAAACTTCAATTAATTATCCCTCCCCCTTTGAATCATTGACTTCTCGTCATTAACATCTCGTGTCTTTTTTCCACACATCCTTTTTCGTTCCGCTTCCACGGTAGTGATTTCGAGGAAGCGGCCGAGATGGCTAATGGCTAATAGGGTCGACTATGGCTACTACAAAGAAGATGACTATTGCAATGTGAATGGGGTTTTAAATTGGTTTTACGTTTATTTAAATTAGATTCTATTGTAAAGGGAATAGGCAATTCGTACTTTGTAGGGAAGGGAAGGATATGGGAAGGATGAAGGATATGTGCGTAAACACACGAGATGTTAATGACGAGAAGTCAATGATTCAAAGGGGGAGGGATAATTAATTGAAGTTTAATTATATAACGCATTTAATGTTTCCTCAATGCTTGGTGGGGACAGCATTTAGTCTTGATCCTGCGTTGGTGGACTCCCCAATTATTCTGTGAGCTGACCATTTAGCAATGCATTACAATGCACTTCCCATCGCTTCAGAATGCTTTCAGGAGCGGTGATCAGATTACCCTCTTTATCCTTGCAGTTATTTGGTTGAACTTCCGTGCCTGGTGCAGGTCTCTCTCTACTTTTCTCTATTTCACAGATTCGATTTTTTCCCAGGCACTTTTTTATCGTCTGTGGAGTCTTTTTTCAGATCTTCTGGTTCTTTTTATTTCTCCTCGGGTACCCGCGTCCTATGAGTCTGCTTCATTGCCCGGTATGTGTCATTCTTAGGCTAGTTTGCAGTCATCATCAAACCAGTCGCTCCGATCTCCATAGCAGTAGTCATAAGATTATTAATGACAATATTCGTAATATTATTAATGACAATATTCTTAAGACATGTTCATTTCCCTTCTACCCCCGGCATTCTGGCCCCAGGACTTACTCTCCCTTCATCGACCTGTTTAAGGGCGAGTAGTAGTATGTTTATGCGGGTTCTGGCCCACTTTTTCTATTTATAGACACGATGACTCATCATCGCCGCTGTCGTCGTTGTCGTTTAAGTAGTAGTAGTAGTAGTGTTGTTATCAGTTGTTTTAATTTTGTTCGAGTGTGATTCATGGTTGTTTGGCTTGTTGTGTTGTTATCAGTTGAGTAAATCTTTAGTGGTTCGTGGATTTGTTATCTCAGTAAGTGAATTATGTATTAGGTTTGGGTGATTAGCGTTCAAGGTTAAAGTTTGGGGTAGGTTAATTGTGTGACAAAAATATGGTAGTAATGTTGTTATCAGTTGTTTTAATTTTGTTCGGGTGTGATTCATGGTTGTTTGGCTTGTTGTGTTGTTATCAGTTGAGTAAATCTTTAGTGGTTCGTGGATTTGTTATCTCACTAAGTGAATTATTATTAGGTTTGGGTGATTAGCGTTCAAGGTTAAAGTTTGGGGCAGGTTAATTGTGTGACATGGGCAGTTGGTATTTTTTGAATTCGGTGTGTTTTTTTGCTGGTGGTGGGTGTTTTTGCTGGAGCTTGGATTGTATGGAAAATGGCACGGCGCACAACAATAGGTCCACCTTGTTTTTTGCTGGAGCTTTTAAATGGGTGCGCGTGGGTGTTGTTGTTGTTTCGGTTATAACAGTCATTGAGCTGATTAATGTATGGGAATTTTTGTAGTTCGTGGGGGTGGATTGTATGGAAATGATTCATCTCAGTTGGTATTTTTTTGAACTGGATGTGTGTTTTTGCTGGTGGTGGATGTTTTAGTTGATGCTTTTAAATCAGAAAATGGGCTTTTTTAGTCTAGTCATTAAGCTGAGTAATATCTATATGGGAATTTTGTTGTTCGTGGATTTGTATGGTTCGTCAAGTGACGGGTCGAAACATTTTCTTAATTACCTACGTTCTGTGTTCATTTCATGTATCAATACAAATCGATACCGCCGCGGCTGCATCTGGGAAAACCCTTAATGGAATCCCTTTGCCTGCGTCATAAAAAATGTGCGAATCGAGGTCGTTTTATCAGACGGAAATTATCTGCCGCCTGCTCGATCTGAGTGAAGGATTCCTGTACAGCCGATTTGGTTCTACCGATAATGTCGATGTCATCTGCGAAGGCAAGTATCTAGCAGGACTTGGCGACAATAGTCCGTCTAGTTGTAATGCTAGAGTCACGGATTGCTTCCTCCAACGCTAGGTTGAAGAGAAGACAGACCAGCCCGTCTCCTTGTCGGAATCCATTAAATATGTTTATTGGTTTGGACAGCAATCCCGCTATTTTTACTTGGCTAGTTACGTTAGTCATGGTCAACCTACAAAGTCGTATCAATTTATTTGGAATGCCGAACTCTCTCATGGCATTATATAGTTCTACCCTGGCTATGCTGTCGTATGCTGTTAAAGTCTATAAATAGATGATATAATGGAATCTTAAATTTCAGACCTTTTTCCATAGCCTGCCTGAGGGCGAATATCTGATCAATCGCTGATTTGTCTGGGATGAAGCCACACTGATATTGACCAATGATGGCTTTAGTGTATGGGGCTATCAGATATTGTAGGATAAAGGAGATTATCTTTTAGACGGTACTCGGCAATTTTATACCCCTATAGTAGCTGCGCACTTTGATATCTCCCTTCTTATGTAAGGGGCAAATTATTCCACGACGTCAATCTTCCGGCATCTTCTCTTGCGCCCATACGTGCACCACGATCTCATGAATTGTGTGATGTAACCCTGTCCCTCCTTGTTTGATCAGCTCAGCTGGTATACCACCAGCTCCAGGGTCTTCATTTGATTTGAGCTGTCTAATGGCTTTTAATGTTTCCTCAATGCTGGGTGGCGGCAGCATTTGGTCTTGATCTTGCATTGGTGGAGCCTCCAATTCTTCTGTGAAGTGACCATTAGCAATTCATTGAAGTGCGCTTTCCATCGCTTCAGAATGCCTTCAAGATCGGTGCTCAGATTACCCTCTTTATTCTTGCAGTAAGTGCAGCGTGATGTGTACCGGGTCATACTGCGAATTATTTGGTAGAACTTCCGCGCCTGGTGCGGACCTCGCTCTCTACTTTTCTCTATTTCGCAGCCAAGGTTTTTTTCTAAGGCAATCTTCTTTAGTCTGTGAAGCCTTTTTTCAGACCTTCTGAGCTCTTTGTATTTCTCTTATGAGACTGTTGCATTGCCCGGTATGCAGCGTTCTTACGTTCAGTCGCTAGTTTGCACTCATCATCAAACCAGTCGCTCCGATCTCTACGACTACTCCCTAAGATGGAGTTGACAGTACTAATGACAGCATTCTTAAGGCGTGTCCATTTCTCTTCTACACCCGGCATTCTGGCCCCATGACTTACTCTCCCTCCGTCGAGCTCTTCGAGGACGAGTCTTAACGCATGACCAAATGTGTTACTGGTATTCTCACTGCGTAGGGCAGCGGTGTTGATTCGAACCTGATCCGCGGATGCAATACGTCTCCGTAAGGCAATCCGCGCTCGGAAAACTGTACCAACAAGATAGTGATCCGAGTCGACGTTGGCATCTCGGTACGTTCGTATCGTCATCAGGCTCGAGGAGTGGTGGCGATCTATCAACACGTGTTCAATTTGGTTGTGAGTGGCTCAATCAGACGATACCCAGGTGACTTTGTGGATATGTTCACGCGGAAACCTGGTACTTGCAACGACCAAGTTTTTCGATGCTGCCAGTTCGATGACTCACATTGTCATTAGTGTTCTTATGCAAACTATGGGCACCTGCATAGTGCCTGAAAATGGGCTCCCGACCTATTTTCGCATTCAAATCACCAATGACGATTTTCACGTCGTATCTTGGGCAGGCATTGAGGGCCCGTTCGACGTTCTTGTAGTATTCTTCTTTTTCCTCGTCAGGAGACTCCTCTGTAGGTCCGTGAACGTTTATGAGGCTTATGTTCTTAAACTTGCCTCGCACGCATAGTAAGCATAGCCTTTGTTTTATTGCATTAAACCCATTAATAGCAGGCTTCCGTTTTTGGCTGACTAGAAAGCCCTTGCCTCGCACGAGTTAACACCTCCCACATAATGTATTAGATATACCTATGCATTACTGTAATTCAAACCCCAAACAAATCTCTGTACATAATAACCCTTGTATTCTAAACCCCAAATATCTTTGCATAAATATTGTACAAATACCATACTCACCCGAACTCGCATTATCAAAACATAGTCAAAGGATACCGACAATAATAAAATCAATCGATGCTGCCAAGACACCCCTAATCGTTAGACAAATAATCAACACATGGCCCAGTACAGCAACTCAATCCAACCTATCTTAAGACAAACAATCAACGAATTCCCACGACGGACACATCAACAAATAGACCGAACTTCACACACAGCCTTATCACAATTCGAGGCATAAATACCGCCACCGAAGGTGATTGATTTCCCAGCCGTGAACGAACACACACGTTCACTTTTTAAATAATAAATAGTTTTAAAAATACCAAATTTGTTTTAATTAACTTGTGGCGGTTCCGCCAGATCCCATGGTACGCTTTCCTTAAACACGTCATAACACCCATCTTCCCATATAATTTCGCCAATGCAAATCGCATTAGGCACTTGAAAACGCTACACGCATTAATTGGAGCAAAGCTATAGTCGTAAAGCTTCTGCAAGAGAATTCTTACCTTTTCAAGCATTCCTTCGCTTACAAATCCCCTGTAAGAGTTCTTACTTTCCTTATCATAAATTATCCTGAAAAGAAAAACCCCGGTTCACATATCATGTAACCATTCCAGCCAGAGATAATTATCATGGCGTCGCCTATTCCCAGCTTCATTCATGTATACGATAAATTTCTTTATGTATACATTTGGCTGGCGACGTTTTTCTCCCAGCACAATGTGCAACCCAAAGCAAATACGCATTTCGCGTCCCTTGGCATCAATTGAAATCCAAGCATAATCAATGCAAATGGGTATTCAATACGTACCCTTTCTGGCGATGCCATGAACACCATTTCCCAATAACCGCGCTAAAACCAATTAGCACATTTTCACATCGGATCATCGTCTCTTTGTTTAGCCGCACATGTTCCAACAAAGATTCCATTGGCATCCGACGACTTCGGTTTTATTTGCTTTACTGAAATCGTATCCTAGGAATGCACTTTATGTCTTTCTTTGTTCTAGGCACACATACCACCATGATCACGGTGAACGATTGAGCTCTGAACGAGCAAAATATCGTGGAGTCGATTTACGTCAGCTGACCACGCTGGTCGCCGATCTCCCGCTCTCCGTCACAACGGCGGAGAAGCGTAAACGCACACAGTTATGTTTAATATTCGCCTGGTATCTAGTATAATATTTTGGTGCGTCAGTTTATTTGTCATTAATAAAAGAATCTGTCTTCAATAAAATTAAATAAATAACTAAGTGCAGTAGGAGTGCCTCCTTACAACTATTAAATAAATTCAAATAAATTTATTAAATAATCCACAATAAAAACCGGTTTTAATAACATAAATAAACTGTTTTGATTTGCTGTGCTGCCGTTCCTGGAGTGTTTGTTTTATTCTTCCTGCGCTGTGTCCGCTCGGTATTTCGAACTTGTTTCCGGCGTCGTTTCGTTCTTTCGGTTCGGTGATATTCACGTGATCAATATATGATGGAGGAGGAAGTGAATCAAGTACCCATGCTGGTACATACTTCCTCCCCACAAACTCACGCGAAGAGTGCATATCCTTTCGTTTATTGCATTGAAGCCGATGACGGCAGGCTTCAGTTTTTGGCACATGGTGTTTTGCATGACAGCTGTAATAAATGTCATACTCGTTTCTTTGTATAACACCACTGCTCGTCCATCTTATTTCTTGTATGTCAGCCTTATATTCGGACAGGGCATCGGCTAGCTGCTGTGCAGCTCGAGCTCTGTCTAGTGAGCGAAGGTTCCATAAAAAAATTCTTAAATCCGTGGTCGTCGTCTTGTATCCGGTCAATATTAAAATGATAAAAACATTTTTACACGTGCACTTCACAATTTTTTACTGGCACGTGCATTTCACACACTTTCACAAGCACGTGTTTCACTTATGCTATGAGCGAACGTCTGTTCGCTCTGAAGTACTCTCGATAAGAATGACGATAAAACGAAATCCTAATCACACCATTGATGCCACTAATTTGGATTGGAAAAGTATGGCGGCCATCAGGGAAATTATTTTTAAATGTTAATGCCATGTGTTTATTTCAAGAATACATCAAATAATTTGATTAAAATCATTATGTGTTTGTTGTGTTAATGTTTTACTACTTCAAGTTTTATCGGACCTTTAAGAGCACCCTATATTGATTGTTTGTTTTGGACCGAATAGGCCAGTAATACAGTTTAATTTTCGTTCGAGCCTATTAACATTACCTAATGAATAAACTACTTTTGTAGCTGCAGTTCCTGAGTTGAGTGATTGTCGACTAAATGTTTGTTGTAGGGTAAGGTAGCCGTTTGTTGTTTGATGTCACAGTGCCTTATAGGATATGAATGTTTTGTACGATCGTAACATTGCCAAATGTGTTACGCAACTCTTTATAAGTGTTGGTAGATGTTAACCGAAGCAAAACACAATACTTTATAGCATACCGTTGCTCACGTAACGCAGGCAAATCTAAAAGACGAAATTGTATGTATACTTTATTACGTAGGTCACGCGAGGCCATTCGTGATATTGCCCCGTCAAACTTGGTATGTTTACAGCAAATTCTTCCCTCTATCAGGGGCATATTACGAGTTGGCACTTATTCGCCTACAACGACAGTAGTGTAAATATTTTTTGAAAAACCCCATGTATATCTGACAACGAATGATAATTAAACATTTTCCTGAAGGGGTCGTCAAGAAATGCCTATCTAAATTGTAATGATTACTTAAAGAGAGACGAATGGTACGTCTCCTATGTTGAAGGAATCCCTGACATTAGCCTCAGGGCCAGAGTTTATGACAGCCAACTCAATTTTAAATTTCAATTTATTCCGTCAGAATGCAAGGGGACCCTATTCCCAAAATACGGATTGTTTCACTCCAATGAAACCTGTGCAAAAGCCTTAAGGTGTTATTGTGGGAAAGGTATCACCACCAATCAAATGAAGTAGCCACGTTGGGAGCTCATTTTTTGTAAATACTAGTCACATGAACGTGTCCTTCTACTCATTTTTCATTTCTTTAGTAGAGAGACAGAGAGAATCTGTGGAACCAGCTGATTCTCGGAAATTTCAACAGCATTCAGCAGATGAGAGTCATTCTCTTTCTTAACTGCGCAAGGCCACACGAAAATGAATTGTGGAACCTATTGTAGATATAGGTAACTAGGTTTGGTATATTTGACGCACAAGCAGGCATCACAGTCATGTGATTTCGTTTATTGCAGACTTTCCGTGATTTTATGTGGTGCCGCTGCTTTCACATAAAAAAAAATTTCCGATGTGTGAAACCGCGGAAGCACTTCACTTGTTTGGTCAGACGTGTTTATGTTTACATAGATAAAATTTAAGGACTTAACAATCAATTCGCTTTCGATCGTATCTGTTGTCTTTATATTTATATTTATAATAATCTGGAAATTGAATTTTCTTGGACAGGATTTCCTAGTAAATGAATCATGAAACTTTCAATTCAATTAAATTGAGATATAAGTTAATTATTATTTACTTGAATGGTGATTTATGCTATGTTTTATAATGGTGTTTAGTCCAGCACGCGTTTGTTATGCACTTGAACAAATTGATGAATTCTGTGTTTTATGTTAGAAGGGTAGTTCTTTGCAAAATATTGGAAATTCCTAGTTTTTGAAACGAATATGTTTTAACATTTTAATAAAAATATCTCATTTTAAAATAAAACTGTTAAATTGTTGTTTGACGAGTTGAACAGTGTAATGATATCAGTATAAGTCTTTCTGTAGATAACTTTGAGTCTTATGATAAATGTTTTGTATATTGTATTATAATTAATTAACGAGTTATATATATATATAAAATAAGATTAAGTTCTCGAATATTAGGAAGTTAGAAAATTCTAGTAAGATTCATCACTTATAAATATAAATCCAGTTCTATACTGTTTCCATTTGCCACACCCGGACAAAGTTCAGAGTTATTACAATACGTGCATATGTGCTTATGACTAGTATAATCATAAATATCCATACAAGTTCATTCATTATAAATCAAGGACTGAACACATCCATTTCATGTTGATTGGTATTCGATGTGTAACATTTACTCAGTAACACTACGTAAACAGTTTTCGGATACAGTTTGTAGTCATGGAAAGGGACAGCATTGAAAGACATGTTCTTGCTGTTAGGCTCTACAAGTGCAACATGAAAAAGCCGTGTTCCTTCGTATGTTGTCACCCTTTTAAATTACTCGTAATTTTGTCTACCGTAGGGTTAAGTTGTGTACTGCGAAATGTTGTATGTCCTTCATTTATTTAACGGATGAGTGATACTTGTTTGTTTCGAAAAGTTTCCCAAGATAAAGCAAACAGGTAGATATTAAAGAGGATTTGTGTCAACTTACAGTGTCATTCAAATACCTGCGGCCAGATGGTCTGGTAATTTATTCAAGTGACACACATGCTGAACTTCATGGATATTTTCACACCTCCATTACATTTGCAAACATTTATTTATTTATGAGGAAGCTTAGTCTAACATATTACAACAAGATTAGTCTGTCTTATTTATAGTATAGAATATTTGTGCAGAACTGTTTTAATGAGGTTTTTGAGTGATGGAGGTTAAATATTCTTATTTACGTTTACATGACATAGAGACCATTTGATTGGGATCGTAGTCACTTTGATGGCGGTCGATGCAAAAAAACAAAGAAGTGGTTACTTTTTATCCATTACAGTTGCCAAAAATTGTATATTTTATGAAAAATTTTTTGATCCCTTCAAATATTATTTTTTTATAATGTAGTTAGTAGTAGTAGCTGTAGTAGTTTTATTTCATATATGGTTTGTACATTAAATTTTACAATACAATTGACAAATATTATCGACTATAATAATACGAGGGTTGCCTTTTATATTTCGGGATTAGAGAACAAAAACAAATATTGATCATCGAAAATCACTTTATTGTTTTTCAAAATATTCCCCATGAAGATCTATACACGTTTGCATGCGTTTGAACCAATTGTCGAAGCACTTTTGCCACTCTGATTGAGGTTTCTCCAACACATGCATTCTGAATGCAGCAACCGCTTCTCAGGTGTCGAAAAACGTTGACCTCTCAGTTTGTTTTTTACGTACGGGAATAAAAAGAAGTCATTCGGTGCCAAGTCAGGACTATACGGCGGATGACCCATCAAATCGATGGTTTGGGTGCTCAAAAATGCAGTTGTCGCAGCCGATGTGTGAGAGCTCGCATTGTCGTGGTGAAGAGTGATCCGTCTTCGGCGGTTGGTTTTCCTGATTTCTTGGAAGACAACTGGCAAACAAATGGCTGTGTACCACTCAGAATTGACTGTTCTGCGTTTTTCTAGTGGTCCGGTTGCGACATGTCCAGTTTTTCCGAAAAAACAGGCGACCATTTGCTTGGAAGTGCTTCGTGCGCGAACAACTTTTGTTGG
Source organism: Microdon myrmicae (assembly GCA_963931805.1). Taxonomy (NCBI): domain Eukaryota; kingdom Metazoa; phylum Arthropoda; class Insecta; order Diptera; family Syrphidae; genus Microdon; species Microdon myrmicae. Next base: position 110,059,983 of record OZ007496.1, read on the forward strand.
ATTTGGCTCATCTTGAAACACCCAGACAGTCGACTGCTGTTTACTTTCGGGCTCATGCGCGTAAATCCACGATTCATCACCTGTCACAATGTCATAGACGAGTTTCGAAGCACCGCGACCGTATTTTTTGAGCATTTCTTTCGAACAGTTGACACGAGCCTTTTTTTGGGCGATTGACAAATTGTGTGGGATCCAACGCGAACAAATTTTTTTGACAGTCAAATGTTTATGCAATATTGAATGTATGCTGGTCCCACTAACGCCTAAGGTTGTCTCAATCTCACGATAGGTCACATGACGATCTTCCAATATCAGTTCGCGCACAGCATCAATGGTTTTCGGAACAACAACTGATTTTGGACGACCTTCACGAAATTCATCTTGGAGTGAACTACGACCACGATTGAATTCACCATACCATCGATAAACACTGGTCCTTGATGGAGCTTCATCGCCAAAAATTGAATTAAGTTCATCCATGCACTGTTGCTGAGTTAATCCACGCCGAAAGTTGTAAAAAATAATCGCACGAAAATGTTGACGATTTAATTCCATTTTTGGGCCGAGATGAATCTTTTAAGTTACTGTAAACAACACAAATAGCGCTCGTATGTCAAAACGTTCTGAGTGCGTATAACCTCAAAAATGTCCAACTTTACGACAGAGCTGTCAATTGCCGGATTGCAACACAAGGGTTGCCAAATCCCGAAACATAAGAGGCAACCCTCGTATAATAATATATAATAGAACTGGAAGGCATTCAGTGTTTTTATACGATTAAAGTAACAAAACAGAGTTGAATGTCTCTTTACAATGGCAATCAAGTAAAATATCGATTTTTTAAGGTGGGGTGAGCATTACCGGTTCAGGAATAGTTGTGTAGTAGATTCAAGAACCACAAAACATGCATAAACATTGAACTTTAATTCAAAAAGACAAATTTAGGTAGAATTTGTTAAGTCGGTTGGGGGTAAATGAGAGGATACAAACTATGAATAAACCAGAATACCAGAAATACAAGAATATAAAGCAGTATAGTCAAGGCTGAAGAGCCACGTCTTCACTGATTTTAGAAATGCGCCACGTCTTGCTAGAGCCCTGACTGATGTAGGTAGCTCATTGAACAATCGAAGTGACAACCCAGTAAATGTGCACAATCAAAGAGCAAAACCTTTTACGAAGTAATAATGAACGTGAGTACAACCAACGCTATGAAAACAGGATGCATCAGACCACGGCCGTGTATACACGACGATGTCTCAACTGGAATCTTATGCTCTTTGATTATTCCACGAGTTGTACGACACTGATCAATTTTCTCGATTCTCTTATATGCCGTGATTTTCCCAGTGATAGCTTGTTTGAGTCGATATAGGAATATTAACCCTTTCTCTGCTAACCAGACTTATACACAGCGGTAATCATTTATTTCATTATTTATTTACTATTTACACTAGCTGTAAATACTCAACAACAACAAAAGTAAGAGTAAAAAATTGAAACTATCAAGGACGGACCCGTAATTACGCCACATCGGGAATACTAACCTAGTCAGAGAAAGTCGGTGCCGCGAGAATGCTCCATGTCAGAATCTCGATATAGAGAAGGTGTTGGCTTCATCCCAGACAAATCAGCGATTGATCAGATATTCACCCTTAGGCAGGCGATGGAAAAATGTCTGGAATTTAAGATTCCACTATATCATCTATTTATAGACTTCAAGGCCGCCTACGACAGCATAGCCAGGGTAGAACTATATAATGCCATGAGAGAATTCGGCATTCCAAATAAATTGATACGACTTTGTAGGTTGACCATGACCAACGTAACTAGTCAAGTAAAAGTAGCGGGATTGCTGTCCAAACCAATAAACATCTATAATGGACTCCGACAAGGGGGCGGTTTGGCCTGCCTCCTCTTCAACCTGGCGTTGGAGAAAGCAATCCGTGACTCTGGCGTTACAACAAGAGGGACTATTGTCACCAAGTCCAGCCAGATACTTGCCTACGCAGATGACATCGACATCATCGGTAGAACCGTATCGGCGGTACAGGAATCCTTCACCCAGATCGAGCAGGCGGCACAAAAACTGGGACTGCGCATTAATGAGGGAAAAACCAAGTACATGGTGGCAACTTCTGCGAAGAGAAGACCTAACGTTGGTCAAACTATCAGGGTAGTGGAGCACGAATTTGAAGTAGTGCAATCCTTTAACTACCTTGGGTCAATAGTATCAGCCGATAACAATATGGAAGAAGAAATACGCGAACGGCTGATTAAATCCAACAAAGCCTACTATGGTCTATCAAGGCTCTTTAAATCCCGAAATTTATCCAGAACATCCAAGCTACTACTGTACAAGACCATGGTCTTACCAGTACTCATGTATGGTCCGAGACCTGGGTGCTTAATAAAAAGCACTCTGAACTCTTGGCCGCGTTCGAGAGAAAGGTCTTAAGGAGAATTGTTGGCCCCGTATGTGAGGGAGGACGATTCCGGAGACGCTACAACCATGAGTTGTACGCAATCTACCTTGAAGCTCATATTGTAAGAAAAATCAAGCTCGGTAGACTCCGGTGGGCGGGACACCTAGCTCGAATGAGCGAAGAGGACCCTGCCCGGAAAGTCCTTTGTGGCAAGATGTATGGAAGGAGACAGCGCGGCAGACCTTGTCTGCGATGGAGGGATGGCGTAGACCAGGACGCCCAAAGCCTGGGAGTGCTAAACTGGATGACATCGGCTCGAAATCGGGACCGGTGGAGAGATTTGTTAAATAAGGCCAAGACCGGATCCCGGTTGTAGTGCCGATGATGATGATGATGATGATGATGTTGGAATCCATAGTGTGGACAAAAAATATAAATGATAGAATCCCTGAACATTGAACTAACGAAGGAAAAAGCCGATCAGGGATATCGTTGTTCTATGTCCATGTAGTTCAACTGAAAATTATTTTTATAGCTGACGATAATTTTTAAAGTGAAGCAGTGCGCACTTTCTTATTGTGGCATATAGTGGAAAATTATTTGTGGAGATGGAGTGTATTCACAAATGCCAATTAAGCAATAGTCGTGATAAAGTGTACAAGGTAGTTTTTTTTTTTTTTTTTTGGTTTTGATAGGAAAGTCAAATCTTCAAAGGATACCTCTGGACCGATCCAGATGCATGCGGGATTTTTACCGATTAAAACCTCCTTCCGCCAGGCACATATTCCCGTTGATCCCCGCGGAACTTTCTTTTACATATTCCATCGCGGGGCGGGAGTTTACCTGTTACTCCGCTCGTCGCGTCGCAACTGCTGCATCATGTCACACAGAACATCATTTGCTACGGACCATGCCTGTTTTGAACTCAGCATGTATTCTATTACTCCTGCCGGAGTAACTGTCCGTCTCATATGTCTCACCAAAATCGTTCGTGCGCTCCTGAATCTCACGCACTCTGTGAGTACGTGTTCCGCATTTTCTATTTTGCCTTCGCAATACAAGCAGTATGGGTGATTCACATGCTTATACTTGTGTAAGTATTGTTGAAAGCATCCATGTCCTGTACTGATATTAGCTGAGTCAGGTGAGAATTCGGCTCGCCATGTTTTCTTTTCGCCCATGTTTCTTAATGAGGTATCATGGTGTGGGTCCATTTTCCTTTGGTGAAAGAATCCCACCTTCTCTTAGGCTTGAGAGCTCTAATTCTCCGACGATTCTCGTGGGAGACTTCATGCAATATAGCGTTTTCTTTAGCTGCAATGTCTAGTGGTCCTCCGGGTCAAAACATTTATGGCATCTTCGGAGACCGTTCTCAATGTACAGCATATTCTTTGTTATGCCAGCTTATGTGCTGAATTCACTCCAATCATGTACGACTTAAACTGTGCGGCTTCTGCCCATATGTGAGCTGCATACATTGTAATGGAGGTGTTAACACTGGTTTTCATATGTGGGGTCGGGGTCCTCCAACATTGGGTAGCAGTCTCGCCAAAACTTCACTCGTTTTTCTCAGTTGTTCCTTGAAGTTCAACCTATTGACGAGTATAACACCAAGAGATTTAATATAGGGACGGGATCTGATTATTTGTCCTTCTATTTTCAGATTAAGGTGTTCAACTTTCTTGCGGCTGCTTATTAAAACTTCATCCGTCTTATGTCCAGCTAGTTTCAGTCCGGCCATATCTGCCCAGCATTTAATGCTCTGGATTGCTTGGGCGCAAACATTCCCCAGGTCATCTGGATGTTCAGCTACGGCCACTATTGTCAAATCATCTGCGCACCCTATTATTCTAAGCCCTTCTGGAACATTGACCCTGAACACACCATCATATATGATATTCCATAACAGCGGATCTAATACAGATCCCCGACGTACCTCCGCTGTTATTTTATATTCCTATGGTCCCTCATCTGTGTCATAGAGCAGTCTTCTATCCGAGAGATAGTTTGCTAATATACGCACCAAGTAAGGTGAGACTTGTGGATCGCCCAACGCTTCTAGGATCCGATTCCGGTTCGCTGAGTTAAATGCTATAAATTTTATCCATAGTTCTAGAATCCGTCTATCCAGTCGTTCGATGCCTGCGTAAAGTAAAGATCGTTGCTACTATGGTATCTATTTGAGTTGGTTTTGCGGTGTAAGCCAGTGATAAACCAGAAACATTTTCTTTCAAAAACTCAAAATTTCTCCATTTAGGAGGTGAGATGTGGTACCACAATGGGCAGGCATATGTAAGAGTGGGTCTGATTATCTGTTTGTAGATGGGCTTGTGGGGGGTTGGAGAAGTATTGTTGCCAACGTATGGCCTAGATTCACTTCTTCCCCACTGCACGTCACTATGAAATAAAATGTTCGCCAGATAATCAAATACGAGTAGAAGATGAGGAGAAATAAAATATCCTTTGTCGTTGATTTAGTTGTTCGTTTCTCTTTATTTGTTATTTGGTAAAACGATACTTTACTTTTATTTCACTTAGCTTAGAACTTATTAATGTTATACGACTTGCCTATCTTTTAGTGTTGGTATAGAGGTACAAATGGTGGCGCGAGAAAAATTGGAATTGAGCTTTATTTGTAAAACCTCAACTCAAACATTGGATTACGGAATGTCACTAAATCAATTCGCTCTAATTTATTCGCAAGAACACACGTTTCTATTTAAGTTAATGGCGTTAAATTAACTTCCACTCCGCAAAAATTATTTCGCACGACTCTACTTGACCATGAGACGACTCTTTTCACGATTGTCGTTGGATAAAACAAAACTCCACGCAGCGGGGTAACCAACCTCAATGGTGTATCAATAGCGACTGATTGGAATTAGGGATGGAAATTTGAATTTCTGCTTTTACACAACGATCAGCCAATGGTTATCGTGCTCTCTTGTGGATAAGTACTTGCGTACTCGTTCGACGTCGATGGACGTAGAAAGGATGAAGAAATCAAAAGGAAAGCACAATAACCCAGGGTTGATCTGGCTTAGTGTGTGTGTGTTAATGCAGCGTCTGAGACTGATCCACTGACCTAGTGCGGTGATTATGGTGATCTAAGAGTGCATCGGACTATGGAAAGACAGAATTGTGGAGGAGAGGAAAATGAGTTTGCGCTATTCACCTGTAAAATGAGATCGTTGATCCCAAGCGAATGGATGATCTGAAGAAAAGCCAAAGTGACGCCAAACTGGCTAGGGTAATTTGCCATGAAAACCAAACTCGAATAATTTGGAATTACCCCAGCCGTAGCATGGTTATGCAACAGCTTCGTTTGATTTGACTTGTTGTTGCTAACCGACATGATGTGATTACCGGTGGAAATCTCATGGGCTAGCAAAATGGAGTTGCCGTATGGCAAAAAGGGAGCTGAATTCAATTCTGCATTATCTGCATAGAATAATGAATTCAGCTATGCTTTCTTTTACAGGTAAAATAGCTGAACGGTGGGATAGGGGATAATGTGACCCGCTGTAGGCGGTCGAAATTAAGTTGAAATTGTGGGTGGGTTCTCCATGTGATATAGAGAACCCCCACAGGCTGCTTGACCTTGAGAGAGAGAGGCCTTTAGGTTTCCACGATACTCGTCTACAGAGGTTAAGCTGTATTGAGGCTTTATGAGGGGAATTTTTGATGTGGGTTGAGAATGACCAGTCGTTGGAAAAGGGTTATTCCCGAAATTTTACAGTTTTGGGAACTTTTATGAGGGTGTATTAAGCTTGAGTGGCGCAAGACTAATGACCTTGCCCGGAAAAAACGAATCATTATGGAAAATTTAACAAGGCTCAGGACTTGCTAAATAAGCCAAGACCGGTTCCGGTTGTAGTGCCGATGATGATGATGAGCCCCCGAGGCCCGACAAAACCATTAATACACAACGCTATCGTCAATAAATGCTTAATTTAAACCACGCATTATTCGAAAGACGACCGGAATGGGCCAGAAAACATGGCAAAGTGATTTTGTTACACGACAATGCGCCGTCTCACACAGCAAAACTAGTGAAAGATACCTTGAAATCGCTTGGATGGACATCCTTCTGCACCCGCCGTACTCCCCAGACTTAGCACCATCTGACTATCACCTCTTCGCATCAATGGGGCACGCGCTCGCAGAGCAGGACTTCAGCGATTTCGAGGATGTTGGAAAACGGCTCGATGAATGGTTTGCCGCGAAAGACAAACAGTTTTTCTGGCATGCTATTCATAAATTACCTGAAAAATGGACGAAATGTGTAGAAGCCGATGGTTTTTTTTTAACAAAGAAACCGGAAAAAACGTCTGCATACACCTGATATATACATGTATAATACTAAATCTTAGTTGAGAAAATGTTGTACCCAGAAAGGCAAAACAAAATAAAAAGACATATTGCACAATTTAGAGAGCTTGTGAAGAACCCGTAAATTAACATAAGAAAAATAAATGTAAATAGGGCTTAGCCTTTGGTCTTAAGTAAAATCTGTAAATTTTTTTTGTATAAGAAATAAGTTTTGTAAACTAAAAAAATATATATAGAGTATTAAACGTTGGCTAGATGTGGCAGATTGAAACTAGACACTAACAAGACGAAGACGGTTTTAATACGCAGTTGCAAGAAATTAAAAAAAAGGGCGTGGCGAGAGGCCGACTTTAGGGAGACATGGACAAATTCATCTTGTCTCTGGCTTCCTGTCATCTTGGGATAACCAGAATCACCCACATCCGTGAGGATGTTGGGCTCGGTCCCAAGATATCTGAAAAGAAAGGTGAAGGAAGACAGAATAGTGTGGACAGGGTTAGTTCAAGTGTTTTCTAACTACTTAGATGGGGGGATGGTGGGAAAGAAATCGTACAAGACCGGTGGGCCTTGACTGCATTAGTAAACGCAGATCACATCTTTGGCGTCTGATAATCTGCGCTTTGGTCGGTGTGTGTGTGTGTGTGTGTGTGTGTGTGTATGTGTTTGTGCTGTCTTCTACTGTGCGTGCGCATTTGTAGCGTGTCAGCAGTAGATCCTATGGGATGGGTCCAGGAATCCTCATTTATAGAGGAGAATGTTGTTGGGAAGGATGGTTTCTTCAGTTTTGTACTGAAGAAGAAATTGTGGTGGTCTGATCCGAAGAGATCGAGAACGAGAAGGGTCAGGAACGCAAGACTCCCGTACAAATGGGTTCTCGGTGTTCTGAATGCTTTCGGCGTACTTATATGCTAATTGTAACAAGTACTCATCGATAGGGATAATGGGGGCGCCTTGGTATAGGTGAGAGTTTGGTAAGTTGCAAAAATTTGGATACAGTGATGTAGAACTAGGAAACATCGTCAAATCTAGTCTCTCTATAAAATAACTTGGTGCTGCCCTTGAAAACAGGTTGTCCTGTGAACACCAGCGGAAAACAAGTGAAAACAGCAAGATTATACAATATGTTAGTGAGACTGCTAGGAGAACCGGGGTCTCACGTCAACAAGTTTATAATCAGTGTCAACACCTCCATTGCAATGTTCTCGATTCACATAAGGTGTTACGTGCGGCTTCCACCGCCCATTATTTAGTTGTTTTTAATATAATTTGGTTTTAGTATAATTTGATGGTAAGGTGGTGCGAAAAACGCACGATCCACATGTTGAGTATGCGAACGTACCCCTGTTCGAGTGTGGATCGTGTGCAAGTTCGAATTCTGTTTTCGGAGTGGATGTTGAGGGAGAGCGAGAGAGAGGCCTTTTGTGTACCTGGGAAAGGAACAACAGGTTAATATGATGTTGAATACGGTTTTTGAATCCCAGTTAGTTGATTCTTTAACGATTTGAATACTGTTTTTGAAAAATTCCGTTGATTGATTTTTTGCAGTAGAGTTGATTCGGAAGTGAGAAGAAGAAGAGAAGAAGCCCGTTCCTAGTTTTTGTCAAATGAAAAAGTAAAGTTAAAGAATTAAAAGTAAGGTTAAAGATTTAAGAGTATAGTTAAAGAATTAAAAGTAAAGTTAAAGAATTGAGGTGGCACGGTTGTGTTTTGGAAGAAATAAAGAGAACCATTTATAACGTGAATTGGACTATTTTTTGACTGCCGAACTTCGGGGAGGTCTCTGTGGACTGTGCGCCGCTGGAAGCCGGCGGAGTTGGATTGAACAAAGAGTACTCAAATTGGTTCGGGCCATTTCTGCCGCCCATCACAGTTTCCAGAACCAAGGGTCGCCTGGTACAAGCCCTGGTTAATTTCCTCGAGCAGGAATCACGACCGCCTGCTGATCCGGAGTTACGAGGAGTTGAGGACCACCACTGGGAGAGCTGTCGAGCGATTTCACCTGAACTACAGGTAATTTGGTTATGTAAATACAATTAATTTTCTGTGGCAAACCAACGTCACAATGGGCAGGCACTATAAGTCGTATAAGTGGGGAGTCAACTCCGTACATAGGCTGTGGGGGTAGGAAGTATGATGCCTAACATGGGCAATGACTCACTTTACCCACCAGCACAGACGTAGTCAAATTTTTCGCAGAGAAAATAGATGCGAAAAAATTAACACAGTTTAATATGTTGTTTTTATGTCCTTTATTAATCCCTGGTGATGACTCTTAATTTCTTACACTGTACATTATAATAACTTATTATAGGTTTCAATTGAAGAACTTGTATTTCAAATAATTAACGACACTGACGCAAATTTAGAATATTCATGTTTCGATACAAAACCTGTTGGCGGCAACTAATTAATAGTTCAATTTAAACGGAAGGGCTTGTATTCGTATTTACACAGGAGGGGATTGTGGGGCTTTTCAGGGCCCGAAGAGCCATACATCGCTCGATCCCCACCTTTCCAGGCGAACGACTTACCTCTCGGTCGAACTTCAGCAAGGTTGCGTAACCTTGCTACGGCATTTACCCTCAGCCAAATCGCCGGAATTAATACGGTTACCCAATCGGATAACCGTTTTGAATTTATGTTAGGCAGCTTACCTATTCTGTAGGGGATTTCCTTACAAACCCCTTTTTCTCCAGCATCACCACTGAAAACATTAAATCCACGGCAAAGCTTATCACCTTGCCGTGGCATCGAAAACTCACCCTCGGCCAGACCATATTCCCTAAAAAACATTAAGCCCACGGCAAAGCTTATCACCTTGCCGTGGCATCGAAAATTTATCCCCGAGGCGTACATCATTTCCTGAAAAGAACATAAGTCCATGGCAAAATCAACACATTGCCATGGCATCTGAAATCTTATCGTTAGGCATACATTCTGCCAGGGCATCTCGTTTCCATAGCCTTAAGCTATGGAAACAACAATCAACAAGAGTTCTTTGTGACTCGTTGTATTTGTTTATCCCCTGCATAACATGCATACGGCTATTGCCCCTATCGATTTTCTACCGCCGACAAGGTTTATATTGACGCAAATCAAACACGTCCCTGTTTTCCAGCAATCGCTGGCACCACAATTAGCGTTCCCCATGTTCATAGATAACATTCAAACAACGATCACCAGCAGCCAGAAAATGTTTACTTACAACATCTGGCAATGGCTGCACCCTATGTTCGTTGCAATGTTTAATCATCGGCAACAGAAATGATGATTTATGGCCTTCCATTAGGATGACCAAATCATCGGTTTGGGTCTTTCACACCCCAGATGCTATTATTTACATTCCTAGAAAATGCACTAGCGATGTTGCCCGCCATCCACGGTCGCTGAACGATCGTATGCATGGCATACGCACACATGCGCAATGTGTGCCTATTCCGTCAGATCCAATCACGATTAACTACATCGAGTTAATCGTGTAACTCCGCCTCTTTTTCAGTCTCTTTGAGGTTCCCTTTTCTTGGATGATTTCCAATTAGTCAGATTTGATACGCCAAAGTCGTCACGAGCATTCTGAGTCGGAGTCCTGTGCCGTTTGAGTCCGTTAATCGCGAATTTATTTTCTTGAACTTGATCGCTACCAGTAATCGCTTTTACGAAAATTCAACCTGGAAGAGTGTCGTCCTCTCCAGACCTCGTGCAGTATTATACGTTTAAGTGATTTTCAAAACATACAAAGACCTAATGGTGTTCATTTAAATTAATTATATTTGTGTAACTGATAAGTGTTTCGGTGCGATCCTGAGGACTAAATTTAACAAAACCAAGAAGCGCATAAATGAAGAACTGTCAGTGTTACATTGGATATTTTATTTGGTTTATTTTTCGTTCGTTTAGTTTAACCGATAAGTGTATTTTATGTTACTCTAAATACAATAAAGCATAGACCTATCCAATGGAAAGTCACGTTGAATTAATTATACATCAATAGTCCGGCAGTAATAAATAAACATTCATCTAAACTAGTCATCGTGTTTTCTTTTTGTATTTGGCGTTTGGATTTTGCAGTGCACCGGCCGCAGGAACTTGAGTGCTGATGCCAGAGTTCACCAGATTAATTTTGTTTCGGTCTACGTGTGCCTTTTCTCTGTGAACTACGTGGGTGTTTTTTATCTAACCTGCATTCCTGTCAATGCCATTGTACTTAACACCCACATTGGTGACCGCGACAAAAAACGCGTACCTTTTCGAACATTTATGCTCATAGTCGCGACATAGTAAGTGTTTTAATCGAGGAACAATTACATCTTGTGCAATTTCGAAAACGCTTAAAGACAGTGACCGGCACTATACAATACACAATACAAGCCACCAAAGAACAATATAAAGTACGAAAAACACCAGAAATAAAGTCAATAAAAGGGTGCAATCACCCCAACGTTCAACATAGCTAACACGTGGAGTTACCAGCGACTTACATCTTTAACAAACACCAACATCTCAACAAGCAGCCAGGCGACGCAATCAATTCCCGCCCACCGTAAAGCTCCCAACGTTGGACTTCAGGTTTTTCTTTATCATTTATTTTTCCTAAATGTTCAATTCTCCTTGTGACGAGCTCCTTCTGAGCCTCCGAAAATAAGCTTTTAAATATTGTTTACCTTGTTTAGAAAACTGTGTAATTTTCAAGTCATTAAACTCAAACCATTTTTCAAAAATTAAAATTTATACAATAACTTTATTAACTTTAAATAAGGGACAACTATCGTAGAAATATTAAAATCTAATAAGTAACTATAGATGTTTCACAAGTTATAGAAGATCCACCAATGTCCAAAGTGCTTATTTCTAAGTGAAAGCGATTAATTATTCACCGATGCAGTGATCGTGAGAATAATTAATTTATTATTTTGTTTTTTTTTCTCTTTCTTTTACGATGTGCTGGTTCAAGTTTTTTTTATAAGCGTACAACTCGATTAGTGTTACGGATTATTTGTTGCTACACACTCTATTAATAATCGACCAATGCAAACACTTCGTGTATTGTCTTACAATTTAGAAGCGAATTAATATTTCGAAACAATAGAGACAGACATTCCTCAGACATATTTTCCCTTTGCATACGGTGTTTACTTAGAGTTAATATACAGAAAATTATTGTTGACTAATTTGGTGGTTCTACACTTGCACACGTAGATATATTTTTATTTAGAGAATAAATAAGGAAAGCCAATAACCGAATTAATAATTATGTTACATTTTTTTTTATACAAATTATAACCTAAGATTAAAATTATAAAGATCATTAAACAATATTAAAAATCAAATTAAAAAGAAGGAAACCGAAGCCGAACCACGAATTTAGTATCTAGCCGAACTGTAACACTTAAGAATAAAATATATTTTCTACGTCGTCACATCTCGTATTATAATACACGAAAAGGCAGTGTATACCTTTACATAATAAAGATTAAAAAAACAGAAACCAGTGTGCCAACTATTCGGTAGTTTATGGTGTCGAAATAACAACCTTTTAAAGTATTTGCAAACCAAATATAACTAAACAACAATCAATAATTCAGAAACAAATACACAAACATAATTGTTAAAATTAAAAACCAGTAAAATTACCATACCAAAAACTCGATTGAAATTGTAAACGCACTCTCTTATATTTGTAAACCCCTTCAGGGTACATAGTAACATTGGAATCAGTGTTTGTCCTAAATAAACGTTCACCCACTCACTTGCAGTCACACACAGGTCCGCGTAATTAAGTTTTTTTCGGCTTCAAAGATTTAAAATAAAGTTTAATTATTTTAGGATTAAGCTGTATGATATTACAGTCCTATCCGTTATTCGCGACCTCTCGACCACCGTTTAACTCCATTCGCCTCCGCACGACCACTCATATCACGACTCCACACGACCACTTATTCGCGACTCAGAGTAAGCCCACGGCTCGATTCTCTTTTGGCTCCTCTTGACTCCACTTCCGACCTTCGCTCGGCTTATTTTGGTTAGGGAAAATCATTGTTTTAAGACATCCGTGGTTCTCTCAACTTCCTGCGACTCCTTTTCACCCATTGGCCTCCTTTCACCCTTCTTCGCGTTCTCTTGCGCCTTTGACTCCCGTTTCGCGTCACTATCTATTATGGTCAACACGAGAAACACCATGGCCAAAAAGGCTCAGGAACAATCCGAGCCTCTCGAATTCCACGACGCCTCCAGCGTCGATTTCCCCACCGAGCAAGTCGATGCTGACCTAGACTTGCCCGGACAATCTACTCCTCTGGCACCACCCGTTGCCCCCAGCGTCGTGAACCGACCCCAGCCTTCTTCCACAGACACACTCCCGACTGCTCCTAACGCCCCTGGTACCGGCCCTTTGGTAGATTCCGGCATTTTTATGCCCACAACTAGTGCCGGTACCTCACAACAAACTCATAGGCACCCAGAGTCCCAAGAATTCCGCGATGCTTCCAGCCTCGGGAACGGGACTCGTCATTTAAATATAGGGCTTCCCCCCTTCGATGAGGAGGACCCAGACCTTTGGTTTGCAATGGCAGACCGCATCTTCCAGGCCTCGGCCTTGCACGACGAACAACTTCGTGCAGTTGAGCTGTTGAAAGTGCTTGACCGCACTCAACGACCGCATGTTGCACACTTAATAAGGTCGTCCGGCCGCAACCCATATAGCAACATGCGTGAAGCTCTGCTCGACGCTTTGGACGAACCTGGAAGTATGCGGCAACAACGTTTAGCCGCTGTAACCAACCTTTCTGGGATGAGACCATCTCTTTTCCTGACCCATTTACGCTCTATAGCGGGGACCAGGATTGGGGACGACCTAATAAAGCCTCACTTTTTGAGGTGTCTTCCCCAGCATGCCCGTTCGGCACTTATAGCCCAACCCAACCAGAGTTTGGGCTATTTATCCAAAATTGCGGACGCAATTATGGAAAGCTCAGATCAGTATTCTGAGCCTCCAGCGTACCAGGTAGCGGCGGTTTCTCAACACGCCGCCCAGCCTGCACGGCACCCTCGTCTCCCTTTCACAGCCCATCAATTGGTCCCAACTCCCAATCCTCCTCAAACCCAATTACCTTTTAGAGGGCCCGCCTCAACCAATTTCCCTCAGGGGAATCCAGTGGCAGGCCCCAACCCTAACCAAAGAAATTCGCCTACACAACTAACTCCTGCTGACCTCCGGGCGCTCCAAACCTCACTCCTCCGCGAGATAACTCAATTGCGGGCAGAGGTGAGGAACAATCCTCGAAGCGCCCAGAATCGTGCCATGCCGAGCCGTCCTCTCAATCGGCAGAATTTCTCCCAAAATGCCCCCCAGAGGGCCTATTTCCCTCAAAATGCCCCACAGAGAGCCAATTCCTCTCAAAACGGCCCTCACCGGGCCAATTCCCAGCGAGCTCCGGCTCGACCTCCCCGTAACGGCAATGGTAATAGGCAGAACATACCTGATAATGCCGTTACTCTGCCTTGGTGCGCCAATCACCAGCGATATGGTGATCGCGCATTCAATTGCAAAGCGCCTTGTGGTTGGACGCAACCTTCCACCAACCAGAGGCGCTCTTTAAACTGATTTTGCCGACCGACACCCTCGCGCAATCGGCCGGCACCCCTACGATAAGTCGCTTAACCATCCGGGATTCGAAACTGAATATCGCTTTTACTGTCGACACCGGCGCCGATATTTCAGTCCTCCCGCGATCGTTTGCTCCGCGTAACCGCGTGCCAGCCGCACTTAAATTGTCAGCTGCGAATAATACGCCGATACTTACGTACGGACGTAAAAAGCTGACACTACAACTGGGTCTTCGACGTCCGATCACTTGGCGTTTCGTCATTGCGGACGTGAATGAACCCCTGATAGGTTCCGACCTATTAGGCGCACATAATCTGTTGGTCGATTCGACCCATAACAGACTTGTGGCTCCAACCGCACCCCCCTTGCCCATGACGGCATCACCAGCGGCAACTTCAGGGGCCACAGAGTGCTTAGACCCATTCCAGGTTATGGTACAGGAATTTGTGAGCACAACAATTCCTCTGCCTAACCAGCGCCGACATAAAGCCACGGTGTTTCATCATATAGAAACACGTGGTCCCCCTGTGAGCCAGCGTCCACGTCGACTGGCTCCGGAAAAATTACGTGCGGCGCGCGCGGAGTTCGAGCATATGATCGAACTAGGTATCTGCCAACCGTCGGACAGTCCCTGGGCAAGTCCACTCCACTTAGTGAAGAAACGTTCTGGTGAGTGGCGCCCATGTGGCGATTATAGGCTGTTGAACGCAGCAACTGTCCCGGACAGATACCCAATTGCACACCTCTACGATTTTTCGTACAAGTTACGAGGGTGCAATGTCTTCACAACCCTGGATCTCACCAGGGCATACCACCAAATTCCGGTGGCACCTGAAGACATCCCCAAGACCGCAGTCATTACACCTTTCGGACTCTTCGAGTTCAAAGTGATGACTTTCGGCCTCAGGAATGCCGCACAGACATTCCAGCGGTATATCGACACGGCTTTACGTGGTCTTAATTGCTGCCATGCTTATCTTGATGACATTCTCATCGCCTCCAAAGACCTCGCCGAACATAAACGCCACTTACGTCAGGTCCTAGAGCGCCTCCGTGAATTCGGTCTTGTCATCAACCCAGATAAGTGTCAATACGCCAAAGAGCAAATCACCTATCTGGGTTATGTCGTTGACAACCAGGGCATTCGCCCACTACCAGACCGTGTGGAGGCCCTCATGAAGTATCCCCGGCCTACTAACGTGAGTGAGCTTCGTCGATTTTTGGGCATGCTGAACTTCTACCGTCCTACCCTGAAGAATGCTGCCCAGATTCAAGCTCCGCTCAATGAATTTTTAAAAGGAGCTAAGCGCAATGATAAGCGCCCCATCAATTGGACAGAAGTCTCTGATAGAGCATTCCAACTGTCCAAAGAACAATTGGCAAATGCCACCTTACTCCGATACCCTCTCGAGGGAGCGGCACTTTCTATCCAATGCGACGCATCGGATACCGCAATCGGAGCCGTCCTTGAACAGGACATTGAAGGCCGTCCGGAACCACTTGGTTTCTTTTCCAGGAAGCTGAGTCCCACTGAGCGACGTTACAGCGCCTACGACCGTGAATTGCTCGCGATCTACAGCGCTGTTAAGTACTTCCGTCACATGATAGAAGGTCGCTCACTCTCCATCTTAACAGACCATAAGCCATTGGTCTATGCGTTCCGGAAGAAGTCGGGAAATGCCTCCCCCCGACAAGAGCGTCAATTAGACCTCATTGGGCAATATTCCACGGAGATAAGGCATATCTCCGGTAAACAGAATGTCACGGCGGACGCCCTTTCTCGAATCGATACGATTCATTTGCGTACCGCCTTGAATAACGCTGATCTTGCCCTAGCTCAAGAGGAGGATGAACAGCTCAAGTCCCTCCTAACTGCCGATACGGCACTAGAGCTGAAGAAAATTACCCTTCGCGACCCTTTGGGCGAAATCTGGTGTGATGTCTCCACTGGAACCGCTAGACCTTACATTCCCGAGAAACTTCGTAAGGGCGTGTTCCAGGTTTACCACAACCCTGCCCACCCCAGCGGCCGAGCAACAGCCGCTGCTGTCCGTCGCAAATTTATTTGGCCCCGGATGAACAAAGACCTCACCGGTTGGGCCCGTGCTTGTCTCCAGTGCCAGCGCTGCAAGGTAGCGCGACATAATGTACTGGAGCCAGCGCAATTCAAGCTTCCCACGGCACGCTTCGCTCATGTCCACATAGACATAGTGGGACCGCTTACTCCATCAAGAGGATTTTCTTATATCCTCACTATGATGGATCGCTGCACGCGATGGCCAGAGGCGACACCTCTCCGGGCAGTTACTGCCGAATCAGTCGCCAAGGCCTTTTATTCAACTTGGGTCACACGCTTCGGTGTACCAACCACCATTACGTCGGACCGAGGTCCACAATTTGAGGCGACAATCTTTAGGCAGCTAACAGATCTTCTCGGCTGCCAAAGAAGTCGTACCACCGCCTACCACCCGCAATCAAATGGGATGATAGAGCGCTGGCATAGATCTCTTAAAGCCTCACTCATGTGTCATAATGACACACAATGGTTTGACGCCCTTCCAACCGTCCTCCTCGGCCTGAGGACAAGTATTAAGGAGGACCTGGGTGCTTCGGCAGCAGAGCTTACCTACGGTACCAACCTCCTTCTTCCAGGAGAACTTTTCCTGAATGGCGAAACACCGTGTGACCAACTTCGTGAATTGGGACATCTCCGTGACCTGCTACGTAAGGTTAGGGCAACCCCTGTAACCAGGCACGGCTCCAAAAAACTTTTCGTCCACCCTGAACTGCACAGCTGCACGCACGTCTTTGTCAGGGTGGATAAGGTCAAAAAACCCCTCGACCCACCTTATGATGGCCCATTCAAAGTCTTCCGCCGCATCAGTGACCGCGTCTTCGAGATCGACATTAGAGGCAAGCGATCCACGGTCAGCGTCGAAAGGCTTAAGCCCTGTTTTCTGGAAGCTTCCGCTCCAGAATCACCTCCATCTACCGACACCGCTCCTACTCCACCAACACAACCTCCCCGTACTCGCGCTCAAACGCGCGCCCATAACCAACTAACCACCCCCTAACCTGCCTTACCTGTTTCGTGACTACGTCACTGGGGAGGGAGTGAAGTGGGGCTTTTCAGGGCCCGAAGAGCCATACATCGCTCGATCCCCACCTTTCCAGGCGAACGACTTACCTCTCGGTCGAACTTCAGCAAGGTTGCGTAACCTTGCTACGGCATTTACCCTCAGCCAAATCGCCGGAATTAATACGGTTACCCAATCGGATAACCGTTTTGAATTTATGTTAGGCAGCTTACCTATTCTGTAGGGGATTTCCTTACAAACCCCTTTTTCTCCAGCATCACCACTGAAAACATTAAATCCACGGCAAAGCTTATCACCTTGCCGTGGCATCGAAAACTCACCCTCGGCCAGACCATATTCCCTAAAAAACATTAAGCCCACGGCAAAGCTTATCACCTTGCCGTGGCATCGAAAATTTATCCCCGAGGCGTACATCATTTCCTGAAAAGAACATAAGTCCATGGCAAAATCAACACATTGCCATGGCATCTGAAATCTTATCGTTAGGCATACATTCTGCCAGGGCATCTCGTTTCCATAGCCTTAAGCTATGGAAACAACAATCAACAAGAGTTCTTTGTGACTCGTTGTATTTGTTTATCCCCTGCATAACATGCATACGGCTATTGCCCCTATCGATTTTCTACCGCCGACAAGGTTTATATTGACGCAAATCAAACACGTCCCTGTTTTCCAGCAATCGCTGGCACCACAATTAGCGTTCCCCATGTTCATAGATAACATTCAAACAACGATCACCAGCAGCCAGAAAATGTTTACTTACAACATCTGGCAATGGCTGCACCCTATGTTCGTTGCAATGTTTAATCATCGGCAACAGAAATGATGATTTATGGCCTTCCATTAGGATGACCAAATCATCGGTTTGGGTCTTTCACACCCCAGATGCTATTATTTACATTCCTAGAAAATGCACTAGCGATGTTGCCCGCCATCCACGGTCGCTGAACGATCGTATGCATGGCATACGCACACATGCGCAATGTGTGCCTATTCCGTCAGATCCAATCACGATTAACTACATCGAGTTAATCGTGTAACTCCGCCTCTTTTTCAGTCTCTTTGAGGTTCCCTTTTCTTGGATGATTTCCAATCAGTCAGCCTTTTTCCCTTGAGTCGACTAGTGTGTGGCGAGTCTCGACATTTTATTCCCGTGACCAGTTTATTTATACTTCTCTATTATTTCTAATCACGCCGTATCGCTTAAGTTAATTTTAATGTGAACATTTAGTTAAAACCGTTTCAGTGCGTTAATTATTGACAAGATCGTCGGGATCTGGTGTGGCCGATGTGCTTTTGTGTTTGCTGTGACTTATATTAGCACTAGACTGATGTAAAAGATTTTACTTGCTCATAAAATTGCTCGAATTGTATTTGATCGCGTAATAAGAGTTTATACTTGAATTTCTATAAAACCTGAAAAATATACATTAAATAAAAAGACAAACTAAAGAATATAAAATTAATAAAAGAACTTTCATCGAAACAACCCGTGTGCTTTTTATTTCACCAGTTCGCTCCGTTTGGGAAGTGTTTCCGCTGAAGAACTTTAAGCGGTATTTTTCGGTTTCTTATGTGACAAGTCCTCGGTGATTCGGTGGTGTTTTAGCTGAATCCGCACCCGTGCTTGGTGCATAGCCAAAATACCCACAGGATCACGACACAATGTAACTATTGTAAAAGTACGATTTGGCCAATAATACACAAGGAACTAAAAACATTTTGCAAGTACTGCGGCGAATATGTTGGATGGCGTTTCAGATACTTGTGGCTGCGTGTCTGCCCGCGATGGTGATTGAGTAACGACTTGTGCGTGAACGCTCGACGTAGCGTGTGCACGCGATGGTGGATGGAAAACGACTGAGTCGAATTAGGGATGGAAAATTGAATTTCGAATTCGCACGGCTATTAGCCAATCATCACTGCGCTCTTTTCATGTATCTTCTCATTCGCATGCCTCAGTGAGGTGAATAATACTCGCGCATCATTCGACAGTCGCTGGATATGCGAAGGATAAAAATAACAAAAGAAAGAGCGCAATAACATCGGGGTTGGCTTAGCTTGTGCGCCGGTATCAAATGCAGTTTCTGAGAATGACCTACTGCCCTAGTGTTACGGCTGTGGTGATCTCAGAATGCATTGAACCGTAGGGAGACAGAATTATGGAGGAGAGGAAATGTGGCCGGTGCTATTCACCTGCGAAATGAGATCGTTGATCCCAAGCGAATGGCATGTCTGGGGAAAGTCAATAGGACGCCGCTGATGCTTGGGAAATGGTCAGCGTGAGAACCAGAATCTAAGACGCTAAAATAATCCCAGCAGTTTTGCTATGATGCAACAGCGTCGTTTGGTTAGACTTGTTGTTGCTAACCGACATAATGTGATTTCCGATGGAAATATCATGGGCTAGGAAGATGGAGCTGCCGTATGGCAAAAGGGTAGCTAAACTCAATTATGCATTATCTGCATAGGATAATGAGTTTAGCTATGCGTCCCTTGGGAAATCAATGATTCTCAGGTGAATATGGAACGGTGGGATAGGGGTTAGTATGACACGCTGAAAGCGGTCGTAATAAGGCGGAAATTGTGGTTGGAATTGTGGGTTGGTCCTCCATGTAATATAGAGAACTCCCACAAGGCTATAAGGATATATAGCGCTTTCCGGATGATATCAAAAATTGCCATATGCATCATGGTTGAAACACTTGATACCGCAACTTTGTAAAAAAATGTGTTTACTGACTAAATTTGCAAAGGTTTAATGAACTGCGAAGAAATGCTAAGATTGCTAAAAGAACGATCGATTTGCGTTTGGTATTGACATATTGTAATAATCTTTTCAGCAATGATTGTTGGATTGTCACTTCGGTAGGAAGAATGATACATTGTAGAAAAAATGCGAGTTTCATTTGTTACTCCACTTTCACGTTGTATTTGTTACTGGTCAGAATAATAAAAAACCACGCAATGGTTTGATAGGTATTTATGTAGTAACTGGATGCAAAACAATGGTTCTTCCTCTGCTAATTTATTTCAGCTTATGCTAACGCCTTTACATAGGTTATTGATGAATAAATATAAAACCTCAAGTAATTAATTAAATATTCTTTCTGTATTGAGTCCTCTTTAGAATACCCCATAATATATTAACTACTGTAATGCCTTTAGCCGATAGACATTACCAGATGATAATCTGCATAGAGGACAATTAAAATAATAAAACACTTCAAAAACACTTTCTGGAAATTTCACCCCATCACATATTTAAACCACTTTTCGTTCGGAACTTAAATGATTAATTTTTTCTTTAGTCACTCCACAGCATCGATGAACTTCCAGGAGGATTATGACTTGATGAAAGAAGGACAACTTTTTTCGAGACAATCAATCCAAGTGTCAAATTAATATTACAACCCATTACGCACAGGACTCTCGACATAGGAGCGCAAATATTTTCTCGGTCACTCCTGGGAATATTTATCTTTTTTTGACAGGAATCAAGCATGTGTTATTCGACATTCAAGGATTGTTTGCCAACCGATTAGGGTACCGTTTTGTGGACTTATGGAACTAAAGGATAAAATGCTTCAAAATTGGCGCCGTATAAAATATTGTAATCTTTCATAAGCATCTGATGTCCTACCCCGTATGGAACATTTTTTTCCACTTTATTATTTTTGTTTCTTTTTGTCTTTAATAATAATGTGTGTGACTTTACAATCGGACCTATTTCACATGTGTTACAATAGTATCCTCATTATCCCCAAGGTCGTGGGCTTGATTTTTGTGACACAATTGAAACATATATCGTTGGACCATAAATTGGTTTCTCTGAGTCAAAATGTAAAAGTTCAAGTATGTGTTGGTAGGACTTTTTCTTGGGAGAACACTGATGCGATTAATTATCGGCTGGGAATTAATCAAAATGTATTAAATTAATGAGCCAACAAGTTTTTCTCTCCATTGAAAGGTACATTGATGTTGCAGGCCCATAAAAGAAGATTTATTTTTTAAAGGTTTGGTTCGATGATGATTTATCTTTTTCACATGCGGGCCGTTGTCTGTAGTCAATACCCTCGATACACATCTATAAGTAGCAACAGTAACATGCAAAAAGAATTTCTTTGCCGAAAAAAAGAATGGAGAAAATATTGACCTCATCCATATTATATAAAACATCAGCGACTTCGCCTCTTCCGGTACAAATAAAAGCGAACTTACATAAATTAGATTAGTTAATGAACTGGAGAAATGAAGAACACGAGAACATTAATATCACTGAGAATTTTCAAGCAAGAGTGGAAAAAGGGGAGCAGAGGATCCCTAAGAAAATAAAGGCTCATCTGGATCACTTTTCGCATCAAAACTAGGGAAAATAAATACTTTTTTTTTATATTTGATGTACAAGAACTTTGGACTGTCAGCAGTATTTATCAACCGAAAACATGAATTGTATGAAAAAGGAATCCTAAGCCACGAGCTAACGGATTCGCCATCGAGATGTACCAGAGTGGCCTGAAAATGTTCCGACCTAACAAAGATACAAAACATTTTTTCTTAAAATTTATCTTTATTTCTCTACATAGTCTCCTTGGTAGAAACCTTGAGGTGGTGCCGGGGCTTAAACTACAATGAATCATTCAGGATATGCTGACGGAAGCATACCCTTCCAGTAGGGCCAGCCATGTCAGACAGGCTAGCGAGGAGTAACACACAGAGATCTACCATCCCTAATCCAGAATTTACACGTCACCGTGCCCGTTGGATGGTTTGCAGCAAGGGGTATACCGGCTGTATTATAACAGCGCCTCTCTGACACCGAGTCGAATCAGAGTAGTAAGCATACCTTACCATATCAAAGAGAGGCTCTAATATGGCGGACTATTTGAAACCCCAAGACTAGTGGGAACAAAAATGAAGAATCAATATACAAAAAACAATCTCACGAAAAACCCGGTAGGCGTAGGTGTGGTGAGCCGGGAACCATAAGGGAACAAATCATCAAGAAAACACCGACTCGACAAAAAGAAGACGTATGGAAAAACGGAAAAAGTGGGATATACGCGTCGGCACGTGGAATGTTCGAACGTTATACAAACCAGGCGCGATACAAATGGTCGTAGAAAATGCGAAACAATATAAAATGGACACGGTCGCGCTTCATGAAGTCCGACTCAGCACATCAGGTAATCGAAACCAACGGGTTTACACTGGCGTGTGGAGGCATCGACACAGATAACCTCGGAACTGGTTTCATCATAAGCAAGAAGATTACGCCCCATATAAAAGATGTGAAATTTATTAATGACCGAATATCGGTGCTAAAAATGCAGGGCCCATCAAACAATTATGTACTTACAAACGTACACGCTCCAACAGAATCTATGAACGAAGATACAAAGGACACTTTCTACGAGACCCTAGAGGAAGTATTTGATGGGATCTCATCATTCGATGTTAAAATCCTCCTTGGGGACCTCAATGCGAAAATTGGAAAGCAAGACATCTTCCAACCAACAATAGGTAAAGAAAGCCTACAGGATGTTTCAAATGATAATGGTATTCAAATTATCACGTTCGCAGCGTCCAAAGATCTGGTAGTGAAAAGCACGATGTTCAAGCACAACCAAATCCATAAAGCCACATGGATATCACCCGAGGGCTTAACGCGTAACCAAATAGACCACTTTCTCATAGACAAAAGACACCACTCGAATATCCTTGACGTAAAATGATATAGAGGAGCAGATTACGACTCCGATAACCTTCTAGTGATGGGCAAAATTAGGAGTCGGCTCGCAGCAAACCCGCATGGGCAATGACGGGTGACCAGCATAAAGTTCGACACTGATAAAATAAAACACCTGCGCAAAAAGCAACAAGCCTCAGGACTTGCTAAATAAGGCCAAGACCGGTTCCCGGTTGTAGTGCCGATGATGATGATGATTAAAAAAATATGTGATAAAGAAGTCACTCCGGAAGAATGGGAAATCCCAATAGTCATCCCCATTTTCAAAAAAGGCGACAGATCTGACTGCGAAAATTACAGAGGAATATCACCGCTCCCAACCACATACAAAATACTAACAAATGTCATGCTGCATCGAATAACTCCGTACGCAGAAGAAATGCTGAGACTACCAGTTCGGATTCCGTAGGAACCGGTCAACGAGCGACTAAGTGTTCACAATAAGGCAATTGTTGGAAAAGAAGTGGGAATACGGAAAGACGGTTCACCAACTGTTCGTTGACTTAAAAAAACCGCACGACTCAGTCGCAAGGCAAGGACTTTACCATATTTTTGAGCTGGGAGTCCCAAAAAAATATGCCACCCTCATTCAAATCTGCATGAATGAAAATGAATTTATAAATAAAACCACCTCTCAGATCCATTTGAAATCCGCGACGGACTAAAACAAGGGGATGGCTTCTCGCCATGTCTTTTTAACCTTGTGCTCGAGTATGTCATCAGAAATGTACTAGACGACAATATGGCCGGATAATCCCAGAATGGCGTCACACAAGTGCTCGCATATGCAGATGACATCGCCGTTCTGGGCGATAATTTAGAAATTGTAAGTAAAAACTGTGAAATCATCATGCAAACGGCAGAAGAGGTGGGCCTAGAAATAAATGAAGACAAAACCAAATACATGATTACGGCGAGAGCAGGTAGACCTCAGAGAACACATATAAATGTCAGAGGCAAGACATTTGAAAAAGTTAAAGAGTTTAAATATCTGGGAACGGCACTGACGGCCAGTAACGAAATGAAGGGAATTAACAAAAGACTGCATTCCGGCAACGCTAGTTACCACGCAGTCACTAAACTGCTGAAATCCAAACTGCTATCACATAATATAACGCTCCGTATATATAGAACCATAATCATGCCGATTGTTCTATACGGAATGCGAAACATAGACTCTCACAAAGCGGGAAGAAAACAAAGTTCGCGTATTCGAGAATAAAGTTTTAAGGGGTATCTTTGGAGGTAAATATGACGAGGAGTCAAGACAATGGAGGAAACTCCACAACCACGAATTGGAAGAGCTATACCGCAAACCTACAATAGTGAGGGTAGTCGCGAAGTGAATAGAATAGTGAGAGTAACACGTGGCGCGAATGGGCAACGATAGGACCGTGCATAGAATTCTTGACGGTAAGCCAACGGGAAAGAGACCGTGAGGACGGCCGCGACGGAGATGGGAGGACAACGTTAGGTTTGACCTTGAGGAGATCGGAGCGGTTTATCAAGCGTGGAAGGAGAGTGCACAGGGCAGGGAGCGATGGCGGAGTCGAGTCCGTGAGGTCATGAACTTCCGGGTTCCTACAGGCCAATAAATAATAATAGCAATAGTCACCTTGTAACTCTACACACTTCCCCCAGCGATGCTCCCATCCCTCTAACCCGTCCAAATAGTACTCGGCGTTTTTCTCTGCAAAATAACTGTTCGCGATGATGATTTCCTCCTAATTTGACGGAAATATCTGTCCTCAAATGCAATTTTTATATTAGGGAACAAAAAGAAATCACTCGGGGCTATATCTGGTGAGTAAGGCGGATCGTCAAGCAGTTGAAACCGTAACGCGTGGATTTTCGCCATGGCAACCGCTGAGTTGTCAGACAGTGCGTTGTCTTGGTGAAACAGGATTTTCTTTTCCTACAAACGTGGCCAGCTTTCCACAATTTCTGCCTTCAGTTGGTCAAGTAATGATGCGTAGTATGCTCCTGTAATGGATTTCACCTTTTGAACATAATCGATTAAGATAACTCCATGACTATCCCAAAAAACAGTCGCCATCACTTTCCAACCCGAAAAAACAGTTTTTGCTTTTTTGGAGCCGATTCCTGCTTTGCAGTTCACTGTTTTGGCTGCATTTTTGTTTTAGGCGTATAATGGTGTATCCAAGTCTCATCGACAGTAATTAATCGGCGCCAAAACTCGGATTTATTGCGCCAAAACTGCGCCAGCAGAGCGTTGGAAACGTTCATTCGAACACATTTTTGGTCTTGCGTGAGCAAACGCGGCACCCAACGTGCAGACAGTTTTCTCATACCCAAATATTGATTTAATATGTGACAAACACCTTCTTTGGACATTTTCATAGTCTCTGCTATCTCTCTCACTTTAATTCGGCGGTCGTCTAGCACCATTTGGTGAACTTTAGCGATGTTATCGTCAGTTGTTGCAGTTTTTGGACGTCCCGAACATTCATCGTCTCCCAAGCTCTCGCGCCGTTTAAATCCAGCTGCCCAAAATTTCACTGTGGTAAATGATGGTGCAGAGTCCCCATACAGAATCCAACTCAGTTTTGATTTGCGTAGGCGTATTGCCTTTCCAAAACAAAAATTTAATGACAGCACGATACTCAATTTTGTCCATTTTAACAAAAACACACATCGACTCACTCAAACGACTGTCAAATAAAAACTACGCGTACAAAACGGCTGAAACGATGGTGAGTAACTGTAAAAAAAAATGCACTGCTACATTCACTAGCTGACGAGTGCTGCTATCTTCACGTTGAGGAAACTTTTCAGCCCACCCATGTAGATGGTTGAAATTATATTATGTATTACAAAGACTTGTATGATAGAAGAATATTTTGCATTATTTCGAGGGAAATCATTCCGATCCGTTCTCTTGTTTCAGATAGTCCAGAGCGTTGTTCCCCTCACCAAGGATAAGCGGTGCATAAAATGATATACCAAAATCGATAAAGATGTAATAAATACTACGGTATACCGAATAGATAGTATACGGTGGGGCCTCAGGGGAAGACGTTTTCGATTCCAGTGTTCGCGGTTTGGTCAATTTTTCCAAGTATCCTCTGACCGAATAGTTCTGGAGGTAAATTAAATAAAACTACCTTTATTACAGTCCACTATATCGTCGGAAGTACTGACAGTCAGCTGTCCGTCTAACTAGGAAGTGTTCTTCCAGTTGTTTACCGAACTAAACAATACGCTAGACGCTATACCAAAAGTACTTAAAGCCTTTTTTCAATTGGTGAATTACAAACAACGGCCCAATGGCTATCACAGTTCACTCACCTGCTAATGGAAGACCTCAACTAACCCAGTTACTATCGCTAATTTCGTTGCCACTCATTTCAAACTATCTTTCGCCAATGACTCCTTGATACCCAAATCTTCTAATTTCGATTATTTACCTCACTTCTCATTCGGTCCACTTTTACCCCACACCATTGAACCTCTTTCTATTAAAAACAAATTACTCCAACTCCGTGACGAATTCACGCTGGGCCCTGACGGTATTTTTGCGGTTTTTTGCCTATGTCTCTGGCTGACGTGTTCCGCCGAACACTGTCCACAAATCAAACACGGAGCGAATACAGTCACAAATGAAACACAACGAAATGTCTTCTTTTATAATTTTATTTTATTTTAATTTTGTTTTATTTATTTATTTTTTGCTTTCAAATTGTTGTAAAAGCTCAAGGATTTAATATGGTACACTTGAACACCTGTTGCTATTCTATCAGAACTATTTCAATGTCAACCACTTAAAACATTATTCAAACCAAAATTCCAAACAAGCGTTTTCGAGTTCTGATGGCACGGTACCGCTCAGGAAACTTCTGCAAACTAATCTTTTTTTCACTTTTTGTTAACACTTTCGACTCACTTCACTAAACCAAAAGTTCGTTTGTCACTGGATGTTACTTTTAAACGACACCAAACAAATTCCCAACGACACTATAAACGACGTAAGCCTCCCGGAAACTCGGTCTTAACACTTAACTTTTCCGTCCAGATTCTCCATGTAGACTCGATTACAATTTCCTTCTGGGGATGATTCTACTCACCCCATCGCTCTCTTCTTCGATTTTCACTTAATCGAGAATCTCTCCGCGGGGGAAAATCGTACTCACACACACAGACGCAGGGGTAGCTGCCTGTGTGGCCGTAGATCCTCTTGGATTCGCCAGAATTTTCACACCTTCTGCCGAATCTCTTTTGTGTATATTCGTGTGTGTGGTTTATTCTTCTTGGCGATCTTGGGATCGTGCTAATTATCGTTGGTTGCGATAATCGTATTTGCTTTGCCCTATGGGAACAGCGTTTTAGTTTATTGCTGTTTCTCCGCAATGGCTTTTGTTTAGGCGAAGTGCATTGCGGAAGGGTCAAAGGTTTAGCCGACGGATTATTTTTCGGCAATTTGCCTATCGCCAGGGATTTGATGTTTGTCGACGTCTGACGCAGCTGTGCCAACCACTTGTGTTTATCCTGCTAATGGATTGGTACACATTTTCCATGCTGGTCGTGTCCTTCGATCGCCGTGCAGGCATCAGGAAATTGTTCGGGACTTGGGACCCACGTATCTGTGGATACGTGGGGTTGTTGACACCAGTATGGATGTCACCTTGGGTCAGGTGAAAAGGTGGACTTTGGGGGCACATGTCTGTGGGTACGTGAAGTTTGGTTATAGGTGAGTATGTTCCTTGGTGGAACGAAGGTATCTCAGCCTATGGTGATTTGTGCGGTTCGTGGAACCGCCACATTATCCCTGCCATTTTCTTTTTAAAATGTTCATCTACTCTTTTAGTTCCCCTTTCGAAATTTTTTTATTTATATCTATCTGAAGGCGCCGCATTTAAAAGAGTGCAAGCAAAATAACTGAACACACTTAGACAATATAACTTCAGTTACACAAATGTCCAAGGAATGTAGGTGCCCTGATGAAATGTAAATCTTGATTTATATTACCCGTATAACCTACCACCCCTGAATACTTACTCATGTTTCCATTCCCCACCTCTAATCGAGTTTGTTTAATGCCAACTCCTTCACCACTCCCATTCAAATAAAGCCCAAATGGGGCCTCGCGAACTATCGCCTTATTGCTAAGCTTTCCCATATATCCAAGCATTTTGAAAGCTTTCTGTACAAAACGTTGTCTCTGATTTCTCCTGGGCAATACGGATTTCTTGCAGGCGGGTCAACAACAACCAACCTTTCACAGTGTCATCCGTAGAGAATGGGAAGGAATTAGCCATGGTTACAACCGATCTCAGCAAGCCGTTCGATAAAATGTCGCATAAAGTTATACTTTTCAAATTGCCCAGCCTTGGCTTTGAACCTCTTCTGTTAAAATGGATTTTTTCCTCCCTGGAAGATAGACTGTACAGTGTATGGCTACCTCAGGGGTTCCTTAAAGCAATCACTTAGGTTCCCTGCCTTTTATACCCACCACAAACGCAATCAATCCCTACGATGACAACATAAAATTCTATAAGACTATCATGCCACCACATGATTCTGCACTGGTTCAAACAGATCTCAACAACTTATCGGCTTGGGATTGTGAAATCTGCTTGGAACTTAATATCGCCAAAGGCCAGTCTATAACCTTTTCACGAAAGCGCATCTCTTCGCCTCCCCGTCTCCGCTCCCTTCAAAACCAACAAAAAACTTGGTATTTTATATGATAGGGAACTTACTTTCCTCTCATGTATTGACGAAATTATCTGTAAACCCAATACAGTTCTTGGGTTTATAATACAGTGGCCTAAAGAATTCTCCAACCCCTATGTTACCCGATACCTCTACATTTCCTTTGCCTGTCGACTGCTCTAATGGACCCCTTATTAACAGATTCACAATCGCAGAATCGAGAGCATTCAACGCCACTTTTTACGTTTCGCTATAATTGGATTGGAATGGGAAAACAGTCTGAACCTACCCCCTTCTACTAACCGCGTTAAATTAATTAACCTAAAAACCCTGGAAGAACCCACGATCTCTCCGATATTCTCTTCATTCACCGACTAGTTTCAGGCTCGGTCGACTGCGCTCATCTTCTCAAGTCAATCCTATTCTACGAAAACCCTTACAACACATGTAAGCTCCCGAATACTATGAAATGTCAACTCTACCCCTTCCATTTTTTAGTTTAATATTAGCACCCCCACTTTAAATCACATCCTATATGTCTCCCTCTAACTTCTCCCCATCTCTCATCCGACTCCTAGCCATCGTAGTTAAGATATTAAATCAGATATTTAGATTAGTTCGTAAGAATCCTTTGTAAAGTTGGTCTAAGCTAATACATGGAGTGGTGATTCCACTAAACTACTTCAATAAGTCCTTAGAAAAATTATTTCAGATGAGGACGTTTTTTTCTTGATTTCTTTACTCAGCCGCTGTATTCGTCCTCAAAATCCTACCGTTTTACTTGTACCTTTAACTCTGAAATATAGCAGTGTATCAGCCCAAGAATTTGTCTGGATTCCACTGCACGGCAGCCTTAAAGTCAATGACGCGATTGCGTTATGTTATGTTAAAATAACTGCGGCACACGTAATATTGTTCACAGCGAATTTTTCATTAAGATGTCTAGTGAGTATTGCCACTTACTATTGAAAAAAGCAGCCATTTTCGATGCAACAAGCGCCATCTTTTGAACATTCTAAGGACTTATTGAACATCGTAATGACATTACCATTGGCAAATTTATCAAGATGCATTCATATGCATCTGTCCATCACCAAATGTCGCATTTATACAATATAACTTACAATCACCTTATGTTCCATAACTTCAATTGTTTTTGATTCCCGAATAAGATCTATAAAAGTACTCGTAACAGAGAGAGGGCTTTCTGCAACAAATAACAAGTCGAAATGAGCCAAGTAAGAATGTATGAGAACTAAGTGGTTTAAATGACACGATCCATTTTGAGTCTAAGTGCATTTGGCATCTTAAATTAATTCGGAAGTACCTGGCGTCTAAAGTTATATTAACATGGTTTGGAGCTTTTAATGTTACCAGTAGATAGTATGTGGGGTATTTTAAGTAGGGTGTCCGGCACAAGACGGTTTCACTTACTCCCTAGCACCTTTAGGTTACACTCACCGATTGCTATGCTGAAAATTGTTCCTCAAGGAAGACGAAAACGGGTAAAAATTAAACACTGATTTATTTTACGTAACTTGTTTTTTGTTTTATTTCACACACGTTTCTTTCACATATATTTAGTTCCATTAATTTAGTGTTCTCTTTGACAACAAGAGTTACCTTTTATGCATGCCCTTCGCATATAATTTCCCGTAAGAATCCTTTCTTTACGAGGGTTGCCTTTTATATTTCGGGATTAGAGAACAAAAACAAATATTGATCATTGAAAATCACTTTATTGTTTTTCAAAATATTCCCCATGAAGATCTATACACTTTTGCATGAGTTTGAACCAATTGTCGAAGCACTTTTGCCACTCTGATTTAGGTATCTCCAACACATGCATTCTGAATGCAGCAACCGCTTCTTCAGGTGTCGAAAAACGTTGACCTCTCAGTTTGTTTTTTACGTACGGGAATAAAAAGAAGTCATTCGGTGCCAAGTCAGGACTATACGGCGGATGACCCATCAAATCGATGTTTTGGGTGCTCAAAAATGCAGTTGTCGCAGCCGATGTGTGAGAGCTCGCATTGTCGTGGTGAAGAGTGATCCGTCTTCGGCGGTTGGTTTTCCCGATTTCTTGGAAGACAACTGGCAAACAAATGGTTGTGTACCACTCAGAATTGACTGTTCTGCGTTGTTCTAGTGGTACGGTTGCGACATGTCCAGTTTTTCCGAAAACACAGGCGACCATTTGCTTGGAAGTGCTTCGTGCGCGAACAACTTTTGTTGGATTTGGCTCATCTTGAAACACCCAGACAGTCGACTGCTGTTTACTATCGGGCTCATACGCGTAAATCCACGATTCATCACCTGTCACGATGTCATAGACGTGTTTCGAAGCACCGCGACCGTATTTTTTGAGCATTTCTTTCGACCAATTGACACGAGCCTTTTTTTGGGCGATTGACAAATTGTGTGGGATCCAACGCGAACAAATTTTTTTGACAGTCAAATGTTTATGCAATATTGAATGTATGCTGGTCCCACTAACGCCTAAGGTTGTCTCAATCTCACGATAGGTCACATGACGATCTTCCAATATCAGTTCGCGCACAGCATCAATGGTTTTCGGAACGACAATTGATTTTGGACGACCTTCACGAAATTCATCTTGGAGTGAACTACGACCACGATTGAATTCACCATACCATCGATAAACACTGGTCCTTGATGGAGCTTCATCGCCAAAAATTGAATTAAGTTCATCCATGCACTGTTGCTGAGTTAATCCACGCCGAAAGTTGTAAAAAATAATCGCACGAAAATGTTGACGATTTAATTCCATTTTTGGGCCGAGATGAATCTTTTAAGTTACTGTAAACAACACAAATAGCGCTCGTATGTCAAAACGTTCTGAGTGCGTATAACCTCAAAAATGTCCAACTTTACGACAGAGCTGTCAATTGCCGGATTGCAACACTAGGGCTGCCAAATCCCGAAACATAAGAGGCAACCCTCGTACCTTATCAGGCTGAACTTTCATTATTACGACCCAATCTACATCAGTTTCCGCTAATGCAACAGCATTAGCACCTGTAAATGCTACACGCATTAAGCTTACCGAATATATTTATTTTCAAGCTTCTGCAAAAGAATTCTTACCTGCAAGCATAACTTCGCATTTAAAACCCCCTATAAGAGTTCTTTATCTTATCCTAAATTACCTGTAAGAAAATTCATCGGTTCATTTATAATACAACCGCATAATCAGGAAACCTTACCCATGAGTTGGTTTATCCCAGCTTCATCATGTGCATCATAAATCACCAGACAAACACATTGGCTGGCGACCTCCACCCTAGGGACTAAAACAAATACCCACATCTCTTGGCACCAATTAAATCGTACAGCATAAGCAAATGCAAATAGGAATTCAATACTTACCCTTACCAGTGATGCCATAAACACCATTTCCTGGTAATCTAGCCAAAACCTATTAATACCATTTCTTCATTGCGCCGCGTCTATTTATTTAGCCGCGACGCACATCTCAAACAAAGATGCAACTAGCATCCGACGAGTTTCGGTTTTGTTTGTTTTACCAGACTCGCATCCCTTGAATGCACCTCTTCCTTTCTTTGTTTAGATTCCTTCCCATGGTTTTGATCCATAAAAGAACCAGTTTACACACATATATGTGTACTGTGGCGATCTTCCGTATGAGATCTGTTGGTTACCCCAAAGAGACTTTACGTCTCTCTTAGAACAGGAAATACATCCTAGATTTAAGAGAGCCAGCTTCACTGACCGAATTCCCTAGTCAGCGAATTTATATCGCCAAGTCCTTTTCCATCTGTCGACGACAACAGTCGTGTGGACTTCCGCTCCCGTTCCGCGGACGGGAGCGATAGTAACGAGTCTAGTGTGAAGTACCAGGAGACCAGTGTACGGAATTAAATAGTGAATTTCTTTCACCAAATAATTAAGAACAGTGTTCCAGTTTTCGTTCGTGAAGTGAATAAAAATTTGATAAGAACTGCGTGCTTTTTATATTTGCTTGTCCGGTGTTTGTGCTTTTCCCCTCGATGTTCGACTTGTTGCCTTTACAGCGGAATTTATAGCGACGATGGCGGAAGGAAGTGAATCAGCGCCGTGCGCCGGCGCACCAAACTTCCCCGCCATATATGAACCAGAAAAGTCCGGAATTATGTATGCCGTCGGAGAGATTTTCTTTCAGGTATGAAAAATGCTGCTGGGAGCTTACGCTGCCCAAAATTGCAGGTAGGTATGGTGTCTTGTGGGTGGGGGAAAAGACAGGTTGGTTGAGGAAGTGGGTGGTTCTTGGAGAAGACTTTAATTAAAGAATCTCCACAAGTACTTGAGGCAACTCACGGCTGACGGCAGACATAAACACCGTAAACCATAACACTATAGGATGAATAAATTGTACTTCAAAGAATTCCACGAATTTATGCAGTGAAATATATTAGATTCCAGCTCCCAGAAAACTGAAGGCTCACAAAAATGATTTTTCTCAGAGAATACTTAAAAAAAGCAGCATAATAACTCATCCTCTAAACACAACGCACAGAATTCGAACGTTCTCAAAAACATTCACAATGTACGAGATAAATGGTTATTAGAAAATCTCTGCAAATCACATCCACCCAACTTGAATCAGAACACAAAATTCGTCTCAACGATCAATGAGAAAGCAATAAAAGAAACGTCGTACAACCCAACTGCTGGAAATTCTTTCGCCTAACCTAAAAGAACTTTAAAACGTAATGACTTTATTCCTTGCCCGTTATTTAGCATCGGGAGTGAGTTTTCGTTATTTGTGAAAGACTTTACCCTCGAGCTGTGGATCTCGACGAACCATCTAAGGAGTGTGGCACGAAAATTAAAAGATTTATACAAGCACCTCAAACTTATTGTGTAAACTTCCAAAGGAACATTGGACATCGTTGTACAATGTCGTGTTAAATAAAACACATACGTAAACAAGAAGATTCAGTAACTGGATCTAGGGGAGAATTTTCTCTCTTATGAGGGTGTACTTAAGAAAGTCAACCCACTCAGTCAACTCACAAAGCTCCAAAACATATTAATACATCATTCGTCTTCTAAATATACCTCAGGCGATGTTTGATTGATAATAAGAACTAACATACATTTTTGAACATAGTTTTGGACTTTAGAACCGGCAAGAACATTATTTTATTTCGCTTTCCCTTTTAGGGGCCTTTTGATTCGTGTCACGACACCGTAATACAAGACAATTCAAACATGAAAGACGGAGTAACTTGGTCTTATGTGTGTGCTTTTATTTTACTTCAGTTTTAACACTTCATATAAAGTGCTCATTCCACAGTTGGGGTTAGGCAACAGGAATACTTTTTTTGTATGTGTAATGTTTATTTTCCATTTTCTTACAAATGGTAAACATAACTGAATATCTGAATATCCATGAAGTATAAAATCACAAGAAATCTTTGATACAAGACATTGTTTAACGCAAGGAATATTTTGTATCCAACAAGCGTTGAATACACGCCTAATAAATGTAACCAACAAGCGTTGAATACACGAGTCAGGAACACGATGGTGTCTCCTGGCCAAAAAGATGTGTGTGTTAAGCAAGAGTTGAACACACGCGTCAGGAACACAATGGTGTCTCCTGGCGTGTGAATGTTGGATCGAATACGGCAACTTCAGGCACACGATGGTGTCTCCTGGTGTTTTAATGTTGATTGAATACGGCAACTTCAAGCACACGATGGTGTCTCCTGGTGCTTGAATGTTGATTGTTGTAATTCTGAAACTGAAGGGATTTGAACTTAAAAAGGAAACGAATACCTGAAGTTGAGGTGCAGCAATCGTCAAGCGAATCCTTTTCCGTAAAACAACAGTGAAAAATGTTGGTTGATTGTTATTAAAAATAATATTTATTCAATTGATGGATTGGATTTCATCGGCTCACATTGATTGAACTGGTTTGTTCGAAGGTTAAACAAAGAAGGGAAATATAAAAAGAAAAATGGTTGTCATTTGACAACTAACAGAGTTAATTCTAAAATGTCAGCTGATTGCTGACCTTGTTTAGGGTGATGCCACATATAGCATTTAGGGTGGTGCCACAGGTAGCATTTAATTGCGAATTCGCCGAATGCCAAGGGCGAATCCGCAACATATTTATTACACAAAAAATAAATAAATGCAACAGCGAACCAATGCATGCAGCGACATCCTGAGAAAGGTTGGCCCAAGGCTAATAACCTTGCCCGGAAAAACGAACTATTATGGAAAAACTAACAAGCCTCGGATATGGACCGGATACATGACGACGACCACCGAAAGGAAAATGTCTAAACGATTCGAGAATTTTCTCATGGGACGTCCGCTCACTTTACGGAGCTCGAGCTGCACAGCAACTAACCGATGCCCTTTCCGAATATAACGCTGACATAACAGCATTCGAATAAATAAGATGGAAGGAAAGTGGTGTTATTAAAAAAACGAGTATGACATTTGTTACAGCTGTCATACAAAACAACTTGTGCTTGGGGTAGGCTTTCTAATCAGCCAAAAATGGAAGCCTGCCATTAATGGGTTTAATGCAATAAACGAAAGGCTACGCACTCTTTGCGTGCGAAGCAAGTTTAAGAACATAAGTCTCATAAACGTTCACGGACCTACAGAGGAGTCCCCTGACGACGAATAAGAAGAATTCTATGAGAACGTTGAACGGGCCCTCAATGCCTGCCCAAGATACATGCGAAAATCGTCATTGGTGATATGAATGCCAAAATTGGTCGGCTGCCGGTTTTCAGGCACTACGCAGGTTCCCATAGTTTGCATGAGAACACTAATGACAATGGACTATGAGTCTGCGAACTGGCAGCATCAAAGAACTTGGTCGTTGCGAGTAACAAGCTTCCGCGTATAGATGTCCACAAAGCCACCTGGGTATCACCCGATGGAGTCAGTCGCAACCAAATTGACCACGTGTTGATAGATCGCCGCCACTCCCCGAGCCCGATGACGGTACGACCGTATCGAGGTGTTAACGTCGATTCGGATCACTATCCTGTTGGTATAGCTTTCCGAGCGCGGTTTGCCTCACGGAGACGTATTGCATCCGCAGATCAGGTTCGGATCAATACGGCTGCCTTACGCAATGAGAACACCAGCAACACATTTGGTCATGCGTTAAAACTCGCCCTCGAAGAGCTTGATGGAGGGAGAATGAGTCCTGTGGCCAGAATGGCGGGCGCAGAAGAGAAATGGACACGCCTTAAGTATACTGTCATTAGTACTGCCAACTCAATCTTAGGCGGTAGTCGTAGAGATCGGAACGACTGGTTTGATGATGGGTGCAAACTGCGACTGAACGTAAGAATGCTGCATACCAGGCAATGCAGCAGTCTGATAGGACGCAGGTACGCGACGAGAAATACAAAGAGCTCAGAAGATCCATAAAAATACTCCACAGACAAAAGAAAAGTGTCTGGGGAAAGAACCTTGTCTGTGAAATAGAGAAAAGTAGAGAGCGAGGTCCGCACTAGACGCGGAAGTTCTACCATATAATCCACAGCATGAGGTAGTACACACCACGCTGCACTTACTGCAAGGATAAAGAGGGTAATCTGATCACCGATCCTGAAGGCATTCTGGAGTGATGGGAAATGCACTTCAATGAATTGTTAAATGGTCAGCTCACAGAAGAATTGGAGACTCCACGAATGCAAGATCAAGACCAAATGCTGCCACCACCAAGCATTGAAGAAACATTAAAAGCCATAAAAGAGCAATAATCAAATAAAGCCCCCGTAGCTGAAGGCATACCAGCTGAGCTGATCAAACAAGGTAGAACAGCGTTATATCACGCAATTTATGAGATCGTGGTGCACGTATGGGAGCAAGAGAAGATGCCGGAAGTTGGCGTCGTGGAATAATTTGTCGTACATAAGAAGGGAGATATCACAATATGCAGCAACTGTAGGAGTATAATATTGCTGAGTACCGCCTATAAGACACTCTCCTCTATCCAACAAGACTTTAGCCAAATATGCTAAAGTCATCATTGGTCAATACCATAACATCAATAACAAAGTGTGGCTTCATCCCAGCCAAATCAGCAGTTGATCAGATATTCACCCTTAGGCAGGCACAGCCTTATCATCTATTTATAGACTTTAATGCCATCTACGACAACATAGCCAGGTTGAACTATATAATGCCATGAGAGAATTCGGCATTCCAAACAAATGAATACGACTTTGTAGATTGACCATGACCAACGTAATTAGTCAAGTAAAATAACGGGATTGCTATCCAAACCAATAAACATCTTTAATGAACTCCGACAAGGGGGTGGTCTGGCCTGCCTCCTCTCCAACCTGGCGTTGAAGAAAGCAATTCGTGACTCTGGGGTTACAACAAGAGGGACTATTGTCACCAAGTCCAGCCAGATACTTGCCTACGCAGATGACATCGACATCATCGGTAGAACCGAATCGGCTGTACAGGACTCCTTCACCCAGATCGAGCAGGCGGCACAAAAACTGGGACTGCACATTAATGAGGGGAAAACTAAGTAAATGGTGGCAACTTCTGCGAAGAGAAGACCTAACGTCGGTCAAACTATCAGGGTGGTGGAGCACAAATTTGAAGTAGCGTAATCTTTTAACTACCTTGGGTCAATAGTATCAGCCGATAATAATATGGAAGAAGAAATACGCGAACGGCTGATCAAATTCAACAAAGCCTACTATGGTCTATCAAGGCTCTTTAAATCTCGAAATTTATCCACAATATCCAGGCTACTACTGTACAAGACCGTGGTTTTATCAGTACTCATGTATGGATTCGAGACCTGGGTGCTCAATAAAAGGCAATCTGAACTCTTAGCCGCGGTCGAGAGGAAGGTCTTAAGGAGAATGTGGGGGAGGACAATTCCGGAGACGCTACAGCCATGAGTTGTACGCAATCTACCTTGAAGCGAATGTTGTAAGAAAAATCAAGCACGGTAGACTCTGGTGGCCGGGCCACCTAGCTCAAATGAGCGAAGAGGAGTCTGCCAAGATATATAGAAGGAGACAGCGCGGCAGGCCTTGTCTGCCATGGAGGGATGGCGTAGACGAGGACGCCCAGAGCCTGGGAGTACCAAACTGGATGACATCGGGTCGAATTTGGTACAGGTTGAGAGATTTGGTAAATAACGCCAAGGTCGAATCCTGGTTGTAGTGCCGCTGATGATGATGATCTCATGAAGCCCGATGAAACCATTAATACACAACGCTATCGTGAACAAATGCTTAATTTAAACCAGGCATTAATTGAGAGACGACCGGAATGGGCCAGAAAACGTAGCAAAGTGATTTTGTTACACGACAACGCGCCGTCTCACACAGTAAAACTAGTGAAAGACACCTTGAAAGTGCTTGGATGGACATCCTTCTGCACCCACCGTACTCCCCAGACTTAGCGTCATCTGACTATCACTTCTTCGCATCAATGGGGCACGTGCTCGCAGAGCAGCACTTCAGTGATTTCGAGGTAGTTGGAAAATGGTTCGACGAATGGTTTGCCGCGAAAGACGAACAGTTTCTCTGGCATGCTATTCATAAATTACCTGAAAGATGGACGAAATATGTAGAAGGTGATGGCCTATGTTTAAAAACAATAATTTGCTTAGAAAAGTACGTATTTTGTTTACCAAAGAAACCGGAAAAGACGTATGCATACACCTGATATATTAAACTTAAATTTAATCTTATTCTACCCTCTTCTACATTTTTGTTTTATCGTTATCGAATGATCATCGGAATCCTGTGATAACTGTAATCGGCTGTCAATAAGAGCATGTGCACGTCCTCGGGCAAATACGCTGAATGGAAGTCCTTTAAAGATTTGTTTCAGGTGATACTGGTTGACTTCCCAGATCTCACTGATGTGGAGCGCCAATATTATCTGAAATCTAGCCACAGTACCGATGCAGCGAAAACTACCAAGAATATTCCGGTCACGGAGGAAAACTATTACCGGGTTTGGAACATTTATTCTTTACTTAACCTTCTCTTTCAGATTCATGCTGTCACGAAAGAGTCTGTCGTGTGCATTTCTGTATATAGTTTAGTGGGGCTACCACCATATTTATTGGCTTAGTTCAAGCAACATAAGTACCTATAACTAAAGTATGTAATATATAACTTCCAACCAAAGAGCATAAGAACTAACTTAACTCAGTTTAACCTAAGATAACAAGGACAAATTAATAAGGCAGGAGTAGGCGCGGAAAGTGGGGGCAGGTTATAGTAAAGAGTAGAAGCGCCCGTTAAGATTGGTGCTCAGAACGGTTTAGTAGGCGGTGCCTGAGAGTATGGGTAGAGAGGTCAAAGTCGAACAAGGTTGAATTGGAGTTGACATTTCTCAGCATGCGGGAAAGGCGTGCGTTGAGACTACAAGAGGTCCGGTGAGGGGGAATGTGGAGAAGGTGGGGATTACGCGTATTTCGAGGGTTTGCCTTCAGAGGAATTAAGTTAAGGAGGTAGGAGCAGTCGGAGAGGACCCGATGAATGAACACTATGTCAGCAAGGACCCTGCGCTCCTCAAGGGTTCTGAGGTTGATTAATTTGAGACAGTTAATGTACGAGGGAAGGATGAATGGGTGTTTCCCAGCCTAGCCCTCGGAGAGCGAACCGTAGTAAGCGACCTTGAATACTTTCGATTCTACGGATATTATTATGTCAGCTCCGCGACGCTATGGACGACGTTATCGAGACTCTACATCCGCTTGGTCGACCCGTAAGAACTAGTGCGACATACTCGTGTACCTGACAATACCGCGGCTTAATTATCGTACTGAAGGTACTTGGCAAACATCTCAGGGGGATTCCACAGAACCCCCTAAATGCAAGCAGCTTGAAATCTTGGTGAAAACCCGTATCGAGGCCCCCCTGGCCCTTTCGTTGAGCTGCCCAAACCAGTCGCAAATCAGGATCAAGCAGCCCACAAGAAGACTCTCAGCTATATCTCTAGCCAAAAGTGGCTTGTAGCCGTGTTGGACATATCAGTGCATACAGTATCACCGTCATCTCTGAAGCAACAGGCTCTCTGTGTGTATCGAGGAGTATCACACTACATCTCCGCCTCTGAAAGTTTTAAATCGTTCATGCCGGAACGACAAAGAGTTTGTACTTCAACTGCTTGGATCGACACCTGCTGCGCGATTGCTACTTTATGAGGGTCTGCAGGCAATGTCAAGGACAACATCATACCTTGCTGCACATTGCTCCACCTGGTTCCTCTGAATGATGCCACATACAAATGCTTCGCATAATATTAAGACCAACCTTATTCACCGCCTCCTTTCCCTATATCGAATATTGGTATACATTTATATTATTATTTCCGCCAACACCAAAGTTCCAAGTATTCCGAAGCAGACTTCCTGTGCCTTCACAGCTCTCTTCCGGTTCATCAGCGTTAAAGGGGAAACTTAAAGCGTTTTATGAAGATGTGAAAACCCACATTATAAAAGAGTTAGCACTTAAACAGACACATCAGACGATGGTCAAATCCATGCGAGAATGTCTCAACTCGCTACTTCAGTTGTGATTGCTACGTTAACGGTTTGGTATGCAGGGGTAATGATTTTGATGTTTCTTTAAGTGCTCTGTTCTTCACCACGGTTGCGGGTGTATCTCTGGCCATCGACACCAACTTCTAACAGGTTCTCTCGTACTTCTTTGAAGAGGTTTATGCAGATGCGGTAACACTTTAGTGTAGGTAGTGTCTGTGGGGGTTCCACACGGACTACTGATATGGAGTCAGATGGAAACAGTGTCCTACCAAAAAACAAAAAACAGTGACTTTTGGTGGCTTAGTGACTATTCGGTGCACAATAGCGGCAATTGTGGCGGCAATGGCTGGTCTCCAATACAACAGACACTTGTGCAAGTAACAATATAGCGCCAATAAGAACTTCAATGGACAAAAACAACGCCCCATCAACAGCACCTGGCGAAGCATCACCATCCCGCCAGGAACAGCGTCCAACATCCGACCGAGTCAGCATCACCAGAACACAGGTTTGCCTTTTCTAACATTTTTTTTTTTAAATTTATCAAAACTTTTGTAAGCTCCTTCTGAGCGAAATTTAAATTTAAAATCAGTATCCTAAAAAACATTTGTGTGCGTTGACCCTTGTTTAAATAAATTGTTGAGTAATTTTTTTTTATTATTAAAAATTGCAATTAATTGGAGAAATATTTCTGCAATCTAACTCAATCTAACTGGATAAAATTCACCATAAATAATAAAAGCTTGACAAAATGGTCCAAAATCAAAAGAACCAAAGAGTAAACAAACCCAACAGCAAAATTTTGTCAGAAGTAAAATCTTCAATACTATTTCGCAAAACTAATCAAGTAGGCTAATCATTAAGCTTGTGTTTTGTGCAAAATTAATTAGTGATTTGAAGTGCAAATTCCCACACACAGATCTAATTTGATAAAACGATCTTCATTGTTAACTTAGACAACTGTTTCGAGATAGTTATTTTACCAGCGTAGGAAAAGAGTGTAACTGGTTTAACGATAAAAAAAGGGCTATTCATTCCAATTCAAATCTCGAAACATTTTGTTAGAAATTGAAATTCATAATACATTTATAAAAGATATCGACATTCATGGAGATGGATATATGTCCGGAAATATATTCATTTGTATGAGTGCGTTTCTTTTATTTCTTTTGAAATTTATAAACTACCGAAAACATTCATTATCATCTATAAGTAAATTAAATAAACTGAAACGACACAGAATTATTATTTAATATTTCCGATTATGCACATGTTCTCTATTAATGTTAAATTACAATAAAAGTTTACAGTTGTAGCGATCCTAAATCGCTACTCCTACCCATATCCCCAACATTACCAAATAACCCCATCCCAATACCACCAATAACGCAAATCCCAATTCCATATTGAATCATATGAGCAATAAATTAACCCAAAGTTAATTTATGGCACATTGATTCAATTCCACATTAAAATCCATATTGAGTCACATGAACAACGAATTTAACCAAAAGTTAATTCGTCGTACATTGACTCAATTCCCAAAATCCTGACATCATGAAATGCTTAATTCAAAACACATTTCATGATTCCCCTTCCCAGAACCTATCCAACTAAACCCCTAATAATTTCCCAGAAC
Source organism: Microdon myrmicae (assembly GCA_963931805.1). Lineage (NCBI taxonomy): Eukaryota > Metazoa > Arthropoda > Insecta > Diptera > Syrphidae > Microdon > Microdon myrmicae. Next base: position 110,102,036 of record OZ007496.1, read on the forward strand.
CCATCCAACCAAACTTCTAACAAATTCCCAGAACACAACTCAAATTGAAACACGCAAACTCTTATGTGTGCTTCTGGGAATTTTGACAAAAAATAGTTGACAATTCTCAACTAAGAAAATTATAAAAGGGCAGTAGATTTCAATTTCGGGATCAGTACAATTCCAGAGGCCGAACCTATGGCCAACGCAGTATCAAAGAAAATACAATCTAAATGCCACCCTAAAAATAGTTGAACCGTTGTTAAAATAAATAAAGAATAATCAAACCCTTTAACCAAAAATAAATGGGCCACAAACAAAACGCGTTTTCATTCAGTCCCCCAACTGTAACTTAACACTGATCATAAAAAACAATAAAAGGGAATCGTCTTCTATTATTCCACACTCCACCACCATTGACACCCATCGCCTGCCGGAGCTAACACCAGGAATAGCAACGACAACTCTACGGGAAGTATTTTGCAAGGCCTCCGAAAAACGTAGCAGAACAGACTCTCCTATTGGTTCACCAACTAAAAGAGGCCGAATCCAGTTAAGCAAAACTGATGTCAAACACTCCTTTATTAGCTACCTCAACACAGTTTTAACGGAGAATTATAGCCCAACAAGCATGTACAATAAAAATTAACGAGGGCACATATAGTAATCGATTGTAAATATCAGAAAATAAGAAATTTTAGATTAAACCAAACAACTAAAAATAGCAACAGAGAGTAATCCTCTTAGAAGGAGAAGTTGATTAAAAATTGCAAAATTAAAATAGATATAACACTACAAGTCACAACAGCCTTTTTAATTAAAATTATTACCGATTCATTTTTATTACATCTTTAAGATATTACTGCCTCTCTTCAAATCGATTAGTTATTACTAGTATAAGTCCCTTTTTACATATAAAAAATACTCTAATATTGTTACTCGCTTACTTCGAACACTTTTAAATAAAATATATTTTATTATGATATACACATAAATTGACGACCTTTCAAGTAATTGCAATACATGAATGACATTTGTAAAGCCCTTCTGGGTACAGATTCGACCGCACCTCTTTTCGGTGGTAATTCGCAAGATATTCACTTTCCTCAGAAAATATATTAATGGGGGCTTATTGAAAATTAATGAACCTTCAATGTTTGTTTTACCTTTAATTTGTTTTAAATCTTATGTCAAGACGTATACAAATAACAAGAAACATTTGAGTTTTAATCATGATAAGCAAACAAAAGCAAATATCTCTAAATACACAAAAAATTGTAAAACATTTAATACATATTCAACTCTACAATTATATTACTCTCTCTATATATATATACATATATATATATTCATATATAATGAGCAATCAGACGAAAAATATAAATACAAATATATAATAATTTCAACTAAACAACATCGTATCCAATTGAATAGAAACGGTTGCTGCAAATTTTATACATTATACAACCAGAGTTTAATAACCACAACCCTTTCCAGCACACACACGACTTCGCTCACCCCTATTTAACCCTTTCCCTCTCCACACGACTCCGCTTACTACTTCTCTTGACCCTCTTCCGACTACATTTAATTTCTTTTTCGACTTCACGTCACTCACTTTCAACTCTCTCGACGCCATTCTTTCCTCCACAACCGACTCCTCTTTTAACAGCTCGTCTCTTACATCGGGACACAATGCCCCTTAAGCACTCGACCCCACCCAACCTCGCTTGACCCCACATCGGCTCAATTTAACTCCTTTAACCGGCTCCTCATCACACCCTCCGGACTCTTCGAGTTCAAATTTATGACCTTTGGCCATCTTTAAATACTGGCAAAACTCGCCTCTATCCACCATTTAAGCCCTTTACCGCATATTGGCGCACATGCCCACCAAGCGCGGCCTTCACGCGACTCCGCTCGCCAATGCTCGTCCTTGCTCTACCCTTCTTCCACAACCCCGGCTCCTCACAGAACCACAGCTACTACGCGTAGCAAACAATTAGTAGGACGCCCAGTTCACCTCACACAAAAAGATAGTTCTTTGCGACTCCCTATAATTCCCACGATGCCGGCTCCTCTCGTAATCACAGCTACTCCGCGTAGCAATCAACTGTTAGGATGTCCGGTCCCATCGCCCTTATTCAGACGTAAGGATCGTTTCTCCTAGAGACCCCCGACGTTCCCCAAGCCATCAGGGCCAATTTAAGCGACAACCATAGGCAATACACTCCCCTCTACGCCGCCTCTCACTTACCAGATGCATCACACTTCGGAGCGCGCAACGTTTCCCTAAGGCGCCCTGGGGTTGGACACAACCAACCACCCACCAGGAGCCCGTAAGCTAAGTCGCCTATCACCAATCCAAACGCGACCGGCCGGCACACCTTAACAAATCGCCTGAGTGTTAAAGGACTCTGAAATAGCGAGTTCCGTCGTCGACACCTTCACAAATTGCCTGAGGGTCAAAGGACTCTGAAATAGCGAGTTCCGTCGTCGACATCCTCATAAATTGCCTGACGGGCCAGGACTCTGAAATAGCGAGTTCCGCCGTCGACAGCCTCATAAGTGTGCCCGCCCCCTCACAAGTAACTAACCACCGCGCCCCCCGAAGTAAACAAGGTCATCTTGAACCCCAAGCGTACGGCCCTCCTATCACTACGCACCACCCATTCGAGCGTCCCTTCAGCCCTACCTTCTTTATTTCGTGACTACGTCACTGGGGGAGGAGTACTGTGAGGGTTCCACCAAACCCCACGGCCCACTTACCTGAAAAACCCCCCATATCCGCAACTCAACTCCCATTGTCTCCCGCCATTGCAATCGCATTGGCACCTGACAATATTTCCTTTTCCAAGGACATTAATGCATAAAAGCATTACACAAAATTCCTAAAAAGAATTGCGTCTACAAGGGCATTCATACATTACCAAGCATCTCTGCGTTAGCGACCCAAAAACCGAATTTCCAATTAGTGTAGATATACACACTATAATTCGATCCAGCCGTCGCCATAGATGCCATGCATAATTGACGCAGATGGTATACACAACCGTCATTGTGTACCCATCTAAATTGCTTTCCGATGACTTGCAACTATGGATTCAAATTGCAAGCACTTCTCGCGGAAATATTGCTTTGTTTGAATTTTCAAACAATCATCGACGCCAAGTTTCGCCGTCAGATCGGATTCAATAGCATAAACATATGCAAAACAAAAGAATCCGATTCTCCCAGTCGGCAGAGAGACGATATACGATATCTATTGTATAAAATATCGCAATACCTTTTAGCATCTAATGAGTGGCTGCTATTTAGACAGCTGACCCTCATTACCGAAAGATGCCGTAGGTCGTTTTACCATTGTTCTTTTTTTTCCTCGTTTCAGCCAAAAGGCATCGATGAACACGGTGATGTGTACGAACACACACATACACCACCGCGTCCCTGAAATCGCTTTCTATTGGTCACTGGTCAGAGGAAATTTCATTTCCTTTTCACCACACCACCAAACTCACCCCAAACGATGATTGAAACCCCTGAGTCTTATTCCATCCATTGACCACGCTGGTCGCACGCACGAGCTCCCGCCCTCTGTACCGCGGCGGAGGAGCGTAGATATTTACGGTAGAGTCGCAGGAGTTGTGTGGAACCTGTCGTTTTCAAAATTTTTTGGCGAGTTTGTGCCGCAGTTAATTCTAGTAGTGACAAAGAAATTATAAGTGAATAAAGTGTTGTGTTTCTGGTTTCAGGAAGCGTGTTTCTTGATCCTTAAAAGGACTAAGAGATCTCTTACAAAAGTTCCCGAAAACCTGTCGCACAACAGGGTTCGTTGCCGTGCTTCCTCTGAGTCCAAAGGGAAGAGCAACGTCCTTAGATTTGGCCTTTTGTCCTTGATCTTCTTTTGGTCTTCCAGGCCAGGTGATATTTAGTAAAATGAAAATCCGGGTTGTCTTCGTTTTCAAATTAAAGAGTTTTATTTTTTCTTCCACTGGGGTATCTGCTCCAGGGACACAATACGAATTTAAACTGCGGCCCGGAGATCACTAAACCATTCCTTTATAAAGGAAAATGAATCGAAAATTGTATCTCAAAGATATGTAGTGCTCTGAAAAGCCCTACCATCTCCTTCCCCCACACCTATATACAAATCCTAGCAGTAATACACAAAAACCTAAAATTCAATCAAAACCCGAAAAAACCCAAACTAGATCCAAAATTCGCAATAAACGAATCAAACATCCGTTTATCGCTTAACATTTGCCCCCACGGCATAATTTAATCTAAAAAAACCAAATTAAAATCAAAATTCACAATAAACGAATCATATATTCGTTTATCGTTTTCCATTTGCCCCACGGCATCATCCAAACTCAAAATCCAGAGATCATTATCTCTATTTGGGAAAATTCTTAATAAATTGAACAAACAAAAACCCAAAACCAGATACATATCGACATCTGCACAATAGTTTCATAGGAATTCAGGAAACCGAATCCTTATCTTAAATAAACACTGAGCATCTCACTCAGGATTCCAAAATCGGGATTTTTGTAGGAAATTGTGTATTTTCGAGATACAAATTTCGATTTGTTTCTCTTTATAAGGGTGATGAATTTCAGATTCGAGGTTCAGTCTCGATTGGCGTCCGAAGTGGAAGAACGCCATTAAACTAAATAAAATTATAAAATAAATGTAATTAAATAAATAAATCGAGGTTTAAATGCTGGAAATAAAGGTGATAGATTTTTTATTGCGCTTGGCCGATTCTTCCTACTCGACGACCGGTAGCTGCTCTTCCCTCGAGGTTCGAGGAAGCACGGCGGCAACCGCAACGGGTCCCCTCGGGAGCGGTCTTTAAGAGATCTTACGTCCTTTTCAGGATAAGAAGACACGCTACCTGAGAGGAGGACCACTACAAAATGGTGGCAGCGGTTTGGGATCCCAACATCCCCTACCAATAAAATATAAAATGAATTGAGCAGTGGGTCGGACTGATTCATACATCCCCTACAAAGGAGACTGACGGCAGCGGATGGACTTGTTGATGTTTGCAGCTATCGGGAACACATCTACAAAAAACATAATTTTCAAAATAACAAAAGCGTCCCCGGGGCTAAACACCGGGAGTAGTAAAAAAAAAAAAAAAAAAAAAAATTTCAAACATTTTAAATAATAAAAGCGTCCCCGGGGCTAAACACCGGGAGTAGTAAAAAAAAAAAAAAAAAAAAAATTTCAAACATTTTAAATAATAAAAGCGTCCCCGGGGCTAAACACCGACAACAGTGAAACAAAAAAGTGAAAAGTTGGAGACAGCCACATCCTGTGGTGACTACATCATTGACGACACCACCAGGCGAACGCCTAAACAGTGTAAAGTGGACGACGGCCACCAGTCCCGTCAACATTATATAGAGAAGCAGGATAATCAGTCCTTCAGGCCATCAACCATAAAGTGACATCTTTAGCGAATGCCAATGCCGGCCACAATCGCAATCACATACTCAAGGCTCAATTGAGCACAACCCACACCACACCAAAGGCCAACAAATAGTGCAGAGAAGACCAGTGGTATTAGCGGCAATAACCACCACAATGTACTCAAAAGCACCAACAGCAGTCGCAGCCGCATCAACAACAGCGATATATACGATGCCACACAGACGCTTCACCAACAACACCCTACAACAGTAACACACTCAACAGAATGTCCAGCAACAACCACAGGTACTTATGTCCATTTTTATATATATTAGTTAATTTAAGAGGACTAAATCTAAAATTTGCATATACAAAGGGGACAAATCAAACCCCAAATTTAATGAAGCCTACATTTTTATTAAATATATTTTCCTTTATAATAACGAAAACCTCAAACAAAATTTAAATATACAAAGGGGTAATAAGAAATTAGAAAACCTCACACATATAAAATCAATTTGTACGTACATTTTTACATATACATATGCATATACACATTCGTGAAATAAGTTGCTTAATAATTTAAATTACATTACATTTTCCACATCTCCCATTCTCTCGGACAGGAAATTCTCGATTTTATCCCGCTCACCTTTAGCTGCCTGTTGGTCTTTTTCCTTTTCATCTGTTTAGATCGAAATTCCTTAGGATCTCTTTCCCCTATCCAGGATCTTTCCACTTGCAGACTCGTTTCACTTGGGCTCGATAAAAATGTCCTCTCTTTTTACCATTGCCTTCTTTCACAGGATCTTTCGATATTAGGATTGTTTTTCTCGGTGTCAGTAAAAATCTTCTCTTACCTTTAGTATTTTCGAAATTTCCTTTAGATATATCGATGTGTTTGGGTTTGAAGGCATTTCTTCTCTTTTCTCTTTAGGATAGCTTCAGTTGAGTTCGAAAAATTCTCTTCTTACTCTTCGCCCTTTGGTGTACTTGTATTTGGGGAGATGAATTTACTCAAGGAATTTTTCCCCCAAAATAATACGCGAATCGAATATTTGAGGCGCGCGAAAATTAATACCCAATTATAAAAACGCGAAACTAATAACAATGAATATCACAATCGGGTTGAAAGATATTTTGGATTTCGTGCCGGTGTTTAACGGTAATCCGGACGAATTAGATGATTTTATTTCTTGTGGGGATATTATTTTTTCACAGGCACAGGACGACAGTCAGCATGCTTTTTATCTAAGCGTGGTGAAAACCAGACTGAAAGGGCCAGCATGCGACCACATCCGGTACAAGGTCATTTCAACCTGGAATGATCTTGCTTCCGAATTAAAGGGAGAATTTAAAATTCTCACCTCAAGGTCAGCGGCACAAAACAGTCTGATGAAAGCCAAGCAAGATAGCAAGGAAGATGTGAAGGAGTTTGGAAACAGACTCGCACACCTCCTGCATCTGCTGAACAAAGCCACGTTCGAAAGCACTGTCGATCCTGCGGTGCGAACATATCTCCTCGAAGAAAATAAAAAGCTCGCCTTGCATACATTTGAAGATGGTCTTAGGGATTCCCATTTAAAACTCTTAGTTAAAGCACGAGGTACCCCAAGTCTTAGAGCAGCAATCAATTACGCTCTCGAGCAGGCCCCACGACTAGGCGATAGAAACCTTCTTAATTTATCTTATAATTCCAAATATAGCCAACCAGCAATTTGTCAATCGTACAATAGGTCTGGTCATACTTCTGCGACATGTCGTCGAAATGAAAATGGTTGTAATGCAATTTCCCAAATTAAGGCGAAGTTTGAACACCTCCAATGCACATATTGCAACAAATTTAATCATTCCCAAGCAGAATGTAGGAGACTGTCCCATTTCAGAAATCAAAAAGACTCTCCATCAAATAAAAATGATTTTAAAACTCAGTCCACTTCTACCACAAACGTTTGGAGAAGTGGAGTATTAACCAAAACGAACAGGGTACAATTAATAAAAATTGATTCCGAGAAATTAAATAGGGGAAAAATTGAACAAGCGACGTTAGAAGCTAAGGATATAAACAGGAAGGTAGAAAATGCCTCACCTTACAAGGTGTCGTCTACGGATGAAATTGGCATTCGGGATAATAGGGATAAAAATCAGAGGCAGGACGATCGAGAGGCCCCCCAAATAGAGGGAGTAGCGACCAAAGATCTTATCCAACAGTCAACATTTGAATCCGTTTGTCTACGGACCGGATCTGATGATTCGACAAAGACCCCTGAACATACTACCCTAACACCTCTCTCTACTTTCATATTATTAAATGCTCCGACTTCTAGCAACAACACGTCCAAGTTCATAGAGCACAAACTGAAAATCCCGGCAAAGTGTAAGCCTGAGGAGCAAGAAGTCCCAGCAAACTGTAAGCCCGAGGAACAAAAACTTTCAGCTAAGTGTAAGCCTGTGGAACAAAGAGTCCCAGCAGAACTTAAGCCTGAAAAACCACAAGAACTCCCAGCATCCGATAAGCCTGAGGAACAAGGATTCCCAGCTAAGAGTAAGACTGTGGAACTAGAAGTCACAGTAGAATGTGAGCCTGTAAATAACAGCTATATCAAATTACCGCTTTTAAATTGCTTGTTTGCCCGCATCGTTTCCCTCGTTTATCTAATTTTTCAAACTTTAAAATGGATTCTGCAAATGAAACATAAAAATAAACAAATGATCGAAATCCCTTTCACAAATAAAACAATGGTTAATCTTCCAAAATCGATTATGAATTCTACACCCTTTAAAATGCTTTTCATAGATGGTTTTACTGCCCAAACTTTGAAAAATTTTACACAAACCAAACCGACGAGAGTTTGGAAAGTCTTCCACAAATTTAAAGAAAAACTTAAAGTGAAACAAATGGATTTTCCTTTATTATTCAAACATATATGTATACGTGTATGAACATATAAATAATAAAATACCAATTCTCACATTATAAATCTAAAAATATTAAAAAAAGAACGATATGTAAATTAAATAGGAAATATATAATTAATAATATTTAATTCACCTTTTAACAAATTATTGAAAAAAAAAAAATAGATACATATACATAATAACGCAAATAAATAAAATAAAACAACCAACTTTGTTTTGGAAAATTTATGTATCTAGAAGAAAATTGTCTATAATAAACTAAGAAAATTTATAAATAATACAACAGCATTAAAACTCGGGGGACAATAAGTAAAATATAACACAAATAAATCTTTAAATAGTTTATATTATGAAGATAATCTCCCCAAATTCATATTATCAACACACAAATGATGAAACAAATATTAACTCCCTCAATAAAATAATTTTGTAAATATTATACAATATTTTAATTAATTGCCATTAACTTAAAATTTAAATAAATGAACAAAATCATTTAATTAATAAATGATCTTAATTTGTAAATAAAAAACATATATAATTCTAAGTTAAAAAACAAAAAATGTTTAACTAAACAAAACAAAATCTATGAAATAAACAATTTTAAATAGAAATATAATAATTTCAAATAACTATGTAACATTCTTCAATTAACCAAATTACATCTATCCTAAGAAAAATAAGGAACTAACATCTTTTAGTTAACTCAAAACGAACTTAAAAATTTAGAATTAAACCTTTCTTTATAATACATGGAAAAAAAAACATAAATATGGTCCTCAAAATGAAACAGAAATATATTCTGGAGATAATGTAAATCCTTATATAATACAAAAGCTGTAATACAATACATTATTACGACTTACCTAATGTTTATCCGTATATATTATCGCGAATTGAATTTAATATTTTATTTAAAATAACCTTGGTTTATAAAAATAATTCACAATTATTATTAAATATATTGAAAAAACAAAAGAACACTGTAAATAACATTATTAATATATGTAACTTAAAAATGTACTTATATACACGATAAGAAAAATTGTGAATGTAAGCCTATAGTTTAACACATAATCTTAGATTTACTAAAAACATAACAAAATACTGAAGAACACTCTACCGTAAGCTACAGAATTAACACAAAGTATTGAATAATATGTAAAAACAAGAACAAACATTTAAAAAAGTAGCAACCAATTGTAACTACAATGAAATTTTAAAGTAACCATTATAATTTGAAATCCAAATTATGTAACGAATCATGATGACATCGCCCTTCACCTTTTATCGCGCCACTCCTAGAAAATTAATCTCTTACAGATTAATTTTTTTTTGAAGGAGGGGAGGATGTAGTGCTCTGAAAAGCCCTACCATCTCCTTCCCCCACACCTATATACAAATCCTAGCAGTAATACACAAAAACCTAAAATTCAATCAAAACCCGAAAAAACCCAAACTAGATCCAAAATTCGCAATAAACGAATCAAACATCCGTTTATCGCTTAACATTTGCCCCCACGGCATAATTTAATCTAAAAAAAACCAAATTAAAATCAAAATTCACAATAAACGAATCATATATTCGTTTATCGTTTTGCATTTGCCCCACGGCATCATCCAAACTCAAAATCCAGAGATCATTATCTCTATTTGGGAAAATTCTTAATAAATTGAACAAACAAAAACCCAAAACCAGATACATATCGACATCTGCACAATAGTTTCATAGGAATTCAGGAAACCGAATCCTTATCTTAAATAAACACTGAGCATCTCACTCAGGATTCCAAAATCGGGATTTTTGTAGGAAATTGTGTATTTTCGAGATACAAATTTCGATTTGTTTCTCTTTATAAGGGTGATGAATTTCAGATTCGAGGTTCAGTCTCGATTGGCGTCCGAAGTGGAAGAACGCCATTAAACTAAATAAAATTATAAAATAAATGTAATTAAATAAATAAATCGAGGTTTAAATGCTGGAAATAAAGGTGATAGATTTTTTATTGCGCTTGGCCGATTCTTCCTACTCGACGACCGGTAGCTGCTCTTCCCTCGAGGTTCGAGGAAGCACGGCGGCAACCGCAACGGGTCCCCTCGGGAGCGGTCTTTAAGAGATCTTACGTCCTTTTCAGGATAAGAAGACACGCTACCTGAGAGGAGGACCACTACAGATACACATTTTCGTGCAACAATCTCGATCTTTTGGATATTTCGAGCGAGATGTTGTGTTTACACAAGATAAGAAATCAATTTCTTGAATTCTTACGAAACCATTACGCAGATGTGTGAATGTATCTGCCTTTGAGTTTTTGTTTGTTTAACTCAATGGAATTTTTAGGATAGAGATAACGATCTCTGAATTTTGGATTTGGGTGATGCCGTGGGGGCAAATGTTATGCGATAAACGAATGTTTGATTTGATTTTACATAGTGGCGGAGGTATTCCACTAGAGTTCTATGGCTCCGTTCTAGTGCTCCATTCGTTTGTGGATGGTAGGGTGCTGTGTTTAGTTTTCTCATTTTAAGTAAGGAACAATTGTCCTTAAAAAGTGCGCTGAGAAAATTTGCACCTCGGTCAGTTAATAGAGAAGATGGTATGCCGTGCTGGCAGACGATATTTTCAACGAAAATTCTGGCCACGTCCTTGGTTTCGGCGCTGGCCAGTGCGTAAGCTCCTGAAAATTTAGTCAAATCGTCTTGAAACGTTAGTAGGTATTTATTTCCATTATAGCTGACTGGTAATGGTCCTACTATATCTAAAGCAATTCTTTCGAAAGGTTTTGAGCTTGTTGTGGTTATCTTCATAGGAATTCTAGGATTCCTCCCACTTTTGTTTATCTGGCAGGAAGCACATTTTCGAATATACGCCGCGACGACAGCGGTCATTGTGCGCCAGTAATATTTTTGCTTCAATCTATTGATTGTTCGGGTGGCTCCTTGGTGTCCTCCGAAAGGTGAGTTGTGGTATTCCGCGAGTAACTTTTGTATTTCGTTAGGATCTGTTAGAAGCTTCTTTTTATTGGAGAAAACGTACATTGTCACGTTGAGGTGAGCAAAAGTTTCTTTTAGCAAGTTATTAAGTGTTACTTTTGATTCGTTTTCTATGAAGGGCACTAAAATTCCAATGGAATTGAAATTCCGGTCTTCGCAAATCTTCTTCAGATCAATAAGGGAACTCTTAGCGGTTTCCTGGTCGCTTAGGTTTCTGAAAGGCAATGGCAATGTGATGGCGCATAACCCATCTTGCTCATGAAACGTAATTTTACCTACGTCTGGCTTGGTGAAGTTTGGGATTCTTCCTGCCAGGTTTTCTTCCTCGGCAGAGTCTATCAATGGGAGGATTATAATACGTAGTCCAAGTTTCTTCTTGGTATAGATGGGCCCTGTTTGTTCTTGCCATACAAGATTGGTAGTATCTTTGTATGATTGTGCAGCCACATCTTCTTCGAGTTTGGCTTTACTTCGTGTGGTGACGAGGATATTATTTTTGATGGAATCGACTGGGGTAGTCATTGTTATACGGCTGAGAGCATCAGCATTTGCATTTTGCTTTCCTTTTCTATGGACGATTGTGTACTCATACTCTTCGAGTAGAATTCTCCATCGCATAAGTCTGGATGTAGGATCCTTTCGTCCTATAAGCCACTGTAGAGAGCTATGGTCGGTTACTATTGTGAACTTTCGTCCGTAGACATATGGTCGGAACTGTGCTAATGCAAAAACGATTGCTAGTAATTCCTTTTCAGACGTTGCATACCGTGTTTCGGCGTCGTTTAGGGTTCGGCTAGTGAAAGCAATGGGTTTATCTTGTCCTATTGTACCTTGAGATAGGACTGCTCCTAACGCAACATTGCTAGCATCCGTGGTTATTATAAACTCCCGGTTAAAGTCTGGATAAGCCAGTATTGGTGGGGTAATAACCTTTCTTTTTAAAGCTGTGAATGGCTCATCACAAAAAGCATCCCAATGAAATGGAACATTCTTCCTGAGTAATTTGCTTAAGGGTTTTGCCAGTTCGGCGAAATTAGGGATACATTTTCTATAGTAGCCTACAAAACCGAGAAAAGATTTTACGTGTTTTTGTTTCGTGGGCGTTGGAAACGTTTTTACCGCTTTAGTTTTTTCTGGATCTGGTTTTATACCTTCCTTTGAAATAACATGCCCCAAGTAGATGAGCTCTTTCCTTATGAAGTGACACTTTTCTGATTGTACTTTCAGATTGTGCCTTTGTAATCGCTCGAAAACTCTGGTAAGTCGGGAATTGTGATCGTTCAGATCGTATCCGTAAATTACAATATCATCTACATAGACGAAACATTCTATTCCTTGGAGACCCATGAGTACATTATTCATAAGCCTTTGGAATGTGGCGGGTGCGTTTTTAAGTCCGAAGGGCATTCGATTATATTCGTAATGTCCGAAGGGTGTGCTAAACGCTGTTTTTGCCTTGTCTCTATTGTCCATGCGTATTTGGTGGAAACCATTTGCTAAGTCTAAAGTGCTAAAATATTTAGCTTTTCCTAGCTGGTCCAAGATATCGGTAATATTGGGCAATGGATATGCATCTCCGACTGTTATTTTATTTAAGGCTCTAAAGTCGACAACCACTCTCCACCGTTTTGTCCCATCAGGTCCTGCCTTCTTGGGTACTAGTAAGAGAGGGGAATTCCAAGGACTGAAACTTTGTTGTACTACTTCGTCCTGAAGCATTTCATTCACCTGTTTGTGAATTTCTTGCTTGGAGCTATCTGGTAGGCGATACGGTTTTATATAAAGTGGGGGCTTTCCTTCCTCAGTGATGATCTGATGCTCTATGGCGTCAGTATATGTGAGGTAGTCACCCTCGAGAAGAAATAGGTTATTATAAGTGCGACAGATATTCAGGATAGATTTCCTTTCCTCCTGGTTACAATGACGCAACTCTAGGAGTGATTCTAGCCGTTCAAGCCTATTTTTTAGAAGATTTTGGGTTTCGTCCGCCCTTAACACATTGTAATCATCCAGATCTTCCCATCCGACTTCTATGTCGTTGGTGCGTACTTCCTGATCGGTGTCTAATGTGTTCATTAATAGTACCTTTATTTTGTTGTCCTGTGGTGTGGTTAAACTATTACCCAGATATATCCCTGGCATGATCTCGGATTTTTTAATAATCAGTTCTTGACTGAGTTTTCCTTTAAATGGAATCTCCATTATTTGTTGAGATCGTGAATGCAATTTTATGAGATCGTTTTTGGCATTTCGTTTTAAATATACTGGGGATATTGGAGTTTCAGGTTCATGTTTTCCTGAACTCAGTTTTTCGGCAGTTTCCCTAACTTTTTCGTTACCACAAACTTTATTTAAATGGGGAGAGGAAGATTCAAGGGTGGTTGGTTTCGTTGTGTTTGTCACAGCATCAGATCCGGCCCGTAGACAAACGGATTCAGATGTTGACTCACGAACGGTGTTATCCACTTTTTCATGAATTCCTGTATTTTCCGTGGAAGACACCTCGTAAGGCGTGGCATTCTGAATATTTTCCTTGACCTCATTTTTGTTCCCTAAAGGCTGCTCGAGTTCTACCATGGTTCTCTTCTTCACAGCGAATTTAAGGAATCCCTTTTCAAAGTTAATGTGGCACTGGTGCTTCGCAAGGAAATCGCTTCCCAGTATGCCATCGTGTTGAAATTCTACATTGCTTCCCACTACAAAAAGGTTATGCTTAAAGGGTATGGAGTGCCTATCAGTTCTGAATTCGAATTCCCCCAATACCTTTCCGCATGTGCTGACCGTTTTTCCAGCAATGGTGGATATGGTCACTGGGTCTGAATTGTCTACAGATTGTTCAATATAAGGATTATCTAATTTGATCAGGCTGATGTCGGCGCCTGTATCGATAAGGAAAGTCGAGTATTTTTTTTCCGATGGATTAAATTTTACACGTATTACTGGCTCCTTAAATTCAGGGCAGAAAAATACGCGCATTTGAAAATTTACATCGGGATGGGGTGTATATCGGCGATTGTCTGTACTCGAGAAGGATTGCCGTTGCTCCCTGCCCGAGTGAGTTCGTTTCCCTGTTGATTGGATACCCTGTTAATATTTTGATTTTGTCGGGTATTTCGATTTTCAATCCGAGGCGAGTTAGTCATTGTCCTATTTTGAGATTGATTGGATTGAGTTCTGAAGGGATTACGACTCGTCGAAGGTTGGTCCTGGTTTCGCATATGAGCTAACCTGGTTCTGCACTCTGCCTGAGTGTGATTATACTTCCGACAGTATGTGCACTGGAGACGTTCAACCTCTGTCTTAATGCGTTGGGGGACGAAATTTGGAAAATTTGTATTGCGATAACAAGTCGCAGAAGTATGTCCCCTCTTGTTGCATGTTTGGCAAACAATTAGTTGGTTTCTCCTAAAATTGTTAGTGGAAGTTTGCATTGAGTTATCGCTGTTCAATCTTTGAGATTGTTCCAAAGCGTAGCTAATGGCTGTTTTGAGATTTGAAGCCCTATGCGCTTTTACTAAGATTTTGAGGCTGGATTTTCGTATCCCATCCTCAAACGTATTCAACGCGAGTCTCTGATTCTCAGCCAGAAGATAAGTTCTGACTGCAGGATCAGGTGAACTAGCGTATGTGGCACTGTCCAATCCATGCAGGTGGTGTGTGAGTCTAGTTGAAAATTCTTTCACACCCTCCTTGCTATCCTGTTTTGTTGCCACTAAGTTATTTTGGGCAGCACACCTAGAGATGAGAGCTTTAAATTCTCCCTCTAATTCTGAAACAAGATCTCCCCAGGTAGAAATGATTTTATGTCTGATAGAATCACGCGCCGGTCCCTGCAATCTGGTTTTGACCACCCTTAGAATAAAGGACTTCTGATTGTCATCTTGTGCTTGTGAGAACAAAATGTCTCCACAAGAGACGAAACCCTCTAATTCGTCAGGATTACCGTTAAATATCGGCACGAGTCCCAGTATGTCACTTAATCCTATTGGTAAGTTCATTCTAGAACTCTGTTCGCGTGTTTCCATACGTACGGTTTCCGATATTTCGTCCTCGCGATTTTGTATGAGCTCGGGCTCAGGTCTCTGCGAACGCGTACCCGGTTTATTTTTGTCGCTCACGACATATTTGTGAAACAGACCTTCCCAAATGATGGTGAAAAGGGGTAGAGAACAAAGAGATGAGATCTTCATCGTTCCTAACAAGAAGAAAACACAAGACGAAAAAGCTTCTGCAAACTCGTTTAAATTCGATCCTATATGAGGATGTTTGTTCTGTTCAAAGTGAAAGAAATCAACCCTTTCGCCCTATGGAAAAAGTGTCTAAACTGTCGAGAGAAAAATATCCCAGAATAGATTTTCAAAAAGTCGCAGATGATTCAGAGGAAAAATTCGACCCAAAGAAAACTTTCCAAAAAAAGACGCTAAGGACAAAGACCAAGGATTTAAATTTTGTTCGTTATTGTTCAGCTTATCACGTAAGAAAAATCTTCCCCAAAAAGTTGAAATAATTTCAGGAAATATATGTATATATGTATGTGTATAGTAAATTCAAATATATCAAAAATCAAAAAATAAAAATCGAATTTATAGTTTATTTTTGTATGGGGTTTTTATTTTGTCCCCTTTTGAAGAATAAAATGTTGAAATTTTAAAAAAAATGTGTATATGTATGTGTGTAAACATTTTTGAAAATTTGTTAAAAATATGTTTTTTTTTTGTTTTTAAAAAATGCGTTTAAGAAGGATGTATTTAAAAATTGTCTACAAGCCTAAATAGTTGTAAAAATAAGTGGGTACTTGTCTTTTTTAAAAAAATTTTGTAAAAAATTCTTTTATTTTCTTGTTTGTCACTTTGGGCACTTGTGCCTGTATATATATTTTTCAGAAATTTAAATTAAAAAATTTTCGGCTTGGGGGTTTATTCTTTATCCCCGCGTAAAAAGAACAATTAAAATAAATATTCAATTTATTCTTGGCGTCCCCTTTTGTTAACAATTTCAAAACTTTTTAAAAATTTATTTATTTGGGAGCCAATCACCAAGACAAAAATGACAAAACTGAATTTAATTTGAGTTCACTTTTTGTTTCTAAGAAGTTACATTTATCACTTTGGGGAGCTCTCTTAGCCTCATAAAATTTTCCACTATATATTTAAGAAATGTAATCTTTTACCTTATTTTCCTGGTGCGTGGTTCAGCTTTCTCCTGTTGGTGTTACCGCTGCTGTTTTCGCTCCTGGATCTAGCTGTTTGGTCCTGGTGTTGTGCTCTTAGTGTTATGCGGGACAAATTTTCCTGCTTCTCCACGGGACTCGTGGCCGTCATACAATTAACACTTTGCTTTTTCTACCGCCGGTGTCTAAGCCCCAGGCAACGCTTGTAAAAGTTTTACTTACTTTCCGGTGTCAGCCCCGGAATACGCTTTTTTTTAAAAATTTAAAATATTTAAATCACTTTCCGGTGTTAGCCCCGGAATACGCTTTAAAAGAAATTCTGCTTTTACTTTTGTTGCAAAATTTTTCCTTCTGCAGAATTATTTCATCAGTCTGCATGGGCCTGGAGTGCGTGTGGATTGTTAGGATCTGCACCAGTCTTTTCAGATTTGCAGAGGATTTTCAGATTCCGCTTAATCGGGATGTCCTTCGTGGATAATTTCACCAGTCTCTCTTTGGTAGGGGATTGTTGGATAATCCCCGAGTCTTCTGTGGTAGGGGATTTTGGGTATCCCACGCGCTGCCACCAAAAATTTTTTGTTGTGTTTCTGGTTTCAGGAAGCGTGTTTCTTGATCCTTAAAAGGACTAAGAGATCTCTTACAAAAGTTCCCGAAAACCTGTCGCACAACAGGGTTCGTTGCCGTGCTTCCTCTGAGTCCAAAGAGAAGAGTAACGTCCTTAGATTTGGCCTTTTGTCCTTGATCTTCTTTTGGTCTTCCAGGCCAGGTGATATTTAGTAAAATGAAAATCCGGGTTGTCTTCGTTTTCAAATTAAAGAGTTTTATTTTTTTCTTCCACTGGGGTATCTGCTCCAGGGACACAATACGAATTTAAACTGCGGCCCGGAGATCACTAAACCATTCCTTTATAAAGGAAAATGAATTGAAAATTGTATCTCAAAGATACACATTTTCGTGCAACAATCTCGATCTTTTGGATATTTCGAGCGAGATGTTGTGTTTACACAGGATAAGAAATCAATTTCTTGAATTCTTACGAAACCATTACGCAGATGTGTGAATGTATCTGCTTTTGAGTTTTTGTTTGTTTAACTCAATGGAATTTTTAGGATAGAGATAACGATCTCTGAATTTTGGATTTGGGTGATGCCGTGGGGGCAAATGTTATGCGATAAACGAATGTTTGATTCGTTTATTGCGAATTTTGGATAATGTTTGGGTTTTTTCAGGTTTTGATAGGATTTTGGGTTTTAGGGTAATATTGCTGGGATTTTGGATTAGGAATGGCGGAAAATGATGGTACGGCTTTTTGGAGCACTACAAAAGTAATGTTATTTTGAAACAACAAAATGTAACTAAGTTCAACGAAATAAAATTAAGATATTTAAAATCCAATAGCAATTAACATTAACCCAAATCAGTGCGTTTCATTTATTTGGTGATGAACATTCGTGGAACTTTTAGTGGAAGTGATGGGGAAGAAGCGAACCGTGTACCCGAGTCTGGCAGAATACTTCTCCTCCCCACATGCTCAAATGATCTCCTCTAAACCAATCATTTTTCGCTGACACCACTGAAACGCAAAAAACCCGATTACCTGCTTTAAAGCAATTATTTCAAATGATTCTTGAGATTCCCGTGCTTTCCACTCGAACTTAAAGTGTCGCTCGTCTTCCTTATATTACTTGTATTTTGGAAGAATAATAAAATATGTTAAAAGGAATGAAGTACTTGCACAGAAATCCTTTTTGGACTCTACCTGCAGCGTATGGAGTTCGTGGTGACGATGTAGAGCTTTTGCTTCTCCTGCTTGTTGCTTCTCCTCCTTGTGCGGCCTTCGTTGAGGAAAGGTATTCGGGAACCGATGCAATTAGAAAATTGTTTTTGCTCACCCTAAGAATATCACACGACCACTCAGTTCAATAATATAAATACTTTTGTTTTCACTTTCTGTTTAGCAGTTTATTGGATTTTTCATTCGCATACAAACTTTTTTTAACACATAAGAAAACGAATGAATGTAAGAGTTTATTTTTTGATACTATTTATGGTCTTCTTTTTTTTAATTGATAAATTTGAATAGATGATTCGCTGAATACAATTAGAAAATTGCTTTTGCTCACCCCAAGAATATCACACAACCTTTCACGCACCAAACTAACAACAATCAATTGGCTACGCAGACTACCACTGGCAACTACTGACACACTCCTACTCAACAACAGGAGCTCTCTCTATGATCGCCCTTTTTTCGAACGCACACTCACCCTTATTTTCCCCTTTCCCCGCCCATTAAAGGTAAATAAACTCTTGCGAATTTACTCAACAGTCAATGAACCCAGGGAGAATGGAAAAATGACAAAGGTGAGCATGGCGATTTAGGGGTTGATTTTGGTGACCGCATGACCTTGTTTCATTTTTAGATTGTTCTAAGAATATAGATCCACAAGTGCACTCCGAGAATGGGAAATGGGTTGAAAAGTATACTCATGGACACTTTTCACCTGACATTGATTTTGTTCCCAAGCGAATGCTTGTTGGTTTTTGTACAGAAACTATTCCCAAGCGTATTTTCTGTTCTTTTTTATCCAGGAAAGAGGGGATACCGCTTGGGATCTCTGCTCTTGCTAACCAGCATTAATTCAATTGATCCCTATGCTACTGGAAGAATCTGAATTTAAATTGTGGGAGGCTGTTATC
This sequence comes from Microdon myrmicae, assembly GCA_963931805.1. NCBI lineage: Eukaryota > Metazoa > Arthropoda > Insecta > Diptera > Syrphidae > Microdon > Microdon myrmicae. The sequence goes on from OZ007496.1 coordinate 110,121,219, forward strand.
CTACATTTGCTATAAAACTTCTAATTACCGTTAATCCCCCCCCCCCCCCCCTTCTTTCACTCAAACTCTTTCATCAAAAGCATTGCAATTTCGGGTCTTCATGGTTATGGCATTAAAGAAATGGGGTTGGAATAGGTATATCTCAAGGTTTTCTGAGTATATGGCGTCAAGATTAATATAAATCTCGCATACGGGATCGTATTTCGCCTGCAAGTACTTCCGCTTTCGTTTTGTGTAGTTCAGCAAATATTTTACTTAAAACTTCAAAACTTAAATGCTTTTTTACATTTTCGTGAAGAACTTAACGAACCTCTCGGAACTAAACTGTCGATTTACGGGTAGAAATATTGATTTTGGCAAAATCAAGACACAACCCTAAAATCCTTACCCTAAATCCGTCCATGGTGATTTAAGTTCCTTTATATACATTACAACTTACGCTGCACATTCTCTTCCATTAAGAACAGTGCTGATGTGGTGTCATAAACGAGCTGGGGTTAGTTGATAGCAATATAAGTAACGACAAAAAAAGGACAAATACGAACATCCCTTCCAGTTACGCTAACATTAACAACAATATGAAGATCTAGGTTTACACCATCAGCTTACCGGCAAAAATTTACATAAAAACAAACCCAGCAAAAACCAAAAACCGCACTGAGCTCTCACGATACAACAAGAATTTTGCAAAGCACCAGTTCCGTAGAAGCAATACAAGCGTTTTCCCTTACCATGGAATAGTGGTGTTCCATCCCGTACGAACTGTTGGTTAACTTCAATACGTAAGAAAACAATAAGCCGTATAAAAAAGATCACGTAAAAAGTCAACAGGCTTTTCGGCTTACATAAGACTTTACAGCAGATGTCATATAGCTCGTGGACTGGGTAGAACACTGGAATACCAGCAAGTAATTTACACAGAAGCGCCAACGATAAACACAAGACGCAGCAACCTTCCAGCAATTTATAGACAGTGTAGAATGCAGTAAACTTCTAACAACCATACTCAATGAAGTGGGGAAGCAAAAACATGCGTTCAGAGTGTTAGCCAAAAATGATGTGGAAATAAAAGCCAACCACCGGCCGCATATCCTTTTTACCCGAAAGGAGTTATGGATATTTTTCCATAGGAAAACTAAAGAAGTCGGTGGACTTTTGAGTTAAGGAATAACTCCAAATTCCACTCCAAGAGAGAGCCAAAGGAAACCATTACTGCGCGAAGTACACGTATAAGGCAAGCGGATGTAACAGAACTCCATGGAAGGACATCTGAATTGCTCATGAAAGAAATTTCGAATAACACATATCACAATTCTTTAGAAACATTTCGAAATACGACTTAAATCGTTGAGTAGAATTTCTCATGTAATTGCATATACTGAAAAAAGGATGCTGGAGCAATGGAATAAAGGATCAAAGTACATTTGGACAGATTGCGTTAGGAAAGGGGAAGGAACGAGTGTGCGTAATTTAAAGAAACCGACATAGCCAGCTGCGAGAAGGAAATACAAACGACTCTTGCGGATTCAATTATTTCCTTTTAAAAGTATACGAAGAGATATATCATCCCAATGCAGAGGCTTCAATCATTCTATTGAACGAGAATCTGTGTGGATGGCGATGTGTTAGTACCTGGCCTTTTATACTGATACTGACAAGGAAGATCGAAATTTGGAAATTACTAAACCTGTGTTTTGGTTCACAAATCTAATATTGATTTCTCGAATTGAAAAACGCATTTATTTAAGAAAAACAGATAACATCTTACATTTTTAATTTAAGGACTGAACTTATGTCGTTAAGCAATATTTCTTATCTAATATTATACATTTTTATAATTATTAATTATACTCCCAAACTAAATGTTTTTATAAATCGAATGCAACAAACCCAGAATTATCAAAACACCCGCCCTATTTTCTTTTGTGGAACAATGTAACTCTTTCTTCTCCATCCTCAAAAAATGCATTGAGTTCAGGAAACGCTAAAAGCCGGACAACTACCGAAGCAAGTTGAGTCCTGTAACCGCGATAATTATATGTTCAATACCTTCTATACCTCGGACGTCCGCACCATATTCCAAATGTAAAGCTAAAACAACTCTAACCCTGTTTTTGAAACAGTTATTGTATCGACGATAATGCAGACGTCCTACAAAAGTACACTTCATAAATTCAGTACCATAAGATTGTTAAGTACTCTTAACGAGAGACTATCCTTCATACACAGTGAATTAGTACGCTACTAGTTCGGTGTCGTGGTTTGCCATTGTGGGTGGCATAGTCGTTGCTGCGTAGAGGACGAACTGTTTTCCACCGACCAAAGTAGTCCAATCGATTGATGAAAGGACGAGTGGTATATTAGCACAACTTGCATGCAGACCACGAAAGTGCAGAATAAACCACATGAAATTACCCGGAGATTACTAACAGAGGATTGTGGTAAGGAAAACGCAAAACCATAATCTGTATAAGTCAAACAAAAAAAAATAGGACACCATTAGTTCTCTTATCTAACGAAGGCCCCATTTATAAGTATTAGTCAACCTAGGGAGGCTTGGGGTGTGTCAACAACCCCAGTAATGAGTTGCGTACTCATCTCGCCCCGTGGAAAACAGTAATAAATGAGGCATATACATATTAAGGCAGATAGTGACTGGAGTCAGCATTCAATTTGTCAGCCATCCTCCTAGTCCAGCAATAATACTAAAACGGAAGGTTATTGCATACACGTGCCGGAAGTTATCTTTTAGGCTCAGTCTATAAAGTGGCTATCAAATCAGGCTACTGAAAAGAGGATACGCTCGTAATTTGTAGTTGCGATAAGAAACCAGGTTTTACAGAACTTCTTATTGGTTTGAGTTGAATCTCGTTCTTGGTTTTCTATTTCAAGGTGTTAAACTGTCATACTTCTGTAATCTATCAATTATCACATTTCTATGATGTGGCAATTTCTTTATGTTTGTCCTCTGAAAGACTAAAACCGAAAGCCGGAACATAAGAAAAGTTAAAATATGAAATATAACAGTTACAGTTCTTTTTGAACAGTTGCAGGTTGTAACACTCCGGGAACACTTGTGCGGGTAGGGAATTCCACAGCTTCCCCGCTCTTTAACGGAACGAGTCCTGATACAGGGATGTTCGCGCCGTCGAAAAATAAACCACAAAGTGATGCGATCCGTCAGGTTGTCATGTAGAGCGCATATAAGCCGAATTACGCGGAACAATATCACGAATCTCTGAAGAACAATTATCATCATCATCGGCGCTACAACCGGGACCGGTCTTGGCCTTATTTAACAAGTCTGAGGGTTGTTAAATTTTCCATAATAATTTGTTTTTCCGGGTAAAGTTACTAACCTTGCGCCACTGAAAAACAAATACTCGTGACAATATCTGTAAAACAGACAGAGGTTAGCTACGCGCCTTCGATGTGATAGCGTCTCTGTATGCTCTCAAGTAGGTCGAGGGTATGTTTATGCAGAGCTCCAAATATAAGAGCAATATTCGAGCACGGGTCTAATTTGGGTTTTATATGGGAGAAGAAGTTGAGTAGGAGTAAAATATTTCTGAGCTCTAAATATATAACTCAGTTTTCTCGAGGCGGATCTGGCGATCTTCGACACGTGTCTATACTACGATACATTCCCACAGACCGTGATGCCGAGCAATTTTAAGCTTTCACTAGATTCAGGAGCCTCACCATTCATCATCAGTTGCGGAACCGATAATCCACTTTTCCTTGTGTATGTTGTATACCGTGTCTTCGTTGGATTGAAGTCGACGAGATTGGCCTTTCCCCACTGCAGGATCGTATCCAGACCCCGATTCAGAGAGTAGATCTGGCTACATCGGTTGATCACTCGAAAAAGAGGAAACAATCGTACTATCATCCTCGAAACTGGACACCCTGTTACCCTTCGACTCCAATAAATCGTTTATGTGAAGCAAAAACAAGGTTAGAGAAATAGGATCTTATCCAGAACCCGATTCAGAGAGTCAATTTGGCTACATCTCAGCTGATGCGATGTTGATGCACTAATCTGTCGACCAGTCGAAAAAGAGGAAACAAGTGTACTATCGTCGCAAACTAAACACTGTTATCCGTTGACTCCAACTAATCATTTATGTGAAGCAAGAACAAGGTTGGAGCCAAAATAGTCCCTCGAGGCACCCCGGAATTAACAGGATACAGATCCGAGCAATCGGCACTCACAACAACCCGGATTGATAGATTTTCGAGGAACCTCTTTGAATGTTCTATATTATGTATTCGTTGCATTGAAGTCGACGAGATTGGCCGTTCCCCACTGCAGGATCCTATCCAGATCCGGTTTCGGAGAGTCGATTTGGCTACATCTCGGCTGATGCGATGTTAATGCCCTAATCTGCCGACCAGTCGAAAAAGTGGAAACAAGTGTACTATCATCCGCAAAACTAAACACTGTTATCCGTTGACTTCAACAAATCATTTATGTTAAGCAAGAACAAGGTTGGAGACAAAATAGAACCTTGAGGCACCCCGGAATTAAAGGATGCAGGTCCGGACACTCACCATCCACAACCACCCGGATCGATCGATCTTCAAGAAAACTTCGTCCAGTCCCAAAGCTGCTGGGAAAGTCCGTATGAACGAAGTTTGCTCAGCAATGCCCCGTGCCAGACGCGGTCAAAAGTCATGGAGATATCTAATGCGACTGCCCTTAACTCACCATGCCGCCCAATCGCAAATGTCCATTTTGCGGATTCACTGGATGCAACCAGCGAAGTCGCAATGGAATGCTGCCCTTGGCAACACTATAACAAATGTCAGCAACTAGCTGACATAATCGAATTTGGTTGTCAAGGAAAATAACAAACTTGTCACTCTTCTTCGTTAGCTGCTTGGCGACCATAGATCGAAACCCAATCTAATTTGTATAAATCACCATAATCAGGTTAAATAAACTTAAAGGTTCACAGCAGTGAAGCTACCAGCGTGTTCCTACATTATCTGGAGGATTATTTTCAGGATTGCGACAGCAAATGAAGGTATTCGGTTCTCTTTCGTTTCGTTAAATTGCATTTGGTTTCAGACATCACTGTTGCGGACGCCATTGCTTATCTGTGGATATTCCCCGACGACATTTCTCGATCGGCGAAATCCAAATACGTGTCGCCCCTGCCCAACACAAGTCCACGTCAGGAGACCTCCCTGGTCCTGACGCCAGGCCCATACCAAGACAAGACCCATTGGTAGTGGAAGGTGTGTTCAACGCTTGTTGGACACACCATATATCGGTTATAAGGATCAAAAGGACTCCCATGGACCACCTGTCACGGAATACGTATTGGCGATCATTCAGAAGTCCGTTGCCCTCCAAATACTTAATTAGCTCAGCATTGATGATCTTTTCCATCACCTTAGATAGCATAGACAGTAATGCTGTCGGTCAGTAATTTTGTTGGAGGCCCCATTTTCCCCTCTTTGGGATTGGCTGAACTCGAGCGATTTTCCAGCAGGTAAGAAAGGTCCTCCGTGCATAAGATAAGCCAAAGAGTCTGCCAAGGATCGGCGATAGTTCTAGAGAACAGTTCTGGAGACCAGTTCTTAAGGACTATTGCTGGTATTGCGTCCGAGCCGGTTGCCTTCTTATTGCCAAGAGCGGGCGATAGTTCTGGAGAACAGTTCTTAAGGCCTATTGCTGATATTTCGTCCGAGCCGGTTGCCTTCTTACAGTGAAGTCCACATAGAATGCGTTGAATAGTACGCGGGCGGAACCTCACATCCACATACGAAGACCGTAACGGCGCGATCACAGGTGGTTTCAAAAGACCGACTTCGAGGCTTGAATTCGCGAAAAATAAATTCGCGAACACATTACCATTATCCTTTGAATTTCTGACTAACGTCCCGTGGCCTGTCACTAACCCGGGAAAAGAAGAGGAAACGAAGTTACTGCTGACAGCCCTTGCCATTGGCCATAAGGCGCGCGAACCAATCGGGCACTCAAAGAGCTTATGAGTCGCTCTGCCGTTGTAAACTTTCTTCGTGGTATCAATCGTCTGGTTACACGAGCTTCTGAATCTAACAAAATTCATTTTGTAAACCTCGGTGGAATTAGAGCGTCACTAGAGCTCTATTTTTTGCCGCTGTAATCTACTCCCACTTTTTATCAAACCAAGGTTTATCAGATGAACCTCTTTTGATGGAATGCGTAATGTAGATCTCCATCCCGAGACGAATTATCTCCGTAACCGACTCCGCGCATGCATCGGCATCAGAGTCTCCAAAGCACACCTCCGACCACGGAAAGGATGCGAAGAAATCTCGCAAATCGTCCCAGTTGGAAGCCCCATACCTCCATACATAGAGTAGCTGTTTAGGTCGGTTATTTGTTTGAAACGCCAAGGACGACAATTTTAGATGCTTGATGGTTGATCTGTATCCAGTCGACGGTACGTGAAAGATGTTCGAAAAATGTCGCCGGTAGATTGTCATTGGGGGAGCGGTAAAGACACTAAAGAAATTTAACAGAATTCCTCATTTCGACCCTCAACCACATGATGTCCATGTAATTGGGTTCTAACACTTCCATCCTATGGCAAGCCAGATCGGACCACGCGAAGACACAGACTCCGCCCTTAAAACGGAATCTCGAACGTAAGTCGTATCCTGAGCAACGAAGATATGTCGAATCAGTTGACGAATCGACCTGGGTCTCGGTTAGGGCAAGGATATCAGGTTACGCTATGTGCAAATATTGGCGAATGGCCTTTACATTCGTATTCGTGAAAGCGGTGCCCCTGATGTTATAAAATGCTGTTATCAGTCGAACGTCGACAGAGTCTCTAGAACAAGCCCGCTTATGCGCAATCGAATTTCTTAAAGTTCGGTTATTTATCGTAATATTTGCATGATGTTTCTTCTGAAATAGTCTGCTCCGGAGATCGGAGTGGGAACAGAATTTATCTCCGGGATTCTTTATCTCAGAAGGTACCATCATGACTTATCTGCGTGTCAGTCCGGGCCATCAGCCATACATCGGAAACATAGCCAAAGACTTCTCGCGACGATATTGCGGAATGTACAGCGTGACGGGTTTGCTATCTCACCTTGGGTCCGACTACCTAAATTAACCTTTTCTCGAACCGGTTCATCAGCCAAGCTCCGAAAGATGGCAAAGGTTTGTCCCGACAATTCCTCGGACCCTATAGCTTGATGAAGTAGTATTTAACCGGGCGGCGGGGCGTTGGAACCCCAGCTCCCACTCGCCAGTTGTTTCAAATGCTCTAAATTACAAAAAAAAGATTTCTTTATTAAAAAGTATAGTAATAATAATTGTTGACACGCCTTGTCATGTGACCACCTCAATAAAAGGTACCTTACTGGCCACTCTAGCACCTGCAAAAATTATCAAAAATCAATAACCAAACAATTTTCATAAACTATATGAGTGTAGTCAAGAGTAATTCACGAAAGTCAAAAGTTAACAAAATGTTGCACATTTGCATGTTGCACAAATTACGGAAAAAAGTTATGCATATATCATCTTGATTGTAGTAGAGACTCGGATGACTCAAATCTCCTTTAAAATAAAAAAAGGAGAAAAGCAAACCGTTAAGTAGTGTTTAAGAAATTTTGGGCAAGAATTTGGAAAACGTGATTTTTCAGGAAGCGCGATTAAAGATTTTATTTACAATTTGTGTTAATCTGTGTTAACATTAAAATAATATACTGTGTATAGAGTTACCCTTGAATTATTTCGCTGTCATAGCACACATGCGATATCTGGTGATACTTTTGGTAACTCTGTGGCGGTTTCAATAACGCCACCGCTCGCCTTTTCCAAGTACAACACCTAACTTCCCCCTAGAGCATTCAAAAACGATATAAAACAAGTATTGTGGCAGTCCATTGAACGCCACTGCTTACCTTACAACCTATGATAAAGAAACAGTTTTCTAAAACACATAAAAACATGTACTTACCTTCCATAGTTGTACCTATATCTTCAGAATTGCTTTAGAACTATTATTGCGCTGATGCAAAATCCATTAGCAACAAATAGGTGTTTTTCCACAAGGGCATGGTCGCATTAAATGCATTATGTGCCTTAAAAGCAATTTGGTTGCACCATCAAGCAACCAACATTAACCAAACCACAACAATGAGATATCTCGTAACGAGTCTGCCACACAGGTGCAGGAGATGTTTCTTCTTTTCCTTTTTATACATGCCCACATCGGTCGGTCATCCGACTGACAAATACATTAAGGCATACGGCTGACCGCCCAAGGAATTCGAGTTCTCATAAGTGGAAAATTACCATCGAGAATTCGACTACGTGGAGATGCCACCAAGATGTGCACGATCAGCATAAATGCTTTACGCAGTCGCTGATCGTGTAAGCAACAAAATCTCTATGTCGAGATAATGGCACCAGCCGCAACCATGCCAGCTAAGGTTCCCCTTATGGAATTATTGTATCCACGGTCCGCTTGCTCATGCACAGCATGAGAGTGCGAATTTAAACGCATCTGTGTGTGTGCACAGTCTTCCGGTGATCATCTTCTAAGATCATCCCTTATATGGACATTGGGGCGATGGATGAAAATTTCGGTGTTCTGCCGCAGTGAGTGTGTCGGTCATTGGTATTTTGCGACGGATTTCCTAAAAGTGTTTTAAAATTTTAATTCGTTTATTATAAAAATAAAAGTGTACGGACTATAGTTTTTAATTAAAGTTTATACTCCTAAACCAATATCATAAGTTTTTATTAAGAAGAAGTAATAGTTCGAACAAATGAATTTTGTTGCATGCATATATGACATTGGCGGTCATAAATTAAAGTTTTAATAGTTTTTAACTAAAAGAGTTCTTTCGGTGTAGCATCAAAATTATTTTGCTGTTGCAACCGACAGAATTCTTTCAGTGTAACTCTGAAACCAATGTTATAGCGCATGCCTACCTTTTGCCAAACGCAAAATCTCATCATACAATAGCATATGCTATCACTACACGTAAATTGTCCATTCCCATAACTTTGATGGCCTTGTAGGGTGTCATTGTAAGTGCGTCAACGTATGACACTGGTTAACTAAACACCCCGACGTTGTCCGACGAAATTGTTCACTATGGCCGCTCACCCGGTGACACAAAAATAACACACGATCACCAACTTCCGTGAAATAAAACGATGGAGTTGTTTTTCTGTTTATCCTTTATTATTTCAGAACAAAATTATTCACATATTAGTCTAGAAGTTATGTTGAATTTTAAGCGAAAACCTTTGTACGTTACAATATTTCACACAGTCGAAAACAAAAAGGGCAAATACTATAATAGCATAACAAGGGCAATTCCCCTTTTATTTTTGCTTTAATTGTTCGATGCAAAAAGATCACGATACACAATAATCAGTGGGAAAAACGCGATTTCGAAAGAATTTGAATTGATATTCATACGCGATTAAACGACTCGCACGACTATAACTGCATAATAACCTCCCCGGATGCCTCGTTGGGCGACTAAAATCTGACTAACTATTGGATGTCTCTTTACAGACATCCAACGAAAACGAACCTAAGGGATCAGGGAAGGTCAAAAACAAAAGGAAACAGGGAAAAACTCATGTAGCAGATCGAATCTGCTGCTACATGTTTGGGGAAGATAAACTGCCGCCATCCGCAAGGGATAGATTCTTTGATTGACGTGAGCCAATAAAACCCTTGCCGAAGGCAGGAATCTGTCTTGGAATAATGAATCAAGCATTGGGTATGGCCGTTGCCAGATCATTTAAAATAAACATATTTCGGTCATGTATGATTCGATGCATGTTGTCTTAGGGATATGTTAATCCCGTTGAAGGTACTGTCAGGCGAAAGTATCCGCTTGAGTGTTTACTTTGTGTAAACTAAAATTGGTGGTCATGGCCGATGCTGCTGATCGTTCCAAGAAACGGCAACGGATCATAAAATCGGTCATGCTGATAACCAAGCAAATATGCAAATATGAAAGGCCAATGTTTAATTTGATCTTCTCTACTTTAGGAAAGATAGATCATAGAACATGCCGTCGAAAATCTGGCTTGCAGATGTGCAAGCAACCCGAAATGACTTCTAGGACAATGGATGGGTACAAAGATAACACACGGAAAGATTAGCGTGTGTTGGTGGATATGTGCCATCCATCGTTCGGTCGCGGAAACTCGGTTGATGAATTGATGTCATGGCAAGATATCATCTTCATCTTCATCTTCAGGGCGAATGGCGACAATATTGCAACGTTACAATTCTCAACATCGTTGGCGTGGCCTGCCCTTGGGCCGGCATTGGATGGATATCTCAAGGTGAACGATGTGGTCGTGGGAAGAAATGCACAAACAGATTTGATTTTAGGTGCATAAAAGGGGTTCTGTTAGAGGCGAAATTCAATCCGTTAAGTGAATTGATCCATTACACAGAGTAGCAGGTTGCAGCCTAGTAGTGGAACAGCGGGCCTGCTACTCTAAATAAAATAACCAAATAGTATAAGTTCTTCCTTAAAGAAAATAATTAAAACAAATATCCTACTCCTACTCATTTGGACTCTCCACTGGAACACGGAACAGCAAGGGCGGATCGCCCTCAACCAATCAAGTAAGGTTTATGTAGATAACCTCACTATTTGTCGGAGCCAGCATACATACAGCCGGTGCCAAATAGATAATATATGTTGATACCTTTTTTTTTGGTATTACATTACTGTAGTATAGATATATGGACGTGCAATTCAAAAATATTGATGTAAGAAACGCTCCGCTCGAACTATCGCACGATTTCAATTTGCGACTAAAAAGATTGGTTTCATTTTTGTGCCATAACTTAAAAAAAAATTATATTCAAACAAACGGTTTTGACAATTTATTCTACACATAATTTCCTACAAAAAAAAAAAGAAACAAAAATCGATTTTTTGGTCGGTCCTGATGAGAACCTCTCCTTAAGGAATAAACCAGTCGGTCCTTATCATATGACATTTCTTTTGCCACTCAAAGATTAGAACCTTTGTTCTCTTATCTTTCAAATCGTCAGCAGTGGGCTAATTTTTGTTTTCATTTCGGCTGTCACCGACCGCCCATTATCAGCTGGCAGCTGACAACTAGCAAATCGTGAAAGTAATAGAATTGCCCGAGGCCATTCTCAATTAACAATTTGCGAATCCACAACATCGATGATAAACAAAATTAAATTAAATGTTTGTTGTGTTTATAAAATCGCGTGCTTAGGCATAGTGTGTTAATTTTCACACTTTTTGTTTTACTTTCTGACCAAACTTACACTCGCTCATATATATTCTTTGTTTTCACTCCACTAAATGTGCACTCAACACTAAAATCAATTCATAGCACGTCCGAATACAATTATGAATAAATTGTTATTTAAAAAAGACCTTTCATTCTGCATAAAGGAATAGTACAGAGGAATGAAAAAATGAGTACGTGACGTTTAATAACATTGTTGTGATGCAGGATCAGGGCTGCACTTGGTGACTGGTCTTGCTTCACGGCATTAACTAAAAAGGCATTTGAATGTATATATAGGCTGTCCAATGGTCTAATGATTTGACAAAAACGAAACGAAGAGGAGACTCATAACAATACATCAAATACAAATTCCAACAAAATAATTTATTGAACGACAATTTGAAAACATACAAGATAAACTCATTTTCCTGTCATTGCACCACTTCAATCAACACTTACTTGCAATATACCCTACCTTCCGCATGTCCTTTTACAGTTAACGGGTCGGAAAATAAACATTTTGGTCTATTTATCAATACACATTGAGGTGAAGCTTCCGGTATCACAAAATTCACAACCAATCAACTTCCAACCAACTTAGTTTACAACATTGCAAGTAACCAAGAGTTTTCAGGACAGTATCAGTGACGCAAGTGCCACTATACCACTGAATGATTTTCCCTTTAATGTTCCAGAATTTCCGGCATGCAGAACACTAACTGCATGATAGCCCAATTATAGTTCTATGAAGTTGCTTCATACATTCAAAAGTGATGATCGATGGTCATCCTTTATAGTACAAAACTCTGTACTGTTGTTTGCCTTTTCACGAAAGGCAAATTTGATTCGGTCCTGGGAGATATTGGAAGTCACTCTTGAACGATTCTACATTCCATGTACATAATCGCAACATCGTAACGTATGCGGAGACAATTCAATCATAGTAACAAACATCTCACAGGAAGTGTGGGCATCTGAGTAATTAATACCCTTGTTAACTTTTGAGGATGATTGTTAAGCGAGTAATTAGTAGTTGATATTGGATTGAAGGACGATTAATAAACCGTTTGGATGGATTTCTTACTATGTTTCGGTATTGTTCAAAAAAAAAAAAAAAAACATATCACGCCATAATAATAATTAACTTTTCTATAAAAAAAAAAAACTGGGAAAAGACCTAGTCGGAGACAAAAACAAAGGTGGCTTCGTTTTGCTTACGAGGGTTGCCTTTTATATTTCGGGATTAGAGAACAAAAACAAATATTGATCATCGAAAATCACTTTATTGTTTTTCAAAATATTCCCCATGAAGATCTATACACTTTTGCATGCGTTTGAACCAATTGTCGAAGCACTTTTGCCACTCTGATTGAGGTATCTCCAACACATGTATTCTGAATGCAGCAACCGCTTCTTCAGGTGTTGACCTCTGAGTTTGTTTTTTACGTACGGGAATAAAAAGAAGTCATTCGGTGCCAAGTCAGGACTATACGGCGGATGACCCATCAAATCGATATTTTGGGTGCTCAAAAATGCAGTTGTCGCAGCCGATGTGTGAGAGCTCGCATTGTCGTGGTGAAGAGTGATCGGTCTTCGGCGGTTGGTTTTCCTGATTTCTTGGAAGACAACTGGCAAACAAATGGTTGTGTACCACTCAGAATTGACTGTTCTGCGTTGTTCTAGTGGTACGGTTGTGACATGTCCAGTTTTTCCGAAAAAACAGGCGACCATTTGCTTGGAAGTGCTTCGTGCGCGAACAACTTTTGTTGGATTTGGCTCATCTTGAAACACCCAGACTCATACGCGTAAATCCACGATTCATCGCGTAAATCCACGATTCATCACCTGTCACGATATCATAGAGGTGTCTCGAACACCGCGACCGTATTTTTTGGGCATTTCTTTCGACCAATTGATACGAGCCTTTTTTTGGGCGATTGACAAATTGTGTGGGATCCAACGCGAACAAATTTTTTTGACAGTCAAATGTTTATGCAATATTGAATGTATGCTGGTCCCACTAACGCCTAAGGTTGTCTCAATCTCACGATAGGTCACATGACGATCTTCCAATATCAGTTCGCGCACAGCATCAATGGTTTTCGGAACAACAACTGATTTTGGACGACCTTCACGAAATTCATCTTGGAGTGAACTACGACCACGATTGAATTCACCATACTATCGATAAACACTGGTCCTTGATGGAGCTTCATCGCCAAAAATTGAATTAAGTTCATCCATGCACTGTTGCTGAGTTAATCCACGCCGAAAGTTGTAAAAAATAATCGCACGAAAATGTTGACGATTTAATTCCATTTTTGGGCCGAGATGAATCTTTTGAGTTACTGTAAACAACACAAATAGCGCTCGTATGTCAAAACGTTCTGAGTGCGTATAACCTCAAAAATGTCCAACTTTACGACAGAGCTGTCAATTGCCGGATTGCAACACTAGGGTTGCCAAATCCCGAAACATAAGAGGCAACCCTCGTACAAAGCAAAACTAGAAGGTCAATCGTGGTATATGTTTATGTGTATGCTACTTATTGTTGGCCTTTAACCTAATGTAGGAGATTTCGTATTGCTTCCTATAATTCCTCAGTTACCCTTAGTCCTCACGCCTTCTCCACCATCGACAATTACCACCCCCCGCTTCTCGTATTACAGCTTATCCCAAACCTCACCATCCCACGTCAACTTTTCCTACAACTTCCGCAAAGCTAACTTTCACCTATTAAATGAGCATCTTAACAGAATCACATTTCGCTTTGATCACCTAGAGGTAGAAGAAGCTACTGCAACTCTCTATAAGAAAATATACAATGCCATTTTCCTATATGTCCCTTATTCTCGACATAGGACATCGGTTTCATCGCCTCCATGGTACAACCGCAAACTCTGTACTCTTTGGAACAAGAGGAATCATTTATGGAACATTTTCCTGACAACACGCTCTTCCCTTGACTACTCCAAGTTTCTCGGTTCCTTTTACGCATTCACCGAGCTGTGCAACTCCCTTTACTACAATTAACTCACAAGACACAAATAACCTGATCAATGATCTCAAATCTTTTTTCCAATTTATTAACTACAAACGTAAATCTGACGCCTATCCCAACTCCCTTTCCTATGACACGATTACTTCAACCGATCCACAAGCTACTGTCAATCTTTTCGCTTCTTTCTTCAAGAAATCCTTCACGGAGAACTCTTTCGAGCTTAACCGTTCTTACTTCAAAGACTTGCCCGAATTGGGAGACCTGCCCCCTTGGCCTCAAATTATCCAGCATCACCTAGTTGAAGAAAACTTAAACTTGCTTAAAGAGTTCAGCCCTGGGCCTGATGGACTTCCGGCTGTCCTTTTAAAAAAATGTCCCTCTTCTCTTTCTCTCCCACTATATTCAGTCTATCCCTTACACAAGGTGTCTTCCCAAATATTTGGAAATCCTCTTTTGTCACCCCCATACATAAGAAGGGGCCAAAAAATAATATTAGAAGCTACCGCCCCATCGTCAAACTGTCATCTTGCGGCGGCGTGACCAACTGCGGTAAAGTCTAACTAGCGACTTGACTCTATGTTGTGTGTGCGCTGCGGTGATTGAAACGCGACTCGGTGCGGCGTGACCGTCACCGGTGGTGAATGAGATGTGACTGATCCCAATTAGGATTGAAATTGGATTTTTCGATTTTGCACATTGGCCAGCCAATGGTAATTGCGCTCTCTTGTACATCCTCCAATCCTCCACGCCCATCGAGGTGGATAAGTACTTGTGTATTCGTTCCACGTTGATGGGCGTAGAAAGGATGAAGAAATAAAAACGGAAAGCACAATAACACAGGGTTGATCTGGCTTAGTGAGCGTGTATTAATGCAGCCTCCAAGGTGTTCCACTGATCTAGTGCGATGTCTGTGGTGATCTCGGACTGCATTGAACTGTAGGGAGACAGAATCGTGGAGGAGAGGAAAATGTAGATAGTGCTATTCACCCGTGAAAAGAGATCATTGATCCCCAGCAAATGGAGTGTCTGGAGAAAGTCAATAGGAGGGTGCTGATGCTTGGGAAATAATCAGCGTGAGAACCAGACTCTAAGACGCTGAAATAACCACTGCGGTTTTGCTGTGATGCAACAGCTCTCGTTTGGTTAGATCTAGTTTTTGCTAACCAATATGATGTTGAGATTTCCGATAGAAATCTCATAGGGTTAATGATATGGAGTTGCCGTATGGCAAAAGGGCGCTGAATTCAATTTTGCATTATCTGCATAGAATAATGAATTCAGCTATGCTTTATTTTACAGGTAAAATAGCTGAACGGTGGGATAGGGGATAATGTGACGCGCTGTAGGCGGTCGAAATTAAGTTGAAATTGTGGGTTGGTTCTCCATGTAGTATAAAGAACCCCCATAGACCCCTCCTATTCATTCTTGCTATTAATGATTTAGACTCTAGTATCAAGCACTCCTCCATCTCTCTATACGGGGACGGCACTAAACTCTTCACGACGGTCCGATCTTCTGTCGACTCCTCACTTCTACAAATGGATCTCGACAGCTTTTCAACTTGGTGCCAAAATAACTCATGTCACTCAATCACCTTCTCCCGTAAAGGACCCCCCCCCCCCCCCCCGCCTGTCTTACTCAACCAACAAATAACACCTGTACAAACGATTCGTGACCTTGGCATCTTATATGATATAGCTTAATGATGAGCTTAACTCCATCCCACATATTGATGACATTATTCTCAAGGCAACTCTGTCCTTGGTTTTGTGAAACGCTGGTCGAAAGAATTCTTTAATCCCTACGTTTCCAGATCGCTCTGTATTATCTTTGTCCGCCCCTTCTTGAATATGCTAATCAGGTTTGGTCTCCTCACGACTCGTCCCAAATTCGCAGGGTCAAAAGCGTACAACGTCGTTTTTTTCGATTCGCCCTCCGAGGATTGAATTGGAAAATCCTCTGATTCCACCCCCATACACGAGCCGTCTTCACCTAATTAACCTTAACACACTTGAAGAGCTCGAAATTCATGCTGTACGCTGAGGTACACCACAATCTTAAATTTTAATTCAAGATAAACCTAAAAAAAACCGGCGTGAATTGTGCGGGTGAAGATTTGGGTGCCGACGCACGGCACGGGTTCGCTATCACCCACCAGCAAATTACGAGGGAAGAAATCGTTCACCAAAGAAAGGAGAGGATAATTAAAACACACTGTGTTTTTATTTTGGCAGTTAACGTCTTCTTTATTTAAACTAACTCTCGTAACTACGTTTTTGGGGGTTTTCTTCTGCTTATCGTCTTCGGACATTAAGGTTTTTAGCACAGGGGATTTAAGATTGAAAAGTTGGATATCACTTGGTTCACATAGATCTCTGTCGTTTTGTATACATATGTTTATATTTGTTTCCCTAGATTTTCGACACTCGGATTCCGGACAAAACGCACCACATCATTACAGCTTTTTGCTCCTTCAGTTATTTTTGGGCACAATTTAATAGGCGACTTTATGAATTACTAAATTACTTGGTGGCGAAGATACCCAACACAACTAATTTTCGGCAGCAAGCGCGCGCGCCGTAGCGTTCGAACCACAACTCCGTTGCTTGTACGCCGTTTAGCGGATGGTTAGCGAAGGACTAATTACTGGCGAGGAAAAGTTCGTCGTGTCGTGGCAGTGGAGTCATATCTAAAATCAACTCACTGCCATTTACTAGGAACTTTGAAAAGGGTTGCTATGCCTGTATAGAGGATTTAGTTCCGTGGAATCATTGCCGTAAAGGCTGAGTTGGATTCTTTGGTTGTGTGTACCGGGCAATTGGTTTGGGCGGCATAGCCAAGTATGGTCAAGGGTCTTGATCGTTGCGATGGTCGTTTCGTGGAAAGGCGACGCATCATGCTGTTGGCTTGCCAGTAAGAGGGAATTGGTGTGGTTCTACATGGTTTAGGTGCAATGGGAGCCGAAATGGTTTTCGGGGGAGCTAAATGTTGCTTGGTTACAAGCGAGGAGATAGTTTAAACAAGAAGTGAGCCGGAATGATTTTCGGGGGAAATTGGAATTGCTTGGTTGCAAGCGAGGGATAAATGCGTTTATTACAGAATATGATTTTCGGCAGAAATTAGGATTGCTTGGTCGCAAGCAAGGAGTATGATATAGATAGAGAATTAACCGAAGCAATTTTTGGAAATGGGTTCTTGGTAGGTTGGGGATGTATGTAGTTGCAGATTTGGGGACGGATGCTGTTGCATATTGGGATGTGTTTTTGCATGTTGGAAAATGGGTTACAGGTTAGGTTAGGGTGACGCGCTGTTAGCGGTCGAAATTGGTTGGGGTTTGTGGGTTGGTTCTCCATGTGGTATAGAGAACCCCCACAGAATCTACTCGTGTGAACCGAAAAAACAAAGAAAAGAAACTCGAGTTGGCTTTGATTAATTTTCTATTCACTATTTGAATATTGCTGCACCGAAACTCAAGATTTCTCATACAATTAACTACTGATAAGGTTGGAAAACCTTTCACGACGCGCCGAAATAACTACTGCAAAATCAGACGACAAACTTTTATTGCAACTCTTTGTCTCGTACCAAACAGTTTCAGATTGACGTTGATTTCGGCGACTGACCTGCAACCTCTAATGACTCTCCATCCCATATCTCTCTTATTGACCTAAATTCAAGCCGCCCTTCCTATTGGCTGTTGCTTGTGGAAGCTATGTGAATGTTTAGGATCATAATTTCCCCATTGCTCTACACGTTTCTTCGGTCTCTGCCTCAGTTGACATTGCAAATACTATGCCGGCGGCAGTTGGATACTCGAGGGCGTGTCCTAAGGTCTTCGTGATCACGTAATTGAACTTGAAGTGCAATTTAGGTGATACGTTTTGTAAATGATGATTGGCGTAGTCATGTTGCATTTTGCAACATCCTGCGGGCCGCCGAAAGGAAATGGGCGTGCGCTGTCATCCATGACTCCGAGACGCACTGCAGCCGTTTCTCTCATTGCAAACGACCCCTTCGCCGCTTCGACCTTGTTGTCGTTAGCAAAAGAGATGCGGTTGGAGCTCCCAGTGGAACCTGTTGATCTTCCGAGACATAAATAGACATACCTATGTCCCGGAGTGCGCTGAGATTAGGGTGCGATCTTCATTCAGGGGAATGGTGGCATATGTTTGCTTGTGCAGCCACCGTTGTCGCGGTGGATTCAGGTCCAAGTATCCGGTTGGTTCTTTCGTCCTATTTTATTTTTTTTTTTATTTTTTTAATTATGCCGTCCGGTGTTTGATATTACATGGCCCCCTGACCGTTTTGCATTGTATTTGTGGTAAACATAATTGTCTTCGTTATATCTTCCATGCTCTGCAAGTTTTTCCCGCTTTGAAGAAGATTGTCGGCTCAGGAAGGTCTACCGCTGTTTGTCGCGACATAATTCTGCGTCTCCGCTCGTTGAGATGTTGACATTTCTTCTGGAGCCCTTGGTTTTGACGTGTCTCGTTGGCGTGTGTACATGAAGAGAAATAGATGCATATGGTGTGGGGCTATGATAAGTTATAATTATTGAATTAATTCACTTTTTTAATTAATTATATTCATTTATGCATTGCAGATTGTAAAAAAAATTGAGGTCCTGGCTCATTTGTGTGTATGTGTGGTAATTTATTCATTGGCAAAAGACAAAGTGTGGCTATTGGGCGCCGATATTTTAACTGTTGTCTTGGTGTTGTTGGAATTCTTCTGCCGTGTGGAGTTTTGGAATTTAAATAGTATATGGTTGGGCTGCATAGTTTTGATCGATCTTTAAAAGAATATTTTGCCCTGCGCCCATGTTGTTCAAATCAACCACTCTTCCAGATTGTAATCGCATGTCTGATTGTGAGATTCCCTAACCAATTGTTAATTAGATCTGGCGGGAGTACGAGATGCTCAATGTGCGCATCCATCAACCACAAATAAACGTATCAGGCGTACCTACAGCCAAGCCTCAGATCCCAGAGCCCTCTTTCAACGAAGTTGTAGATGCAATAAATCGATTGAAAAACAACAAAGCTCCCGGAGTCGACTGCATACCGGCAGAGCTTGTGAAGCATGGAGGAGAGGCAGCCGCTCGAAAGATCTGTGGGGTCAGGGCCCGAAAAACCACGCAACACTTTGGCCCCATATCCCACTACCAATACCTGCAATCAACTTACCCTCATGAGAGCATTCCCCACCTGAAAACATAAACCCACGGCAAGGATTACTACCTTGCCGTGGCAACAAAACCTTCATCCGAACATGGCTGAGAAGCATTTTTTCCAAAAAATATATTCGTATCCCCTGATCGGCCCCCATGACCATTCCCAATCATTAGGAATACTCCCACAGTCCCCTTATCGACATTCATGTCAATCATGCTCTTAAAAATCTTCCTGTGTTTGCTTTTCCCATGCGATCACCTGATCACGTCAGGCAAATCGATGCCTATACAGCTGCATCCAATTATCTCGAATTGGCTGCATAAGCAATCCTAATACATTTGCATTTGCCTGTACAAACAAAGCCGCATCTGAGCGCTTGCCCATTTAGATCCCATTCCGGTATATACAATATACCCTCTATCGTAATGATAGAAATGTTTCCGATCTATGTTTAAACAGGTGCAGGTTTCTTTCCTTTCTTCAACGCGCGTTCGTTTGTCCTTCCTTCCAGGAGGAAGACATTCATTTCCAGTGGCATCGATATCACTAAGGAACCTTCCAATGAGACGCGGATCGGTTCTTATTGGTCAAATTGCCGAAGAATTTTCTTTCTCCTGCGATGGTGTGCGTGAAACCCATCGCAGGCATAGAGGCTGGGTCAATTTCACTGAGCTACGGGGAGTTGGAATTCGCCAGTCAGTCAGATTTCATCATTCGAAGTGTGAACACACATCACGAATTTAGAGTCCTGTTTTGCGTTTACCGTAGTTGAGTTTTTGTTCCCGTTGGTTGTCAGTTGTCGTTTGTGTATATAATAACATTCATATTGTGAACATTATAACGTTGTGCTACCCAATTATAGTCACCGCCATTTAACGAACTTGTTAAACCCCAAAAATAATAAATATGTGTTAATAAAGTAACAAACAGCAACTCCAGTGTTTTATTTCACTGGCTTCTGGTGACCGTTCGTTATTAGTGAACAATAAGTTAGTTTCGGCAACAATTCCACTTTGTTTTCTTCGCGGAACAATTTTGTGCGCCCTTTAGTGTTGTGGGGTATTTGACTGGACTCGCGTCCGTGTTTACGCATAGCAAATACTACCCAGATTGGTGACTCTTAGTGAATGGACATACAACCTTCCACCAAGGGCAAAAATTAAAACATTTTAAGGGCAAGAAGAGCCCCACCCCATCGGTTGCAGCGCTAACTAGCACCCACTGAAAGTGACCTGTGCTACGTTAGTAAAAAGGACTAAAAGGGCAAGAACCGCCCCAACTAAACAGTAAGCAGAAAGGGTAACCACAACCCTAACAGAAGCACCACAGTGACGTCCACCTGACCGCAGCTATTTACGCCAGCAGCACACCTCACCAACAATACAACAGGTACGCTCAGTGTTTAACTTTTCACAGCTAAATCGGTTTAACTTTTCACAGCTAAAATTAAACAATTTCCTTATTCTCAATTGCCATTTTGTAATTGTATTCTAAAACAATTATAAGAAAACATTTAATTCAGTAAAACTATCGTGTAGACATTAAAAGAAGTAGCTAAATGATACGTTTAAAGAAATAAAATCAAATGAAAACTATTAAAATTAACTGACAGCAATGTGTTCCTAGACAGTAAGATCCACATATTCACATATATAAACACATACATTTTGAACCTTTTGGTACTGGTATCGTTTAGCAACAAAATACATACATCTATCTTCGTAAATAAACAAAATCCTTATTTTCAATTATTGCGGATTGGCAATTAAATGTGCTGGAATGTACTGGAGAAATCTAGTACATTCGCATGTATACCAGTTGCGCAGCAGCTGGCACCAACTGGCCATCATTGTCACCACGATGATGTCATAGCGTCGCTTTTTGAATTGGCAGTTATGCCAATTCGTCAGTCTGCAATCAACCTTCAACGGGCTCGTTACAATCGTCTACAATCAACATTCACCGAATAAACACCATCGGTCAATAATTGTCCTTCAACACGTCTATTAATAAAGCTGCCTTCTAGTTCACTTCTGCCTTTTTGTTGTTCTGTCTCCAAGAGACAAAGTTATTGGTTTGCACGCGGACTACTTAGAGTTATAAACAAACACAATTGTTATTCCGCAATTATATGAGTAAAAAAGCAAATACCCTTTTTAAGAACTTCCCTACGACAACTTATAAAGTAATTAATAATACTTTCATCACTCTTGTGTTATATATATATATATATATATATATATATATATATATATATATATATATATATGTATATTTTTGTCTTATCTTAGTTTTGCCTTTCGAGGGAATTCGAATTTAAAATTAGTCACGAGAAACTAAATAAGCCAGTTACACGGAAATCACCATATATATGCGTACATAATCCAACAATTGTAACAGCCTTTTAAGAACCAATGTTTCGACGGCACACACTATAGATATAAATTAACGAAACCACATTTAATTTTGCTTGAATCCGGAAACATTTAGAAAATAAATAAAAAAAAGGAAAACTACCCGAACCGTAACGCATGAGAATAAAATATATTTCCTATATCGTCATCGCTCATATTTATTGCGCTCAAAAGGCAGTAGTATACCCTTATATAATAAAAATTAAAAACATAAACCATTTAGTGTGCTAGCTACCTAATAATTTTATGGAGTCGAAACAAAAACCTTTTTAAAGTATTTGTAACCCTAATATAATTGAAACAATCAATTCACTTCCCTATATTCCTTTTGGGATTAGGATCATATTGTAAATTTACTAAAATAAAAATTACCGAAAGAAAGCCGTGCAAAAACATAAATTTATATCGACAAACGTCATAGAAATAAACACATTATTTGTTTAATATTCAATACTATAAACGAACTTTAGCCACCAACATTTGTAAACCCCTTCAGGGTATTAATTTACTCGCAACTCCCGGCAATCGCATATACAACTCCTTCGACTTTTCTCGACGCACTTTAGGTAATAAAGACCTTGTTTCGGAATACGACTCTTTCAACTCGACTCTCCTCAACCGAACTTCCCAAACTACCTATTCTCGTCAATTAAACCCAATTAAGATAAAACCTAGGCAGTAGCCTCCACGACTTTTATCGACTTGTTGAACTCACACTACCCTTGGGCAACTTCTTCTCAACTTCCGACTAACTTCACAGATCTTGCGATAACCTCTTGTGATTCTCTCAACTCCCTGCGACTTCTTTTGACCCATTGGCCTCCCTTCACCTTTCTTCGCGTCCTCTTACGCCTTTAACTCCCGTTTCGCGTCACTACCCATAATGGTCAACAAGCGAAACACCATGGCCAGAAAGGCCCAGGAACAACCCGAGCCCCTTGAATTTCACAACGCCTCCCGCGTCGATTTCCCCGCTGAGCAAGTCGATGCTAACCATGACTTGCCTGTACAATCTACCCCCCTGGCACCACCGGTTGCCCCCAGTGTCGTTAACCGACCCCAACCTGCTTCTTCTAATGCACTCCAGACCTGCTGACCTTCGGGCGCTCCAAACCTCACTCCTCCGCGAAATAAGTCAATTTCGCGCGGAGGTAAGAAACAATCCTCGAAGCGCCCAGAATCGAGCCATGCCGGGCCGTCCTCTCAATCGGCAAAATTCCTCCCAAACTGCCCCTCAGAGGGCCAATACTTTTCAAAATGCCCCTCAGAGGGCCAATACCTTTCAAAATGGCCCTCAGCGGGCCAATTCTCATCGAACACCGCCCCGACCTCCTCGTAACGGCAATCCAAATAGGCAGAATATATCTGACAATGCCATTACTCTCCCTTGGTGCGCCAATCACCAACGATATGGTGATCGCGCATTTAATTGCAAGCCGCCTTGTGGTTGGACACAACCAGCCACCACCCAATGGCGCCCTTTAAACTAATTTTGCCGACCGACCCCCTCGCGCAATCGGCCGGCACCCATACGATAAGTCGCCTAAACATCCGGGATTCTAAACTGAATATCGCTTTTACTGTCGATACCGGCGCCGATATTTCAGTCCTCCCGCGATCGTTTGCTCCGCGTAACCGCGTGCCCGCCGCACTTAAATTGTCAGCTGCAAATAATACGCCGATACTTACGTACGGACGGAAAAAAAAGACAACTGGGTCTTAGACGTCCGATCACTTGGCGTTTCGTCATTGCGGGCGTAAATGAACCCCTGATAGGTTCACATTAGGTGCACATAACCTGTTGGTCGATTCGACCCATAACAGACTAGTGGCTCCAACCGCACCTCCCTTGCCCATGACGGCATCTCCAGCGGTCACTTCAAGGGCCACAGAGTGCACAGACCCGATTCAAGCCATGGTACAGGAATTTGTTTGTACGACAATTCCTCTACCTAACCAGCGTCGACACAAAGACATGGTGTTTCATCATATAGAAACACGTGGCCCCCCGGTGAGCCAGCGTCCACGGCGACTGGCTCCTGAAAAATTACGTGCGGCGCGCGCGGAATTTGAGCATGTGATCGAACTTGGTATCTGCCAACCGCCAGACAGCCCCTGGGCAAGCCCACTTCACTTTGTGAAGAAACGTTCTGGTGAGTGGCGCCCATGCGGCGATTACAGGCTGTTGAACGCAGCAACTGTCCCGGACAGATACCCTATCGCACACCTCTACGATTTTTCGTACAAGTTACGAGGGTGCAACGTCTTCACTACCCTGAATCTCACCAGGGCATACCACCAAATTCCGGTGGCACCAGAAGACATCCCCAAGACCGCAGTCATCATACCTTTCGGACCCTTCGAGTTCAAAGTGATGACTTTCGGCCTCAGGAATGCTACACAGACATTCCAACGTTATATCGACACGGCTTTACGTGGGCTAAATTGCTGCCATGCATATCTTGATGACATTCTCATCGCCTCCAAAGACCACGCCGAACATAAACGCCACATACGTCAGGTCCTAGAGCGCCTCCGTGAATTCGGTCTTGTCATCAACCCAGATAAGTGTCAATACGCCAAGGAGCAAATCACCTATCTGGGTTACGTCGTCGACAACCAGGGCATTCGCCCACTTCCAGACCGTGTGGAGGCCCTCATTAAGTATCCTCGTCCTACTAACGTGAGTGAGCTTCGTCGATTTCTGGGCATGCTTAACTTCTATCGTCCAACACTGAAGAACGCTGCCCAACTTCAAGCTCCCCTAAATGAATTTTTGAAAGGAGCTAAGCGCAATGATAAGCGCCCCATTAATTGGACAGAAGTCTCTGATCGAGCATTCCAACTGTCCAAAGAACAATTGGCAAACGCCACCTTACTCCGATACCCCCTCGAGGAAGCGGCACTTTCCATCCAATGCGACGCATCGGATACCGCAATCGGAGCCGTCCTTGAACAGGACATTGGACAGGACCCCCCCCCCCCCCCCCCCCGACAAGAGCGTCAATTAGACCTCATTGGGCAATATTCTACGGAGATCAGGCATATCTCCGGTAAACAGAATGTCACGGCGGACGCCCTTTCTCGAATCAATACGATTCACATGCGTTCCGCCTTGAATAACGCTGATCTTGCCCTAGCTCAAGAGGAAGATGAACAGCTCAAGTCCCTCCTAACTGCCGATACGGCACTAGAGCTTAAGAAAATCATTCTTAGCGATCCTTTGGGTGAAATTTGGTGTGATGTCTCCACTGGAACCGCTAGACCTTACATTCCCGAGAAACTTCGTAAGGGCGTGTTCCAGATTTACCACAACCCAGCCCACCCCAGCGGACGAGCAACAGCCGCTGCTGTCCGTCGCAAATTCATTTGGCCCCGGATGAACAAAGATCTCACCTGGTGGGCCCGTGCTTGTCTCCAGTGCAAAGTAGCGCGACATAATGTATCGGAGCCAGCCCAATTCAAGCTTCCCAAGGCCGGACCGCTTACTTAATCAAGAGGATTTTCTTATATCCTCACTATGATGGGTCGCTGCACGCGATGGCCAGAGGCGACACCTCGCCGGGCAGTTACTGCCGAATCAGTCGCCAAGGCCTTTTACTCAACTTGGGTCATACGCTTCGGTGTACCAACCACCTTAACTTCGGACCGAGGTCCACAATTTGAGGCAACAATTTTCAGGCAGCTAACAAATCTCCTCGGCTGCCAAAGAAGTCGTACCACCGCCTACCACCCGCAATCAAATGGGATGATAGAGCGCTGGCATAGATCTCTAAAAGCCTCACTCATGATGACATACAATGGTTTGACGCACTTCCCGCTGTCCTCCTCGGTCTGAGGACAAGTATTAAGAAGGACCTAGGTGCTTCGGCAGCAGAGCTTATACGGTACCAACCTCCTTCTTCCAGGAGAACTTTTCCTGGACGGCGAAACACCGTGTGACCAACTTCGTGAATTGGGACATCTCCGTGACCTGCTACATAAGGTTAGGGCAACCCCTGTAACCAGACACGGCTCCAAAAAACTTTTCGTCCACCCTGAACTGCACAGCTGCACGCACGTCTTTGTCAGGGTGGATAAGGTCAAAAAACCCCTCGACCCACCTTATGATGGCCCATTCAAAGTCTTCCGCCGCATCAGTGACCGCGTTTTCGAGATCGACATTAGAGGCAAGCGATCCACGGTCAGCGTCGAAAGGCTTAAGCCCTGCTTTCTGGAAGCTTCCGCTCCAGAACAACCCCCATCCACTGATACGACTCCCACTCCACCGGCACAACCTCCCCGCAATCGCGCCCATGCCCAACTAACCTCCTCCTAACTGCCTTACGACTACGTCACTGGGGAGGGAGTGAAGTGGGGCTTTTCAGGGCCCGAAGAGCCACGCATCGCTCGATCCCCACCATTACCGGCAAATACAACTTACCTTAAAGTTGAATCTTCGGCAAGGTTATACAATCTTGCTATGGCATTAACCGCCAACCCCACGGATAATCAACATAAATACATCATAGGCAGCTTACCCTTTTAAGGGCTGTTCCAAGCCCTCTTCGAGCGGTCATACCTGAAAGCATAATTCATGGCAAGATTATCATCTGTCCCCCTACATACACATTGGCTAGCGACTTACACCCTAGGGACCAAAGCAAATACGCATTCCGCGTCTCTTGCATCAATTAAATCCTACAGCATATTTAAATGCAAATAGGAACTCAATACCTACCCTTACTAGTGATGCCATTAAAACATTTCCCATTGTGTAAACAGAAAAACCATTAGCGCTTCTTCCTAATGGCGCTACATTTACCTACGCATCCGCACCACAGCATAGACACAGGTCATAAATCTCGTTTATCCTACATAGTTCTGGATCCGTTTCCCAGTAACCTTTCCATATAAACAAAGATCTGACGATCCTTTTCCCTTCCTTTGTGTATCAGGTTCTGGATCATGGCTTTGATCGATGAAAGGAACCGACGTACACACACACTTGTGTATTGTGAAGAACTCAACAGCCACCGTTCGCGACGGTTGGTTCACTCCCGCTCTCTGCCGTCTGCGGAGATGCGTTCATAACGGGTCGTGTGTGAAGTACAAGCGAACTTTTCTTTTAGTAATTAAATACATTTTATCCTACCTCTACTCCATGTTTTAAGAGTTAATAATTCAAAAGTAATTATCGGTTACCGCCAACGAAGTAACCTTTTAGTTAATAAACAACAGAAACAAGTGTTTTATTCTTCTATTGTTCCCCTGATGATCGTTGTTTGGATGTTCAGTGACTCCTGCGTCGTCCCTTTGACAATTTTAATCGGCGGACTTTCATTAAGTGAATTGTGGGGACGAGGTAGAACTTTCGCCCCGTGCGGCGTCGCGACTTCGTACCCCCACACTATCATTTAATATTAGTTACCGGGCAGCTAATGGCCAAAATGTCGTATTATTGTTGTTGTTAGTATTTTATTATAGGCCCCACATTGGGTGCCAAGATGTTGTATAATTTTTTATTGGTCATACAACGTTTAATTTTAAGGGTATATTCTCATCAGTAAGGCCGAAAAATAGGCTATTTTCATGTTTTTTTTTTTTTTTTTGAGGAAAATAATAAATCTAGACACTCGCGATTTTTCAGGTATATTTATTGTACTTTTAAATAGCTTTTAAAAAATTTTCAAATAATTTCATGATAACCCTGAGGTAGGGGCACGTTGCGCCGTAGACCGCTGCGAAATAAAGGACCTCGATGGCGACTGTCCTACAGGTCACAAGATTTATCTGAAACAAAAAATCGGAAAAGTGTACTGGTTAGTATGAGTGTGGTTATGTCATGAACCACGAAAAATGAAATCTATCCAAAAATTACAAAATGGCGACGTTTTGAAATTTATGTGCGCTTTTAATGAATGTTTTCGTTCTTTTTTTTTGTTTATAAAAAAATCAATTTACAACGTATATTCATGCGATAGAGAGTTCAATTACGGGTATTTAAAAAAAAAAAACATTAAGATACTGTAGCGAGCTTAGGGTTCGCTGGATTAATTATTTTTGAATAAATAAAAGCCGTTAAATTGATTTTTGAATTAATATAACACTTTATTAGTCCGTTAATCACAACCGTCACTTTTACCGTACACAACGATTTCTTGACTTATCGCTTCCGTACTTATCGCGTATTTTCTTTCTTACTTCTAACTTGAGACTTATCGCTTGCTTCGCTTTCTTACTTATCACTCTAACTTATTCTTCCGCTCTGCGTGCGACGTATCTATACCGTTTTTCCTCATTCTGATTTGGTGTATCGTTTCCGTCCGTTCCATAGTCTTGAATGTTCTATTCCAGTTTTCCAGTACTTCCTAAAATAATCTAATACTTTGTTTCGGACTTTCTCAAAGATTCCAGTACTAATTGTCATATGCGTCACAATACCTTGAAAATTGACTGAGTTATCACAGTCGCCAGCTCGAAAAACGTTGTTTTCCAGAAAACGGGTTTAAAGTTTTAAGTGTAGTTACCTACCTGCTTGGACTCAGTCGGCTCGGAGGCTCATAACTTTTTAACCGTTACGAATTTAACATGTTATTCTAGACAGTTATAGCTATCGAATTCCGCAAAAAATTGACCCAACTGATGAGAATGTACCCTTAATATTTATTCATGAGAATTACTCAACCGGGGATTTTTCTTCGTTTGTTGTGACTTCTTTGATTGTCTTCTTGCGTCTTAGGTCAGCGGGCTTCCTTCTGGGTTGGATTGTTACTCAACTGGGGATTTTTCTTCGTTTGTTGTGACTTCTTTGATTGTCTTCTTGCGTCTTAGATCAGCGGGCTTCCTTCTGGGTTGGGTTGTTTGTAGCAATGAAAACAGAACCTTTTCTTTTACTTGCACTTAAATTTTATTGTTTAAAACCAACACTTTTTAATTCTAGTCTCTTACAACAGTTCACTACATTACTTAATTCACTAGTCAAAACAAGAGTGATTTACTTTTATTCCATAGCAAGAAGACCAGCTGTTCTTATGCTAGGCCGCAGTCTTTTGCTTGGATTATTACTTTACACTGCAAAGAAACTCACTTGCACTACCCTTTAAATACCATTTTAATTGGGGAGTCAAAAGTTAATTGGGGAACCAATTACAGTACATTCCCCCACGTACAAATCGTATCATACGATTAATTGCGACTCACTGCTGTGTTCGCTACTTTCGCCGAGCTCAGCATTTCACTGACGTTCAACTACTCGTAGTCGGTGGCCTTTGATACTGCCGCTTGTGCTCGCATATCGTGTACGAGGGTTGCCCTTTATATTTGGGGATTAGAGAACAAAAACAAATATTGATCATCGAAAATCACTTTATTGTTTTTCAAAATATTCCCCATGAAGATCTATACACTTTTGCATGCGTTTGAACCAATTGTCGAAGCACTTTTGCCACTCTGATTGAGTTATCTCTAACACATGCATTCTGAATGCAGCAACCGCTTCTTCAGGTGTCGAAAAACGTTGACCTCCCAGTTTGTTTTTTACGTACGGGAATAAAAAGAAGTCATTCAGTGCCAAGTCAGGACTATACGGCGGATGACCTATCAAATCGATGTTTCGGGTGCTCAAATATGCAGTTGTCGCAGCCGATGTGTGAGAGCTCGCATTGTCGTGGTGAACAGTGATCCGTCTTCGGCGGTTGGTTTTCCTGATTTCTTGGAAGACAACTGGCAAACAAATGGTTGTGTACCACTCAGAATTGACTGTTCTGCGTTGTTCTAGTGGTACGGTTGCGACATGTCCAGTTTTTCCGAAAGAACAGGCGACCATTTGCTTGGAAATGCTTCGTGCGCGAACAGCTTTTCTTGGATTTGGCTCATCTTGAAACACCCAGACAGTCTACTGCTGTTTACTTTCGGGCTCATACGCGTAAATCCACGATTCATCACCTGTCACGATGTCATAGACGTGTTTCGAAGCACCGCGACCGTATTTTTTGAGCATTTCTTTCGACCAATTGACACGAGCCTTTTTTTGAGCGATTGACAAATTGTGTGGGATCCAACGCGAACAAATTTTTTTGACAGTCAAATGTTTATGCAATATTGAATGTATGCTGGTCCCACTAACGCCTAAGGTTGTCTCAATCTCACGATAGGTCACACGACGATCTTCCAATATCAGTTCGCGCACAGCATCAATGGTTTTCGGAACAACAACTGATTTTGGACGACCTTCACGAAATTCATCTTGGAGTGAACTACGACCACGATTGAATTCACCATACCATCGATAAACACTGGTCCTTGATGGAGCTTCATCGCCAAAAATTGAATTAAGTTCATCCATGCACTGTTGCTGAGTTAATCCACGCCGAAAGTTGTAAAAAAATAATCGCACGAAAATGTTGACGATTTAATCCCATTTTTGGCCGAGATGAATCTTTTAAGTTACTGTAAACAACACAAATAGCGCTCGTATGTCAAAACGTTCTGAGTGCGTATAACCTCAAAAATGTCCAACTTTACGACAGAGCTGTCAATTGCCGGATTGCAACGCTAGGGTTGCCAAATCCGGAAACAAAAGAGGCAACCCTCGTATCACACTTGTAAACATGTGTACTCGTAAACTGAGACCGTGTAGGATCTTCGTAACATGAAGCAGAATACAGGGTCCTTGGGAAGTGGGTCAAGTGTTTGGCTTTGGCATGGATGGGCAATTATCGCAACGTATGCGATGTGAATTAATTGCCCGTGGGGAAGGCTTTGCTTCCGAATGAATGCGAATTTCAATTGTTTGCATTGTATGCAAAATGCGAATTTCAAATGCTGGAAAGGCGAGTATTGCATTATATGCAGAATACTTTGAGGATTGATCATATAGATGAAATCATAGGATGATGGAATCAAATTAAAAATATTATAATGATTGAGAAGGGGTGTAAAGCGAGGTTTAACAGAGCCATAATTAAATATTGACTTTGTGCAACTGATACAAAACAAAATCTGACACGCGATGAATTTTCGATTTAAAACTATTAATGGGAGTTGGCGAGTGATTAACATGTTATAAAAAAATCTGACACGAAAAACTTTTTTGTACAATAGAGAGATATGTTCTTAAATATACGGCGCGACTTACGTTACGTCACAGATGCTACTTACTTCTTTCACACAAATTTTTCGCAATCGACTTTTTATTTTTTCATTTTCGTCTTTTATTTTTTTTCAGCGACTACTTTTTTAATTTTAGCACATTAATAACATGAAACAGTACAAGTAGGCGGACAAAACACGACTGTGCTCAAATTAAAAAAAATAGTCGTTGAAAAAAAAGAAAAGACGAAAATGAAAAAATTAAAAAATCTTATAACATAAACTACTATATTGCCCAACCAATATGGTTACAAATATTACCAATTATTCTGTTGTACATTCCAATTACATGTTCTAATTGGAGTGAAAATAAAAAATAAGGGTGATCAGTAATTATTCTATATACCAAAGACCTAATAAAATTACAAATACTAAACGTGGTGTATAACTCTAACTGTGTTATTCAAAAAGCATTACCGACGTTTCCGAGGCGCCACCTAGTTTCCAGTTCTATTCGATGCTCAACCAAGCATCAGTAAGCGCAAATTTTCGTGGGACTGTGATGGCCAAACCAATCGCCGTCCATCGACTATACGATCAGAAAAGAGATAGCCAATTCAAGATTGTATTCTTAACGGGTATTTGAATATTGAGTGATCTTGTTAAGGACATTGTCATTGTCGTGGCTTACTGGAAGGACCAGGTGTAGATTCAAATATTAATTCCTCGTGGTTTGAATTTATTGAATTAAAGTGCCAGTTACTATATTAAACATAAGAACCAGTTATCTATTTGTAATTATATCATCATACTTTGAGACAGAACACTTTGTGGTAGGCATCGAAGGAGATTCCTGATAAAAGAAACAGTTTTAACACCAGTTATCTGCAAATTTAACTAAAATAACTATGGATTACACCAATCGCAAAGTTGCATATAAGACGAACTCCTTAAATCGCGAGGTTGGGAAGTCATGGACAAAGATTTCAATAGAGACAATTTCATTTGATTGCTTTTATCTTAGGAAATGAGAATGCGGCGCCATGAGGTCACTGTGGAACTACGAAAATCCAAGAAGGAGGCCCAACTATTTAAGCGGCGAAATATCACATCAGACGATGAGCACACTTCACCATTGAAGGAAAATAACGCACAATACCCCACGCCTGCAGATATTCAACGTATGGTCAACACAATGTCTAGTTCTGTACCAGAGGAACAGCTAGCCGCGATCCAGGAGTGTCGCAAAATTCTTAGTCGGGAACGTAGCCCACCGATTTCTTTAATGATCTCTCATGGTATTGTTCCTCTTTGTGTGAATTTAATCCAAAAAAGTGAGCAGTAAGTTCTTCTGTCGCAAACTAGAAAACGAAAAGGATAATCGAACGTTTTTATTTTTTTTTATAGTAACATGCTCCAATTTGAGGCTGCATGGGCCCTTACCAACATTGCTTCAGGTACTTCAGAGCAGACGCGTGCTGTGATGGAATCAGGCGCTATACCTCACTTGGTTAAACTACTTCGGTCGCGGTCAATATCAGTGGCAGAGCAGTGTGTCTGGGCTCTGGGTAATATCGCTGGAGATGGAGCTGTAGGCCGTGACACTGTGATTAATAACAATGCTATTGAGCACATCCTTGCTTTGCTTCGTACAGAGTTGCCTAAGTCGTTCTTGCGCAACCTTGCTTGGTTAATGTCGAACTTGTGTAGAAACAAGAATCCTTCACCGCCTTTCGAACAGATTAAGAATCTCCTGCCGGCTTTGGCATTTTTGCTTGACTCTGAAGATTTTCAAGTGCAATCTGATATCGGTTGGGCATTCTCTTATATCACTGATGACGAGAACACCAAGATTCAAGCAGTTATCGATACTGGAATAATACCGAAATTAGTGAACATGTTGGAAAATGACGATCCAATTGTGGTGATGCCAGCCCTAAGGACTATTGGAAATATCGTTACAGGAAACGACTGGCAGGTAAGCGTGTTCTTAGAATAGAATTTTCCACTTTCACCTTAGAGCTATTATCCATTATGCTACTGTATAGTAATATGTTCCAAATTTAAAAATGACGAACAACGAAAGGAAAAACTAACATCGCAGAAAAAGTAGGCAAAAAAGTCGACAAACTAGTTTTGCGATCACTTTGATAATATCCTTCAAAGGGTGAGTTGATAACGAGCAATTCAGGCACTAGGTAGAAAACAATTGTTCATCACAAGAGATATTTCTAGGTAGACCACAATTGAGAGAAATTTCTAAGAAGAAAACTATTGTTCATTCCAAGAGAGAAATTTCCGACGTAGACACAAAGATATCCGAAAATGGTCAACATTAAGGAGATGTGTAAGACTTTGTGTGTCTTCTTCTATTCTACATTGT
The DNA here is from genome assembly GCA_963931805.1 of Microdon myrmicae. NCBI lineage: Eukaryota > Metazoa > Arthropoda > Insecta > Diptera > Syrphidae > Microdon > Microdon myrmicae. Next base: position 110,154,529 of record OZ007496.1, read on the forward strand.
TGTAAGCATTTTCCGTCCCTTTGGTTGGATATGAATCTATATTTCAATTCTCTGGAATATCACTGTCATTGTATGATATTTTAGTTTAGACTTATGACACTTTGTTGTTTTTGTTTGATTGGCCGTAGTGGGTTGCCAATGAAACCGGCGAGTGTTCTCGGGATAGAAAAGATGAACTGCACTCTAGTTGATAAAGCAGTCGCAAGCATGTGAAATGTGTTTAAACAGTCAGGACTGTAGAGCTCTTTTCTGACAAACGACACATGTCGGTTCTTTCATTCCCTAGCAATGAACAGAGTTGAGTACGATCGTGAAAACAGAGAAAATCTCTATGAGCTGCAAGTTGATTATCCCCAGCGTGATCTGCAAAAGCACAACCACTCTCGTGAACTATAAAAACATTGACTTTACGAATTTGGTCGCAAATATTGAAGCCGGTGTATACTATCAGACTCGTGGTTTCTCGGGTGGAGAGTTATGGATTGTTGCGGCGAGTGCAAGCAATGAACTTTGACTACTTGGGTCCTGTTGTTGACTTAAGAGTGTATAATCTTGGTATCAAGGAAGTTAACAATCGAGTGGTGCATAATAATCTAATATCTGACCAACTATGTCCATTTACTATATATTGACCTATAGGAACTCTGAAACTCATGACCTCACTGACTCGGCTGCGCCATCATTACCTGTCCTGTGTGTTCTCCTTCCACGAGTTATGTTTGGTATATACTATTGTTTTATAAAAAATAATTTTCTTCTGTTCGAGGAGCATCGACTTTATTTTCATCGTTGTTACAATAATAATCATCATCATCGGCACTACAACCGGGAACCGGTCTTGGCCTTATTTAGCAAGTCCTGAGGGTTGTTAAATTTTCCATAATGATTTGTTTTTTCCGGGCAAGGTGATTAGTTTTGCGCCAGAGGCTCCCCGACGGGGAAACGAACCCCGGTCTCCCGCGTAACAGGCGGGTATACTAACCAGTATACTATCGAGGAGCCTACAATAATAATACACACTTACAAAATAGTAAAAATGGGGTGGCGAGAGTCCGACTTTAGGGAGACAAGGACAAATGTGTCCATCTTGTCTCTGGCTTCTGGTCATCTTGCGATAACCAGAATCACCCACATCAGTGAAGTTGTTGGTTTCAAGATATCTGAAAAGTAAGGGGAAGGACGTATCTAAGGATAGTGTGGACAGGGTTAGTTCAAGTGTTCTCTAACTACTTGGATGGGAGGGTGGTGGGAAAGAAATCCTACAAGATCGACGGGTCTTGAGTGCGGTAGTAAACGCAGATCACGTCTTTGGCGTCTGATAATCTGTGCTTTGGTCGGTGTGTGTGTGTGTGTTTGTGCTGTCTTGTACTGGGCGTGCGTGTTTGTAGTGTGTCAGGAGTAGACCCTATGGGACGGGTTTAGGAATCCTCTATTATAGAGGTGAATGTTGTTGTGAAGGCTGCTTTCTTCAGTTTTGTACTGAAGAAGAAATTGTGGTGGTCTCTTCCGAAGAGATCGAGAGAGAGAAGGGTCAAGAATGCAAGACTCCCGTACAAGTGGGTTCTCGCTGTTCTCAATGCTTTCGAGGTACTTATATGCTAATTGTAGCAAGTACTCGTCGATAAGGATAATGGAGGCACCTTCGTATAGGTGAGAGTTCGGGTAATGGCGACCGTCAGGCCTTCTAGAGTGGTTGGTGCATCTTCAGAGGAGTTTTCTTTCGAAAACTCGAACTCTTTCCATTTGGGCCGAAGATATACAGGATCATATGGGAAATGCGTATGATATTCCAGATCGGATTAGCTGCTTATATCACAGAAGCATAACTTTGCTGTCAACTTTGTTGCTCCACTTCAAGATGTTGTGCAGTTGCTTAGACCGACCGAGACCCCTTTGAAGAATGTAGGTTACACGTTTGATGAAATTCATTTTTGGGGTATAGATTACCCCATCCTTTTCTGTGGTCTAATCGTAGTACCTCCTTATTTGTATTCGGATATTCTGTGAATATCGAGAAGTAGGTTGGGACTGTCTACTACTCAGAATTATAGCTACTGCTTTGGGTGGGTTAAGTCGAACGAGTTAACATCGCCTGTAGGAAGTTAACAATCGAGTGGTGCATAATAATATACCTGACGAACTATGTCCATTTACTATATATTGGCCTATCATCATCATCATCATCGGCACTACAACCGGGAACCGGTCTTGGCCTTATTTAGCAAGTCCTGAGGCTTGTAGCGGTTCCGCCAAACCCTACGTTCTACTTACCTGAAAAAAACCCCCATAACTACAACCCAACTCCCTTTAGTTTGCTAATGCACCAGTATTAATACCTAAAAATGCTGCACGCATTTAAGAGATCAAATCCATGATCTTTAAGTCCCTGTAAAGAAAACTTACCTTCATGCATTCTCTTCGCATACCATTGCTCCTTAAGATTTCTTTATTAACTTACCAGGAATTTCCAATCAATTTCGGCATCTACATCGCCAGTCAAATTCCCTTAGATGAATTCCTGTAAACAAAATAATTCGGATTGCATTCAATGTAACCGTCATAACAGGGACCATAAATATCGCGCCGTCTATTTTCTCAGCCGCGTCATATACCTTTTCATACACATTGCCTGGCAACCTTTTTGGTTTGTCTTATCAATAAACAACCCAAGCAGCTGCAGATAATTAGCGCAATAGACGCCGAAACCAAATTCTCCAGCATTTCCTAATGCAAATATGAACCCGGTTTCTATTGCAGCCAGAGCTGCCATAAACATCCGATTTGCTTTTAGCACCTTTTTCTCCTAACGTCGAAAATAGCGACGAGGCATCGTGTAAACAATGACCCGCATTACCAACGGCGCATTTGGTCATTTTTCCCTATTGTCTTTGCCGCCTGCCTGTTTCGTCGTTCCACTGCACGTGTGAATCGCATCTATCTGAACGATCCCACACATACCACCATGACCTTTATTACGAGATCTGGTTTTTTTTTTTTTTTTTTAACATACTGTATTTATTTGACCAATAATCAATGTTTACATTAAGTACTACAGCTAACTTATAATTCTAGTGATACAACAGTTTACAAGCATACATTACACATTTTTCAAACATAACTGAATGTGTGAATAACTATTCGAGTATAATAGGTTTTAATATTAACAGTTTTCCTGGAAAAGGTCAGAAAACCAGGATTTTTATTTTTTTAATTTAATCTAATCTAATACTTAACTTAACTCTAACTTATTCTAGCTTAACCTAGTTTATTTTATAATAAGTTAAATATGTAATGTGAATTGGGGAGTAGGGATTTATGGTTAAGGAAGTAGGTTGGTGTGGGATATGGTCAGTTAGTGGCCTCAGGTGCGGTAACACTTTCCGGTTGTTCGTTAAAACGCAGAATGTTGGAGAATGGTTGTATGTTACAGTATTTGAACTGATTGGGTGCCAGCTCGGTGTTATGGTACACTACCTCGTTGGAGTCATTAACCAATCTTCCAGAGGTGAAGAGACTTCTAGTATGGAGACAATTCAGATAGTGAGCACTGTTATCTAGAGGAGTTGGTAGTAGTGAAGTTATTATGGGGTTGGGATTATTTGGGAGGTTTTCAATAAATTTGATAGACAGCTCTAGGAAGCGTCTGTCGAGACGGTCAATATTAGCGGCATTGTATAGCAAGCTGTTATTGTAATACTTGTAAGAGTTTGGTTGTCGGTTTAGGCCAGTGACCAGCCTGAAGCATTTCCTTTCGAAAGTGCGTAGCTTCTCCATTTGGGCTGGTGTTATATGATACCACAGTGGACACGCATATGTCAGTGTAGGTCTGATTATTTGTTTATAGATGAGCAGTTTGACTTTGTGAGAGAGACCGTTGGGTTTCCACATCACTCTTCTACAGAGATTCAGTTGTATTGTGGCTTTACGTAAAGTATTTTTAATGTGGGTGGAGAATGAAAGGTCATTGGAAAAGGTTATTCCCAGATATTTTAAAGTCTTAGAAGGTTTTATCTGGGTGTTATTTAGTTTGAGTCTAATTTTGTTGTGGGTGCGCCTTGTGTTGTTTGTGCAGTGCTCATTTTTACCCTTAAACACTATAAGCTGGGTTTTATCAGGATTTAGGCGAATTTTCCATTTATTGAAGTATGTTGATAGATTTGGGAGGAAGTTATTAATGCGGTTTCTTGCCTCTTTTACAAACTTGCTGCTGGAGTAGACTATGGTGTCATCAGCATAATTCAACATTACGGTATTGGGTAATTGAGGCTGCGGTATGTCTGAAGTATAAAGGAGGTATAATAGTGGTCCAAGAATTGAACCCTGCGGAACCCCTGCGGTTATATTATACGATTGGGAGATAGAAGAATTTATTTTGACCATGAATTTTCTACCAGAGAGGTAGGAAGTGAGAAGTTTGGTGGTGTGGGTGTTTAATCCAAATATGTAGTGCAGCTTGTAAAGCAGTCCTGAGATCCAAACACAGTCGAATGCTTTAGATATGTCGAGAGAGATACAGACCGTCGGGCTTTGGTTTTGAAGATTAGTTGTGACATCGTGCGCTAGTTTTAACAGAGCATGACAGGTGGAGTGTTGTGAGCGAAAGCCAAACTGCGAATTTGGGATAATAGCGTTGTCATTAGCAAATGAAAGGAGATTTCGATATATCTTGCATTCCAATATCTTGCTTAATGTGTTTAATAACGAAATCGGACGATAGTTGCTGGGGTTGTTGGAAGGACTGGACTTACTGATAGGGACTATAACCGTGGTTTTCCAGTTATCTGGGAAATGTGATCCGTTAATTATGTGGTTGAGAAGAACGAGAATAGGGACTAGATTTGACGGGAGAAGTCTTTTGTAAAGAAGGTTTGGAATTCCATCTAAACCTGTCGACTTCTTGTTATTGCGTGATATTATAAATTCAGATAATTCGCCTGCTGTTAGGAAGGTCGCATTATCCAGAGGACGAGACACTTTGTTTGTTTCATTGAATTCCGCGATGAAAGGGGTGAAGGATGGGATCATTGTGCGTGAGATGTAGTTGTTTACAGTATCTTGAAAATTGGAGATTGAGAGGGAGTCGTTTTGTTGATGGACTTTATAAAAGTGATTAGCTAGACAGTTTGCTATGTCAATATCTGATTGGACTGGGTGATTGTTAGTAGGGTTGATAATATAATCGATTCGAGGTTTGTATTTTCGACCCGTTAGTCTGTTGATATTTTTGAATAAATCACGATTGGGTTTAATATTTTTCAGTATAGACGTGTAAGCCTGGTCGGCAAATTGTTTTAGTTGTCCATTTATCAGGGTAGTCAAGAGTTGGATTTGATTTTTAATAAAAGGGGAGTAACTGCTATGTAGTTTTCGTCTAAGCTGTTTTTTTACGCGTAACAGTTTTGTAAGGATGTTGGGTAAAGGTTTTCCTAGGTGATTATGAGGGATGGATGTAGGTGTGTGGCTGAAGAGGGCATTTTTTAGTATTTGCTCTATTCTTAAGGCTGCTTGATCAATTTCAGCAGGGAGTAGATTTGAAGTCTCTGGCAAAGTATAATCTGTAAAACTGGCAGCAATGTCCCTATTGACTCTTTTCCAGTTTGTCCTGGAGAAATTCGGGATCGGATTGAATGAGTAACATGGTTCGAGGGCTGGGATTTGGACAGTGGTGTGGACGGACCCATGATCGGAAGGAAATTCGAAGGATACTGTAGGGAGGTTAGGTGAGTAGACGTCTACGGATTTTAGGAAAAAATCTATTGTTGATTTAGTAGTATTGGAGATACGTGTTGGCTGTAATGGACAGTCCGCATATATATATGGATGGAGTTGAAGGAGTGCTAGAAGTTGACAACCGTATTTATTGCACTTAGTGTCGTTAAATGAAGTATGCCGAGCATTCCAGTCTCCTCCTATTATGAACGCTGCAGGTAGAGACTGTTGGATTATCTCAGTGATGTCGGAACTAGGGAAGTTTGGTTCCCGAGAAGGGTGAATGTATACGGACGACAGTACAAGCACTTTGTTGCTTTTGCAAAAGATTTTAATTGCCGTGTACTCAATATTATTTATATTGGTGAACCTAATTCCGGAAAATTGTGTATTAGAATTCCAGTACCTCCACGAGGTCCAGTGGTTCGTGGATTAGAAACAAGTGTATAATTCGGAATAGATACTCGGGAGTTTGGTTTAAGCCAAGTTTCTGAGAGGAGGAGGATATAGCGTTAAGCAAGGATAGTGAAGAAGGTGAATTGAACACACGATGAAACGATTGAAAAGCGAAGCAGTGAAGCATCAGACTACTGACCGTGTTTAGAATTTGATTTCCAAACTCGACCATATTCCACTGGTATGAATTATTTTTATTTTATCGCTTGGTATACGGTTCTGATGCATTTTACTTATTCGATTTTTTTTCGTTCGGTGTTCTTCACTATTTTTGCTTGTGAATTGTGTGTATCTGTTAGAATCGCTACACACTCCCGCCGCAGTAACTTCGTTACGATCAGATTCGTATGCGGACGACGGACGAACGAGAGAGAAGCGAGAAAACGTCGGAGGCTGGGCTCTATGCGGAAGTCGTGACCGTGTGTGAAGTTCTGCTTTACTATGGGAAGTGGATGCTGCGTGTTCAGATCACGTCGGGGTCACCAATTATAGCGTTAAGCAAGGATAGTGAAGAAGGTGAATTGAACACACGATGAAACGATTGAAAAGCGAAGCAGTGAAGCATCAGACTACTGACCGTGTTTAGAATTTGATTTCCAAACTCGACCATATTCCACTGGTATGAATTATTTTTATTTTATCGCTTGGTATACGGTTCTGATGCATTTTACTTATTCGATTTTTTTTCGTTCGGTGTTCTTCACTATTTTTGCTTGTGAATTGTGTGTATCTGTTAGAATCGCTACAAGGATATCTGGAGAAAACTTTTCAACGAACAATCGGAGGTGTTGTCTGCGAATATTGGAATATATGGACTCTGCGTTGAGGGAAATAATGGTTAAATTAGCCATTAAGGGAGAGGATATGTGAAGTTATAAGAGATAAAATCTGACCTTTTTTTTCTATTTCCGATCTGTGCTTCAACGTGGGCAGCATCTTCTGTAAGCTACTTATGTATCCTGTGATGTCCAGATTCAGATCGTTATTGTTGGATTGGTGATTTCTTGTCATGTTAAGGGAATCCTTGACAACCTTAGCGTATGACATTCCTGGACTTGTAGGATTTATTGATTGATGTGATGTTGTTTTGGTTGGTGAAGGTTTGCTCGTTGCCATGGGTGTTGTTCGCCTTTCTAGAATCCTCAGCTTATGAGGACATTGCGAGAAGTTGGCAAGGTGGGACGAGATCTGGTGTTCTTGTTCCCACAAGAGAGACTCTACGTTACACTTGTGGGAGATAAAACATATCCTTGGCAAGGATATATTCACACCCTTAAGAGAAGTTTTTCTCTCTCTTCCTTTTTTCATAGCGAAATCATCTCTGCATGAGATGACGATCGTTTAGTCGTATTACAATCATCAAGGCGATCGGGTCGTCTGCCTTCCACCGTACCGCGCGGCGGTACGGTGTGTCAACACCAAAAACCGTGTTCTAGTTTGTTCCATTTCTCCGATGTTTGATGTTTTCTTGACTGCTATGGCGATCGTTTTGCGGCGAACACAGTCCTTTCATATTCGGAGAAACCTTTAGTGATTGGTGGGGACGAGGTAGAACTCCCGCCCATGCTGGCGTCGCGATCTCGTACCCCCACAGGCTTGTTAAATTTTCATAATAATTTGTTTTTTCCGGGCAAAGTTATTAGTTTTGCGCCAGATATATTGACCTATAGGAACTCCGAAACTCATGACCTCACCGACTCGGCTGCGCCATCATTACCTATCCCGCGGGTTCTCCGTCCACGAGTTATGTTTGGTATATACTATTGTTTAAAAAAAATTTTTTTCTTCTGCTCGAGGAGCATCGACTTTATCTTAATCGTTGTTACAATAATAATACACACTTTCAAAATGGTCTTATTCCTATTTATACTTTTTAAACTTACGTTCTCCCGGCGGGGAAGATAAGGAGTCTAAGTAATCTAATGTTTTCGTATCTAGGAACGCATTCGTATCTTTATCTGTTACATGAATCAGACGTTATCTCACATGTTCTTATCTAGAGATGTGCCTTTATCTGTTACATGGGTCAGATGTGTTCGTATTTTTATTTGTTACATGAGTCAGGCGTTAACTCGCGCTTGACCATCCGATCCTATCCCCTCAAAGTTGAACCTAACATTGTCCTCCCATCTCCGTCGCGCCCGTCCTACCGCTCTCTTTCTGGCTGGTCTACCGTCAAGAATTCTACGCACGATCCTTTTGTTGCCCATTCGCGCCTCATGTCCGGCCCATCTTAATCTTCGCGACCTGATTACTCTCACTATTGTAGGTTGGCGGTATATCTCTTCCAATTCGTGGTTGTGGAGTTTCCTACATTGTCCTGCTTCCTCGTCCTATTTACCACCAAAAATACTACTTAAAACTTTATTCTCGAATACGAGGAATTTGTCGTCTTCCCGTTTTGTGAGAGCCCATGTTTGGCATCCGTATAGAACAATTGGCCTGATTGTGGTTCTATAAACACGGCGCTTTATGTTACGTGATAGCAGTTTGAATTTCAGCAGTTTACTGACTGCGTGCCAACTAGCGTTGCCGAAATGCAGTCTTTTGTTAATTTCCTTCGACATTTCGTTACTGGTCGTCAGTATCTTTCCCAGATATTTAAATTCTTTAACTTTTTCAAATATCTTGCCTCTGAAGTTTATATGTGTGTTCCCTGAGATCCACCTGCTCTCGACGTAATCACATATTTTGTTTTGTCTTCATTTTTTTCTAGGCACACCTCTTCTGCCGCTTGGATGATGATTTCACTCCTTGAATGTGTCTCTGATCGATGTCCATCTAGTGTCCACACTATTGCCTTCCTCTTCCTCACTACCCCCTTTTTCTAGGGTGCTAAATCTATTCGTTAGTTCGTCTTGATATTCAACCCTTTTGCGCAGGTCTTTTAGTCTATCAGTGTCGAACTTTTTGGTCGTCTCCCGTGACTGCCTATGTGGGTTTCCTCCGAGCCAACTCCTAATTTTGCCCATCACTAGAAGATGATCGGATTCGCAATCTGCTTCTCTATATGATCTTACTTCAAGGATGTTCGACTGGTGTCTTTTGTCTATGAGAAAATGGTCTATTTGGTTACGCTGTCGGATGATATCCATGGATTTGCTTGTACTTGAACATCGTGCTTTTCACTACCACATATTTTCACGTTACGAACATGATAATTCGAATTCCATTTTCATTTGAGACATCGTGTATGATTTCTTTTACCTATAGTTGGTTGAAAGATATCTTCCTTTCCAATTTTCGCGTTGAGGTCCCCAAGGAGGATTTTAACATCGAATGATGAGGTCCCATCAAACATTTCCTCTAGGGTCTCGTAGAACGTGTCCTTCGTTTCGTCGTCGGTAGATTCTGTTGGGGCGTGTACGTTTATTAATACATAACTGTACAATGGGCCCTGTATATTTAGCACCGACATTCAGTCATTAATAAATTTCACATCTTTTATATGGGCGTAATCTTCTTGCTTATGATGAAGCCGGCTCCGAGGTTATGTGTATCGGAATCTCCACACGCCGGTGTAAACCCATTGGTTTTGATTACTTGATGTGGGAGTCGGACTTCCTGAAGCGCGACGATGTCCATTTTATATTATTTCGCGTTTTCTACGACCGTCTGTACTGCGCCTGGTTTATATAATGTTTCAACATTCCACGTGCCGACTCGTATCGATCTTTCCGTTTTCCCTACGTCTTGGTTTTCCTGAGTCGGTGTTTTCTTGATGATTTGTTCCCTTATGGAAGTATCGGTTCTTCACACCTACGCCTAACTTTCGGGGTTTTCGTTGGATTGTTTTGTGTATATTGGTCACTCATTTTTGTTCTCACGAATCTTGGGGTTTTAAACAGCCCTTCATATAATATGGTAAGGCCTGGTTATTGCTCTAATTCGACCCGGTTATAATACATTCGGTATACCTCTGACTGCAAAAAAATCTAATGGGCACGGTGACACATAACACCCTGGATTAGGGGTGGCAATTCTTTGTGTATTACTCCTCGTTAGTCTGTCTGACATGGGTGTCCCTACTGGAAGTGTGGCGGTTCCGCCAAACCCCACGGTTCGCTTTCCTTAAGAACCCCCATATCTTCCAACCAATCATATAATTTCGCTAATGCAATCGCATTAGCACCTTAAATGCTTTACACATCTAGTATAATCTAAAAAGTCCCTGTAAAAGAAAACTTACCTTCATGCATCTCTTCGCATATAATTTCCTGTAAGATTTCTTTTCTACCTTTTCAGGAATCCCAAAACCTATTCGGTAGCTTTGGTTCCCGGGGAAATTTCAATTTCCCACACCTGCACCGCAATCGCCACCCAGCTTACCTGAAACATTTCCTTTTGCAATGACATTTAATGCATACAACGCGTTAGATAAAATTCCTAGAAATAATTCTTTAAAGTACATATGGCATCATGAATCCCAAGCCAGTCGGCGCCCTTTGTCCTATGTCGGACAGCTTGTTTTTACAGATGTCATAAACCATATTTCTACGCATGTAAACATGCATAAGATCCAACTCATCGTTTGTTTTTCCACTAACAAACAATCTTTAATTTCTTTCCCTGCCGCAGCTAATTATCCGACATATACAAAGGCATGCAAGGGATTCGTTCGGCCACCAATCCCATTAGCACTTTTTTTTCCCAACGTCGATAATAGCGACGACGCATCGCGTAAATAATGAACCGCATTACCAACGGCGCATTTGGTCATATCTCCCTTTTGTCTTTGCCGCCTGTCTGCTTCGTTTACCCATTGCCCTCGAGCACGTGTAAACAACTCGGATCTGAACGATCGCACACATACCACCATGATCTTCATTGCAAGATCTGGTTTCCTATTCCACCAAGAGAAACTACGTTTCTCTGGTGGTAGGTAAAAACGATATCCTTAGTGGAGAGGATATCTACCACGACACCACAAACTCACCCCATAAGCGAATCATCTCTGCACGAGATGGTTATCGCTGGGTCTTTTACCATCCGCTGATCGCCACGGTCATGCCGACTTCCGCTCTGCGGTGCGAACGGAGATGCGAAAAATCACCGAGTCGCGTGTGTGTAATAATTTAGGAACAATAAAATAAGTAAAAATAATGTGCCTCATAGACATAACTCGCATTTCCCACGTACAGTGTAGTGTTTGGAACCGCCGTGTCGAATATTATATTCGCTGCCATCTTCGAAGATTGTGCTTTTTTATTGACTTCACAATGTAACTCTCACGCAGTGCTACCGTAAAATGTTAGTATCCAATGAGAAAATGAAACGGAAACAATAATCCATGAATTCAAACAAGTTATTCCAATAGTAGTGTTTTTCCTTGATTTAGAAATAAAACTAAATAAACGAAATAGTTTTTTTTTTTACTTGTCCGGTGCTTGTGATTTTCCCTCGGTGTTGTACTTGTCGGATACCGTAGTGATTTGTGGGGACGAGGTACAACTCTTGCCCATGCTGGCGTCGCGGCATCGTACCCCCCATATTCACTATCGTCGCAAACGCTATATCATCTCTGATCGATTTCTTGTTGTCATCTGTGAGTCCCAATGTCGCGAAAATTTCAATCGCCTCGTCGATTTACTGGCAACGGTGTAGACGTCTCACGTAACCTTAAATTTCCTTCAGTTCTCTTTAGCATTATCGTCCATTGACAATGGACCTGACTTTTAATAACCCATTTCACTCATTGTTCCCGCCAAATTGTTTTTTTTTTATTTTATTCTATTTATTCCCTTATTAATTTTTTTGGCGCTTCTCTCACCGGCTGCGCCATGTTATATTTGCTGTTTAATAAACAAAACACGTGCACTTTGGGTATTATCATCATCATCGGCACTACAACAGGGAATCGATCTTGGCCTTATTTAGCAAGTCCTGAAGCTTGTTAAATTTTCCATAATGGTTTGTTTTTTCCGGGCAAGGTCATTAGTCTTGCGCCAGAGGCTCCCCGACAGGGAATCGGACCCCGGTCTCCCGCGTGACAGGCGGGTATACTAACCACTATACTATCGAGGAATATCTTTTATTTCATGTACATGCACTTTGGCTATTCAAATACAACTACTGTCACTTAAGTTGATACTTGAGAAGAGGAGGAGATCGGCAAGTTTGTCACGGTGTTGCCAACATCTATACATTAAACAGCACCTAATTTGATGTTTTGACAGAACTTCAAATATATCAGCTGTAGTAAAAAGAAATGCATTATTTTTGCATGAAATTGAAGGCTTTATTTAGTATAGTTAGGATGATTCTATGTTGGTTTAAATATGCAGCGCTTAGTTCGATAATTTGTCGCCATTTCTAAGTTATATTTATTGTGCGTCTTTCATAGAAACCCTCGTCCCTATTGGCAAAAAACTGAGACACTCGATTGTCGCAAGCTTCTCTTAAAGCGAATTTTCCACCAGCGAATTACACCATAGATAGGAACAAATGGTAATCACTTGGTGCTAGGTCCGGGCTATAAAGTGGATGCGTAACAACCTTCCAACCAAGCTACCGGAGCTTCTCACGAGTCACTATCGATGTGTGTGGCCTGACGTTGTCCTGGTGGAACGCCATTCCTCTCCTATTGGCCGCTTCTGGCGATTGCTTCCTTCAGAAGTTCCAATTGTCGACAGTACACGTCCGATTTAAGAGTTTGAGCATAGGGGAGCAGCTCATAGTAGATTTCGGCGGATTTGTATGTAATTGGTAAGTGTTCCGCCGAACACTGTTCACACAAAGAAAGCACCGAGATTTATTTTTAATTTGCTTTCTATTTTTTGTTTGTTTGTTCGTTTAATGCTGTTTTTATTAACATATAAACTTCGGTTAAGGAATGTTTGCTTAATACCAGGCTTAATTAACACACGACAAAAACCCCTTTTTCTGGACGGAGGATCTGACTGTTAATTGTCGAACGGATATGCGGCACGCATGTACTTTCGACGGCACGAGAAGTATTGTACATTTTCTTGTTATATATGGTTTGTACTCGCGACAGTTTATTTTGATTTCTATTACTGACGCGGCGCGGATCACCTGCTCGTCGGGGTTCTCGATGTCGACCTGTCTGGTACTCGGAGTAGACTGAAAATTCTCGTCGCCATTTCGAATTTTTTTTCATCCCCCAACTGAAACTGAAAATTTCCCATCCAGTCTGCAAAGAAAATTTTCCCATCATAGATCATTCACCTTTCCGTCTTGCTTATCGGAATCTTGTTCCTTTGTTTGAACGATCGATCGTACCGCCGCTTAATTTCTGATCTTTTCTTGGGATTTGTTTGTGTTCCCCATCTGGCCTAAGACAACGTGGGTTCTTGTGCGCTTCAGATGGGTACAAAAGAACCGTGGGATTGGTATAGTTTTTGTTTGCATTTCCAAATCATAAACATCTAGTGTGCGATCTACGTTAAGATGTTCATGATTGCATGACTGTCGGTCGGCGTCGAATCGCTATTCTTTGTTTGCACAAGTGTGCCTATTAGGTTTTGGGTCATGCTAGAAATTTAGGTGCTAATTGCTATTAGCTGCCAGCGGAGATATTCGTTGTTCGGTTTGTTTACCGAAGAACGTGTTTAATGGATGTATAGCGTTTGAAATAATAGTGAAGAAGATCGTGTGATTCAAACTGACGCTATGACAACTCGAATCACGAAAAAAATTTACCTAAGCGTTACACACCAGGCTACTGACCGTGTTTAGAATTTGATTTCCAAACTCGACTATATTCCACTGATATGAATTATTTTTATTTTATCGCTTGGTATACGGTTCTGATGTATTTTTCTTATTCGATTTTCCGTTCGGTGTTCTTCACTACTTTTGCTTGTGAATTGTGTGTATCTGTTAGAGTTGCCACAGATGTATTGCATTGATGCCCTGAATTGAATGTGTTGGGCTGGATACGTTGAATTGGCGCGTCGAATTGGATGCGTTGAATTCAATATTAGAGACTTTTGAACGTTTAGTTCGATTGATTTTTGCTATTGAATTTAACGTTGGTGTCTGAAATGTTACCTTTTGTTTCAGGTGGGAGTAAGGACTTTTGGGACACGTGTCTTTGGGCACGTGTAATGGCTAAATGTGAGTATGTTTGTGGCGGTTCCGCCAAACCCCACGGTTCACTTACCTGAAAAGCCCCCATAATTTTCACCCAATCTCCTAATTTCGCGAATGCAATCGCATTAGCATCTTAAATGCATCACGCATTAAAGCAATCAAATTCATATAACCTAAAAGTCCCTGGAAAATAAAACTTACCTTTCATGCATCTCTTCGCATACAATTCCCGTAAGATTTCTTTCTTACCTTATCAGGAATCTGAAACCAATTCTGCACCTTCGGTGTCAGGCAAATTCCCCTAGATGAGTTCCTGAAAACAAGATTATTTGGCTTACATATAATGTAACCATCATAACAGGGACCACACACATTGCGTCGCCTATTACCCGTCCTCACCAAGTATATTATAAATCACCAAATATACACATTGGCTGGCGACCACTTTAACCAATGATAAATGGTCCAGCGCAGCTGCATGTAATTAGCGCCATATACGTTGAGACTAATTCCCTGTAAATAAGCTAGGACCAAGTAGCACCATGTGCATGGACATTGCGGCTGTCGTTACAGCTGCAATGTATAGCTTAGACAACGATCTTCTCGATCCCTTTGTTCTTGCCGTCTTATTAGCTATAATGCATAGATTAAACAATGATCTATATGATCCCCTTGTCTTTCGATTTTTCAGCTTCATTCCCATGGCCTTGTGTATAAAAAAAACCAATGTGATTTTCACGATCGCACATACACCCATACCGCCATGATTACCATTATTACGAGATCTGGTTTTTGTTACACAGAGAGAGACTTTACGTCTCTCTTGTGGCAAGGAAAAATATATCCTTAGTGGAGAAGATATCTACCACCACACCACAAACTCACCCCAAACGATTGAATATCGTTGAGTCGATTTCCATCCGCCGACCGCCATGGTCGTTGCTGACTTCCGCTCTCCGGTGCGCACGGAGATGCGAAAATCCACGAGTAGCGTGTGTGTAAAAGTTTAAACAATAAAATAAGTAACAATCATGTGCATCATAGACATAACTCGCATTTCCCGCGTACAGTGTAGTGTTTGCAACCGCCGTGTCAAATAGTACATTCGCTGCAGTCTTCGAAGATTGCGTTTTTATTGACTTCACCTTGTAATTTTCACGTAGTCCTACCGTAAAATAAATAAAAATAAACAATAGAAATCCTGTGTTTTATATTTTTACTTGTCCGGTGTTTGGCGCTTTCCTTGCTTCGTCTTAATCGTGTAGTGCTCGA
Organism: Microdon myrmicae; assembly: GCA_963931805.1. Taxonomy (NCBI): domain Eukaryota; kingdom Metazoa; phylum Arthropoda; class Insecta; order Diptera; family Syrphidae; genus Microdon; species Microdon myrmicae. The sequence continues at coordinate 110,170,021 of OZ007496.1, forward strand.
GGGAACAATTAATTATGATGGAGAAGGAAGTGAATGGTGTGTCCGTGCCAGGCACAATACTTCCTCCCCACATGTTCCTTGGCGGGAAGGACATCTCAACCTATAGTGGGTTGTGTGGTTCGTAGAACCGCCACAAGATGATGCCCTACCAATCCCACCAAACACACAACAAAACCTTCCGGATTTGGCCACCATTTCTGCTGGCTCACCGTGATTTGACCGTTTGCCCTTAGTGCTGTCGTGAGTGACTCACTTTTCGTCACCATTCGCTTCGTTCGCTCGGTGAAATGCCACCCCATTAAGCTATAGGCTTCGTGAAATGGTTGGGAAAAACCCTTGAGCACCTTTCCGACCTTGCCTCATACACCCGGTCGAGAAAAAAATGCCATCTCAGGGCGTTGACTTGGCGCTGTAGGTTCGTCTTTCCTGGGAGAAGTAAAATATAAGAAAAAAAAACCTTTACATATCGAGCTTCTTTTTGTAGCCAGTCTTGTCCAAGTGGTTTCAAACGCTTTTTGTGTAAAGTTTAGCCCCTGTGCAACGGAAACATTGCTTACATGACGGTCAGACTCGACGATTTCCCTGATCTTATCGACATTCTCGATAATTCGAAGATTTCCCTGATTTTAACGATGTTTTTGATAATTGCCCTGCCAAAGAGTGGTGCATCTTTGGCATCAAAATTGCCGGAACGGAATCGACGAAACTAAAATTGTGTGGAATTGGCCGTTACAGTATCAGGGCCAAACACCGCCTGGCTTGCGTTTTCGCTTTTATCGAAGAAAAACGGTAAAATATGGCGTATTTTCTCTTTACTGGTGCCCATATTTGACGCGCACTCACACAAAACTGAGTCAAACAATCACAAAATTGTCTCCCATTTTTGGTAACCCAATCGCACTTATACAATGCGAGATACAGATTATTAAAGGCATCTATTGGAAAAAGAATGTATTTATTTTTAATACACATAATACATTGCATTCGTGGGCAGATTTGTTTATGATATAATTCAAGTAAGTGGTTCCGCCCGTGCAAGTACATACATATCCCGTCCACTCACGACTTACGTTGCCAGCTAAAAAATCCCTTCAATAAATACCATGTATATGGTACTTTGATGAAGGCAGCTTTCATATTACCTATAAAAAGTCGTGTTTTATGTACAACAGTGTGACTTGTCGCCTCCAACGAAAGGTGGATAGAAAGCTTAATATCAATTTCGTACTACTGGCTTTTCCAGTGATAGAATCACTTTAACAGTCCTAATCCAACTCCAATTTCAACAATGAAATGAATTTTCTAATAAAACGTATATACGTGAGCTCCATGATATGATATGGTAGTTATAACAACTAAGTTCCCTACGGCAACCGCTAACAGGTTAGAGAGAATATAAATGAACCTTGCCTTTACGAAAGAGGCTTTTCATTTTCACTGAAGCTTGAATATGCGTCAAGAGTCAGCACAAATGGAAATAGAAGTCCTAGACAAATGACAACGAATACGATTTTTTCTTCTACTATGTAGGACATCTCCATCCTTATAGATAAATGATGAGTGAGAAAACATGTTACAAATAGAGCTCTTGAAATCGGTGAATTTCGAGATGGGGAGCAAGGTGCACCAAGCATGACGAAGTAACGTCGTCAATCGGCATTTTCCACCTGCCCTACTACAAATTGAATATAATGGAAAAGCCTATTGTGGGCGTATTTATGGCATCTGCAACCACAGCAGTTTAAGTTTATGACTATCAGAAGTTGGGGACGATTCAATTCCAAGTAATGGTCGTAAATTCCTACGAGAATTTTGACGATATCGTTCCTTTATCTAGTATAGAAGAAACTCATATTAGAAGTCTTTATCCTTGGAACGAGTATCGTCAAGTGAATGCTAGTTTGCAGGAATTTTTATTTATTTTTAAAGTATAAAAGTATACATTAACTCAAAAATCATTCCATAAAAATAGCAACTGCTTAATCGATTAGGATGAAGAATTTGTTATTTTATTGCAGAAGATTTTATTTAATCTTAGACGTTAATATAAGGCCTGAGGAATGTGGCGCTACGTACTTACTAGATGTATTCCTTGGGTAGTAGAATTTTGTCGTGAAAAGTGTTACACTACTGCTATAATTCGTTTATTTCAGAACGCTTCTCCAAATAAGGAATTCGGTTACGGAGTGAAATCTATGTCTAAATAAAATATTTGCTTTATATGATAGGGGCGGTGTTTTTAAAAGGGAATTATACGTTTCCATTCTATCGTTCTCTCAGCAAAGACTAATTTATAACAGAAGAATAACCTGATTTTTTTAATTAGTGTGTGTAATTATAGCTTATCGTTTCTAATTACGGTAAGGGTGTTAAAGACACACGCTCAAACTGATATTTAATTAGCGCTTTAACGACTGGGTCTTTGGTGATAAAAAAATATTAACCCTTTGCACTCGAGCGGCCCCGATACGGCGCCCGGCTGATTTGAAATGTGAAAAACGTGAAATTTTATTTGTTTTTTATTATAATTATTTTATTATTTTAAAGTACTTGTAAAATGTTTCTCTAATTCGACCGAAATCGTCTCGAACTTCTGTTACACGTAGCATGTCGCGCAACCGCTTGCACTTTGCTGTACGCAAATTACCAATACCTTCCATGTAATGTATATACATATAATACACGAATGTAGCCAATAGGCTAATAAATATTATAAATATTTTGCTACACGCAAGATTCTGCAAAAACAATAATGTTGCATGCATATGGGACATCTCCGTGAAATGGTCGGAAGAAATCCCTGGCCATCTTTCGGAGCTTGGCTGATGGACCGGTTCGAGAAAAGGTTGGTTAGGTGGTAGTCGGTCCCAAGATGGGATTGTGGGGCTTTTCAGGGCCCGAAGAGCCACGCATCGCTTGATCCCCACCATTACCAGCAATACAACTTACCTTAAAGTTGAAATTTCGGCAAGATTGTACAATCTTGCTAGGGCATTAACCGCCACCCAATTAGCTGGAATCAATTCGATTATCCCTACGGATAACCGACATAAATACTTATTAGGCAGCTTACCTTTTTTGGGGGCTGTTCCAAGCCTCTTCTCCACGGTCATTCCTGAAAGCATGATTCATGGCAAGATTATCATCTTGCAATGACATCAATTCAGCATCAACCGAGCTTCCGCGACCGAACAATAGATGGCACATATCTACCAACACACGCTAATCTTTCCGTGTGTTATCTTTGTACCCATCCATTGTCCTAGCAGCCATTTCGGGTTGCTTGCACATCTGCAAGCCAGACTTTCAACGGTATGTTCTATGATCTATCTTTCCTAAAGTAGAGAAGATCAAATTAAACATTGGCCTTTCAGGCGCGCATATTTGCTTGGATATCAGCATGACCGATTTTATGATTTGTTGCCGTGTCTTGGAACGATCACCAGCATCGGTAATGACCACCAATATTTACATAAGCAACGAGTAGCCACGATTCTCACGCTGGCTATCGAAGCCGTTTTCGTTTACACAAAGTAAACAACCAAGCGGATACTTTCGCCTGACAGTACCCACAACGAGATTAACATATCCCTAAAACAACATGCATCGATTCATACATGACCGAAATATGTTTATTTTAAACGATCTAGCAACGGACATACACAATGCTGGATTCATTATCCCAAAATAGATTCCTGCCTCGGCAAGGGTTTTATTGACTCACGTCAATCAAAGAATCTATCCCTTGCCGATGGAGGCAGTTTATCTTGCCCGCACATGTCGCAGCAGATTTAACCTGCAACATGAGTTTTCCTTTTTTTCCTTTTTTCCTTGTTTTATGACTTTCACCATTGGCGGCGAATCCCTTAGGTTCGTTTTTGTTGGATGTCTGTAAAGAGACATCCGATGGAGTCAGATGTCAGTCTTTATAGAGGACAGTCGCGCCCTTTTAATGCTAATTTTTGTCGCTGGCTATGTTTCAATAGTCAGTCAGATTTTTTATCGTCTATCGGGGCGCTCACTTCTTAGAATAGTCGTGCATTAGTTATACAAATTGAGTCGTGTTATCGGTGGAGTTTGTGTATTTCGAGTCCGCAGTGACATCCGGGTAATTACGTTTTTGATGTTTTCGTGTGCACCCTAAGTGTCATTCGTCAAAGTACGGTGTGCGTTTATATTAAGCAATCATACGAATTAAATGACTTGTGAGTAAGGAAACATATCTTTTGATGCATGTAAATTAAATATCGGAGTGTACACAGTGTGAAACATTGAACAATAAAAGTTAACTTTAAACAACATTAAATCGGTAAAACAATCCAGCAAGTTTTATTTATTTTTTTCTTTCGGCGAACTTTGTGGAGTTTTTGGAGAACTATCAGTGGGTGTTAGCTGAATCCGCACCCGTGCTTGGTGCATAGCTAAACACTACCACAAGATACCACCCCGTCAGCTGTATATTCCGCGATATCGCCGAGAGAAATCTTCGACGGTGTTTCGGATGTGTGGCTGATGGCCCGGACTGACACGGAGATAAGTTATGATGGTGCCTTCTGATATGAATAATTCCGGAGGTAAACTAGTCTCCCATTCGGATCTCCGGGGGCGACATTTTTCGAACATCTTTCACATACCGTCGACTGGATACAGATCAACCATACAGCTTCTGAAATTGTTGTCCTTGGCAATTTTAATGTGCACAATTCCGGCTGGCTGACATTCTAACAGGCCCGACGAGGCTGGGAGGCTGGCGGAGATGTTTGCTGTAAGACACAGCTTGACTCAACTCGTGGAGGAGCCAATGCGAGTGTCGGGTGCCCGAGGCGATTGTGCGAACACCCTGGATTTGTTTTTGACATCCGAACGCAGTATTTATACTGTGGAGGTTTCTGCGCCACTGGGAAACTCAGATCACTGCTTGGTGTCTGTCGCGCAACCGCTTGCATGTCAAGCGAATGACCGGCCTAGGCAGCTCCGCCATGTATGGAAGTGTGGGGCTGCTAACTGGGACGATTTGCGAGATTTCTTCGCATCCTTTACATGGTCCGAGTTGTGCTTCGGAAGTGCGGAGTCGGTATCAGAGATTATTCTTCTGGGGATGGAGATGTATATTCCACATTCCATCAAACGAAGTTCGTCTGATAAACCTTGGTTTGATAAAAAATGCGAGCTGATTACAGCGGCAAAAAATAGAGCTTTTAACCAATGGCGCTCCAATCCCACCGATGTTAACAGAACGAATTTTGTTAAAATCAGAAACGCGTGCAACCAGACGATTGATACTGCGAAGAAAGCTCACAACGGCAGGGTGATCAATAAGCTTATAGTGTTTGAAATAATAGTGAAGAAGATCGTGTGATTCGAACTGACGCTATGACAGTTTGAATCACGAAAAAAATTGAGCCTAAGCGTTACCCATCAGGCTACTGACCGTGTTTAGAATTTGATTTCTAAACTCGACTATACTCCACTGATGTGAATTATTTTTGTTATCGCTATGGTATACGGCTCTGATGTATTTTCTTGTTCGATTTTTCGTTCAGTGCTCTTCACTATTTTGCTTGTGAATTGTGTGTGTATCTATTAGAGTCGCCACAAGCTCCTTCGGTGCCCGGTTGGTTCGCGCTCCTTCTGGTCAATGATAAAAGCTGTCAGTGGTAACTTCGCACCCTCCTCCTTGCCTCCGTTGGTGACAGACAGTGGGACGTGGTAAGAATTATGGAGTATAGGTAGGTAAGAATTGTGGAGTATGGGTAGGTAATGTGTTCGCGAATTTATTTTCCGCGAATTCAAACCTCGATCTCATCCTTTTGGAGCCACCTGTGATCTCGCCGGTACAGTCTTCCATGCGGGATGTGAGATTTCGTCCGCGCACTATTCAACGCATTCTACGTGAACTGGATTGTAGGAAGGCAACCGGACCGGACGGAATACCAGCAATAGTCCTTAAGAACTGTCCTCCAGAACTATCGCCGGATCTTGGCAGACTCTTCCGCTTATTTTATGCTCGGAGGAGCTTTCCTGCCTGCTGGAAAATCGCTCGAGTTCAGCCAATCCCAAAGACGGGAAAAAAGTGTCTACCACAAAATGGAAAAAGTCATCAATACAGAGTTAGTTAAGTATTTGGAGTGCAACGTACTTTTGAATGGCCGTCAATATGGATTCCGTGGCAGGCGGTCCACGGGAGACGTTTTGACACTTATAACCGATATAAGAACATCTGCGATTGAGCGGCATGGAGAGTCAAGGGCGGTCGCATTGGATATCTCCAAGGCTTTTGACCGCGTCTGCCATGGGGCGTTGCTTAGCAAACTCCGTTCATATGGACTTTCCCAACAACTGTGCGACTGGACGAAGAGCTTCCTTGAGAATCGATCGATCCGGGTTGTTGTGGACGGCGAGTGTTCGGATCTGTATCCTGTTAATTCGGGGGTGCCCCAACTTTTTATTTTGGCTCCAACCTTGTTTTTGCTTTACATAAATGATTTGTTGGAGACAACGGATAACAAAGTGTTCAGTTTTGCGGATGATAGTACGCTTGTTTCCTCCTTTTCGAGTGTTCGGTCGATTGGTGTTTCTGTGTCGCATCAGCTGAGATGTAGACATATTAACTCTCTGAATCAGGATCTAGATAGGTTCCTGCAGTGGGGAAGGGCCAATCTTGTCGACTTCAATGCAACGAAGACACACAATATACAACATTCACAAAGAAGGGTGGATCGTCGGTTCCACTGCTGATGATGAATGGCCAGGCCCTCGAGTCTGGTGAAAGCTTGAAATTGCTCGGCGTCACGGTCTGTGGGAATGTATCATGGCATAAACACGTGTCGAGCATCGCCAGGTCAGCCTCAGGAAAACGGAGCTATTTTTTTAGAGTCAAGAAATATTTTGCTCCGGCCCAACTTCTTCTCTTATATAAATCCCAAATTAGACCCCCGCTCGAATATTGCTCTCATGTTTGGAGCTCGGCTCCTAAACATACCCTCGATCTACTTGACAGCATACAGAGACGGTCGATCCGCCTGATCGGGGACTCGGCGCTGACGTCGGGACTACAGTCGCTATCACATCGAAGGCGCGTGGCCGACCTCTGTCTGTTTTACAGATATTATCAAGGGTGCTGTTCTTCGGAGATTCTTGGCATTGTTCCACGCAATTCGGTTTATATGCGCTCCACCGGATCGCTCCGGTTTGTGGTTCATCTCCCAACGGCGCGAACATCCCTGTATCAGAACTCGTTCCGTTACAGAGCGGGGAAGCTGGGGAATTGTCTTCCCATGCGAGTGTTCCCGGAGCGTTACAACCTGCAACTGTTCAAAAAGAACTGCAACAGTTATTTGATGGCGTCTCGGGGCGCCCACTCGACGCTATAGGTTCGCCTCTCCCGAGAGAAGTCTAATTAAAAAAAAAAAAAAAATGTCCGTATTAAGAATTATGAAGGCGTGGGGTATAAACTTATCTCCGAAAGAACCTTTGACACCGTAATCGCGAAGCAAAAGTAGATGAGACTGTTTCAGACCAACTTGTATAGCCCCAATACCGCAGCGATGGAGGATCACTAGATTTTTGACGAAGCTGAAGGTTTATTATATGATTGAAAATGAATAGTTTCATGGTGTTGAAAGTTTAAATGCGATTACCATGAAACTGCATTTCCAAAAACTTTTTCTGCTGTGGCTCGAGAACTTATTGATTATTTTGGTTGAAAATTTGAAGCGTTTCTGTCCATAAGATTATTGGAGGGATGTTCTTTAACCTTTAAGATCGAACAATTTAAGATTTGTTCAAAGAGATCAACCACCCGGTTTCTGAAATTGTCATCCTTGGCGATTTTAATGTACACAGCTTTGGCTGGTTGGTACATTCTAACAGAACCGACAAGGCTGGAAGGTTAGCAAGGATGTTCGCTGTGAGATGCAATTTGGCACAGCTCGTGGAGGAACCTACGCTGGTGCCGGATACTCGCGGTGGTTATACGAACACCCTGGATCTGGTTTTGACATCCGAGCCTGTGGCGGTTCTGCCAAACCCAACTGACTACTTACCTAAAGAACACCCATCCCTGTGACCCAATCTTATAAGTTCGCTAACGCATTCGCATTAGCACCTGCAAATGCTTCACGCATCAGATTGATCAAGTTTATTTAGCTAAAAGCCCCTAGAAAAGAATCCTTACCTTCATGCATCTCTTCGCATACAAATTCCCTATAAGAATTCTTTCCTAACTTACCATAAATTCCTTGAAAGAAAATACATCGGTTCACATATAATACAACCGCATAATCAGGGAATCTTACCCTTGAGTTGGCTTATCCCAGCCTCAACATGTGTACAATAAAAACTACCTATATACAAATTGACTGGCGACCTATACCCAAGGGACAAAAACAAATATACTCATCTTGCGTCTTAAGGCATCAATTAAATCCTACAGCATAGGCAAATGCAAATAGGAATTGAATACTTACCCGTACCAGCGATGCCATAAACACCACTTCCCGGTACACAAGCTAAAACCAATTAGCACAATGTTCATGTTGCATTGCGGCTGTCAATAGAGCTGCTATTCCTATTGTAGACAAAGATCATCAACGTTCCCTTTGTTTTACATATTCCTGGATCCGTTTACCATTGACCTTCTCACATAAGCAACCACAAACCCAATTAGCATCCAATGAGATTCGGCTTGTTTGCTTAGCCGAACTCACATCTCATGGATACACATTTTCCCTTTCTTTGTTTAAGATTCGTTCCGATGAGAATGTACCAATGTACACACATACGTGTATACCGTGACGATCTTCTCTATGAGATCTGTTTGGTTACCCCAAAGAGAGACTTTACGCCTCTCTTGGAATAGGAAAATGCACTCCCAAATTAAGAGAGCCAGTTTCACTGACCAAATTTCTTTTGATAGCGAATGAATATCGCTGAGTCCTTTACCATCCGCCGACCGTGCTGGTCGTGCCGCTCTCGCTCCCCGGTGCGCACGGGGACGCGAAAGTCGACCGCGAGTCGCGCGAGTAACAGTTTTGTCATACAAAGTCGTCGATTCATTACATCGGACGGGTACGCGTGATTTCATTGTCTAATTAGATTAATTTACGACTTCAACCCGTAAAATTACAAATTATCCTTAACAATTTTAAAGATAATGACGAATATAACAAAATCAATAACATCGAAATGAACAAGTGTAAACTCCTTCAGAGTCGTGTTGAATTGACCTTAATATCATTGAAATAGGCGGGATAAATTCGTAAGTTTACACGGGCATTTGCGATTCCTTTAATTTTTTTATATGCCCGAGGTTTACTTTATTTTTCCTTTTTCTTTTTCTGTCTAAATACAAAGATGAATCGTTACACACACTATTAATGGTCGATCAATTCAAAAACTGCATTTAACTTTGTCAGAATCTAGAGTTATTTTAAAATAAAAAAAGATCAAACCGAAGAAAGAGAAAAGGAAAAACACAACAGGCTATATTTTCAAATGTTTGCATTTTGCTTATTGTATTATAACTATGACTGTTTAAAGGACAAGGAAGCAAATTTATTAAACCATCACCGTCAAATTGAACTATTAATAAAAATCGTTTGTAAACCCCTCCTGGGTACCGTTCGGCATACGCCTGAGACCCTACCCTAGAATACCTTACACAGGTGTCTCTACCAACCCCATCCTTGGAATAGGAAAATGCACCCCCTTATTATGAGAGCTAGTTTCACTGGCCGAATTTCTTTTGAGAGCGAGTGAATATCGCTGAGTCCAATTACATCCGCCGACCACGCAGGTCGTTCCACTCCCGCTCTCCACCCCAGTTAATTGAATAGGCGGAATTATAATGCGAAGTGTTTAGATAGTATGTGAATTGTTAACGTTTGAACAATGGCCATGTGAAGGCTTAAATTAATATATTCGTAAGGTTCCAGGTGACATCTAATACACGTGTACGTTTGATTAATTACAAAAGATATCTATCAACTAATTAAATAAAGAGAACATTTTGCCGACTAAAAAATCATTCAGTGTTTTACTTTTCTTCTCACCTTTGCTGAACAGTGCGTTTTATTTCTGGTGACTACCATGTGTGTTTATCTTTTTTCTTTGTGTTCATCGGCGGACCTTTTAGCGAAGTGACGATTCGGTTTGGCGGAACCTTGTCCGAACAGCGGATTGTTAGTGGGACGAAGTAGAACTCGCGCCCATGCCGGTGCCACGACTTCTCATCCCCACAAGGCGACCATATATATCGTGGAGATTGCTGCGCCACTAGGAAACTCAGATCACTGCTTGGTATTGATCGCGAGCTACGTGCATTTCAAATGAATAACCAATCTAAGCAGTTTCGCCATGTATGGATGTATGGGCTGCCAACTGGGACGATTCGCGAGATTTGTTCGCATCCTGTCCGTAGTGTGTTTTGGAGACTTCGATGTTAACGTATGCGTGGAGTCGTTCACGGAGCTTATTCAGCTCAGGATGGTGATTTACATTGCGCATTCCATCAAACGAAATTCATCTGACAAACCTTGGTATGATAAAAAATGCGGGCAGATTACAGTAGCAAAAAATAGAGGTTTTAAGTAATGGCGCTCTAATCCCACCGATGTTAACACAACGATTTTTGTTAGAATCAGAAACGCGTGCAACAAGGCGATTGATACCGCGGGGAAAACTTATAATGACAGAGTGACCAATAAACTCCTTGAATGCCCAGCCGGTTCGCGTCCCTTCTGGTCAATGACAAGGGCTGTCAACAATAGTTTCGCTTCCTCCTCTTTCCAGATTCCGTGGCAGGCAGTCCACGGGAGACCTTTTGATCCTTATAACCGACATATGGACTGCGATTGAGGGAGATGGTGAGTGAAGGGCGGTCCCATTAGATAATTCAAAGGCTTTGGCCCACATCTGGAACGGGGCATTGCTGACCAAATTTCGTTCACACAGACTTTCACAACAGCTATGCGACTGGGCGAAGAGTTTCCTTGACAATCGTTCGATCCGAGTTATTGTGAACGGCGAATGTGCGGATCTGTAACCATTTAATTCGGTAGTGCCTCAAGGTTATATTTTGACTTCAACCTTGTTTTTGCTTCACATGAATTATTTGTTGCGGTCAACGGATAACCGAGTGTTCAATTTTCCGGATGGTAGTACGCTTTTTTCCTCTTTTTCGAGTGATCGGCCGATTAGTGCATCTACGTCGCACCAGCTGAGATGTAGCCAGATCGATTTTCTGAATCCGGATCTGGATAAGATCCTGCAGTGGGGAACGGCCAATCTCGTCGACTTTAATGCAACGAAGACACAATATATAATATTCACAAAGAAAAGTCGATCATCGGCTCCACAACTGATGATGAATGGCCCTCGAATCTTGGGAAAGCTTGAAATTGTTCGGCGTCACGGTCGGTGGGAATGTATCGTGGAATAAACATTGGTCGAACATCTACGGGTCCGCCTCTGGAAAATTGAGTTATTGTTTTAGAGCCAAGAAATATTCCGTCGCAACTTCTTCTCCTGTACAAGTACATAATTAGATCCGCGTTCGAGTATTGCTCTCATGTTTGGCGCTCTGCTCCTAAACATACCCTCAACCTACTTGAGAGCATACAGAGACGAGCCGTCCGCCTGATCGGGGATACGGCTCTGACGACGGGACCACAGTCGCTATCACATCGAAGGCGCGTAGCTCTGTGGATTGCTCTTGAAATATCCAATGCGGCAACCTTGCTTTCACCGAGGTAGTGGATGCTTTCACCATTAGATCTTTTGTAGACGGGTTTCTCGTATAATATAGTGATACAATTGTTTACATGCATACATTATACATTTTTCAAACATAACTGAATGTGTGAATAATTATTCGAGTATTATAGTTTTTAATATTAACAGTTTTCCTGGAAAAGGTCAGAAAACCAGGATTTTTATTTTTTAATTTAATCTAATCTAATACTTAACTTAACTCTAACTTATTCTAGCTTAACCTAGTTTATATTATAATAAGTTAAATATGTAATGTGAATTGGGGAATATAGGGATTGATGGTTAAGGAAGTAGGTTGGAGTGGGATATGGTCAGTTAGTGGTCTCGGGTGCGGTAACACTTTCCGGTTGTTCGTTAAACCGCAGAATGTTGGAGAATGGTTGTATGTTACAGTATTTGAACTGATTGGGTGCCAGTTCGGTGTTATGGTACACTACCCCGTTGGAGTCATTAACCAATCTTCCAGAGGTGAAGAGGCTTCTGGTGTGGAGACAATTCAGATAGTGAGCCCTGTTATCTAGTGTAGTTGGTAGTAGTGAAGTTATTATGGGGTTAGGATTATTTGGGAGGTTTTCAATAAATTTGATAGATAGTTCTAGGAAGCGTCTATTGAGACGGTCAATATTGGAGGCATTGTATAGCAAGCTGTTATTGTAATACTTGTAAGAGTTAGGTTGTCGATTGAGGCCAGTGACCATCCTGAAGCATTTCCCTTCGAAAGTGCGTAGCTTCTCCATTTGGGCTGGTGTTATATGATACCACACTCGGCACGCATATGTGAGTGAGGGTCTGATTATTTGTTTATATATGAGCAGTTTGACTTTGTGGGAGAGACCGTTGGGTTTCCACTACACTCTTCTACAGAGATTCAGTTGAATTGTGGCTTTACATAAAGTATTTTTAATGTGGGTGGAGAATAAAAGTGTTGTGTTCTGTAGGGGTTTGTTTCAGGACGCGAGTCTCCTGATCCTTAAAAGCACAAGGCGATCTCTTAAAACAGACCGCTCCTGAAATCTTGTCCTACAAGGGGTCGTTAACCGTGCTTCCTCTGATCCAGAGGGAAGAGTAACGTCCTTTTAGTTTGGCCTCAGTCTTCGCAAGTCCGCTGGTTTCCGTGGGGGGCCAGGTGATACTCCAGATCTTCAGAAGTATTCTCTTTGAGGGAGTACCTATACTTTACTCACCAGAAAAATGAAAAGAAGGCTCGTTTTTCCTTTTTGTATTTTATTTATTTCTAATTTGAACTTCGCCCTTCTCCAGGATATTTTCCTTCAGGGACAACGGACGATAATTAACTGCGGCCCGGAGATCACTATACTATTCCTTTATAAAGGAAAAGGAATCGAAAATTGTATCCCAAAGATACACATTTTCGTGCAACAATCTCGATTTTCAATGCATTTCGTGCGATGCTCATTGTTTGTTTTAGATAAGATTCAGTTTTCTGAATCTTCATCAATCTATTTGCATGTGGGGATTTGAAATGGTATTTGGGTATTGTTTGCTTGTGGCAAATTCGAACATCTGGTGTGATTTGCCATGGATTCGGTTTGTTTAATTTTCTAGGGAAATTACCAGATTGAAATGTATTTCTGGATTTTGAATTGAGATTATGCCGTGGGGCAAATGCAAAGCTATAAACGAATATTTGATTCGTTTATTGCGAATTTTGATTTTAGTTTTGGTTTTTTGATTAAATTATGCCGTGGGGGCAAATGCAAAGCGATAAACGAATATTTTGATTCGTTTATTGCAAATTTTGGATTTGGTTTTGGTTTTTCAGGATTTTGATAGGATTTAATGTTTTGGTGTAGGATTTCTGGGATTAGGATGTATGGATGGGGAAAAAGGTGGTAGGGCTTTTTAGAGCACTACAAAAGGTCATTGGAAAAGCTTATTCCCAGGTATTTTAAAGTTTTAGAAGGTTTTATCTGGGTGTTATTTAGTTTGAGTCTAATTTTGTTGTGGGTGCGCCTGGTGTTTGTGCACTGCTCATTTTTATCCTTACACACTATAAGTTGGGTTTTATCAGGATTTAGGCGAATTTTCCATTTATTGGAGTATGAACGACCCCAAATCTTTCTTCCACTTCATCAACCACAAACGGAAATTTGATGCCTATCCCACCTCCCTTTTCTACGGCTCAACTACTACAACGGGCTCCCAAACCATATCCAATCTTTTCGCGTCCTTCTTCAAACTATCCTTCACGGACGACTCGTTCCATTGCCAAGCTTTCGCACATTCCCAAACTGTTCTAGGCCTTTTATATGTAGCGTTATGATTTCGCTGCGCACCCATCATCTCTCCGAACCAGCACGGCTTCCTCTCAGGCAGGTCCGTTACTACTAACCTTGTCGAATTCACATCCCACACACTCCTTGACCTAGAAAACGGCGATGAGGTCGATGTAGTCGCTACCGACTTTAGCAAGGCCTTCGACAAAATCTCCCATAACCTCATTCTCTTCAATCTATCTCCCCTCGGTTTCGCACCCCTGCTGATTAAGTGGGTCTCATCCTATCTCAGTTATCGAACCTGCCGCGTGCGATTTAGATCCACCCTATCCGATCCTTTTTTCCCAACCTCAGGTGTCCCCCAAGGCAGTCATCTCGGCGCTCTCATATTTATCCTAACCATAAACGACATAGGCTCTTGCATTAATCACTCCTTCATCTCGCTTTACGCGGATGATTCCAAAATGTTCAAGACAATCTGCTCACCCCTGGGCTCCTTTCTTCTCCGATCGGATCTTGACAGCTTCTCGACTTGGTGCCAAAATAATTGCCTAGATATGAATATCGCTAAATGTCACACAATCAGCTTCTCGTGGAAGACTTCCCCCACTCACCCACGCTCCTATCTCTTACTGAACCAACCGATAACGTCGGTTGAATTGATTCGCGATCTGGGCGTCCTATGCGACAAGGAGCTCAAATTTACCGCACATATTGATCACATAATCCTTAAGGCCAACGCCGCCCTTGGATTTCTCAAACGCTGGTCGAAGGAATTCTTTAACCCCTATGTCACCCGATCACTCTACATAACTTTTGTCCGGCCACTACTCGAATACGCTAGTCAGATCTGTTCCCCGTATCAGGTGACTCAGATTCGCAGGATTGAGGGTATTCAAGGTCGTTTCTTGCGCTTTGCCCTCGTGGGCTAAACTGGGAAAATCCGCTGACTCTACCACCATGCACAAGCCGGCTCCCTCTAATCAATCTAAACACACTTGAAGAGCGCAGAATCCATCCCGACATCATCTTTGTCCATCGCCTTCTGTCTGGCTCAATCAATTGCCCCAGCTTGCTCTCCACTTTAACATTGCATACAATGTACGTACGTAACCCTCGACTGTTTTACGTGTCCGCTCATCACAGTTCTTACGGCGCTGACGAACCCATCTCCCGTATGATACGACAGGCCAACTCTTTCCCCACCTTCTTCAATTTCAACATCTCCACTACCGCTCTTAAACGACGTCTCAGATCAAACCCGTCCTAAATCCGCCCCCTCCCTTCAATAACCCCTCTACCCTGCAATCCTCTCCTCTCCCTCCGTCAAACTAGTTCTCCCCTACACCTTTCCAACCCTACCCACCAGAGAGGTAGGAAGTGAGAAGTTTGGTGGTGTGGGTGTTTAATCCAAATATGTAGTGCAGCTTGTAAAGCAGTCCTGAGATCCAAACACATCCGAATGCTTTAGATATGTCGAGGGAGATACAGACCGTCGGACTTTGGTTTTGAAGATTAGTTGTGACATCGTGTGTTAGTTTTAACAGAGCATGGCAGGCGGGGCGTTGTGTGCGATAGCCAAACTGGAAATTTGGGATAATAGCGTTGTCATTAGCAATGAAAGGAGATTTTGATATATCTTGCATTTCAGTATCTTGCTTAATGTGTTGAATAACGATATCGGACGATAGTTGCTGGGGTTGTTGGAAGGACTGGACTTATTGATAGGGACTATTGTGGGGGTTCTCTATCCTACATGGAGAACCAACCCACAATATCAACCTAATTTCGACCGCCTGCAGCGCATCACATTATCCCCTATCCCACCGTCCAGCTATTTTACCTGTAAAAGAAAGCATAGCTGAATTCATTATTCCATGCAGGCAATGAATAATTGAATTCAGCTACCTTTTTTTGCCATACGGCAACTCCATTCCTCTAACCCATGAGATTTCCACCGGAAATTGCAACTCATGTTGGTTAGCAACAACAAGTCGAATCAAACGACGCTGTTGCATAATCATGCAACGGCTGGGGTAATTCCAAATTCTTCCAGTTTGGTTCCCACGATAATGTTACCCTATTCAATGTAGCGCCACTTCGACTTCTCCCAGACACGCTAACCGCTTGGGATCAATAATCTCTTTTTACAGGTGAATAGCAAAATACCATTTTCTTCTTCTCATTTCTATCTTCCCACAGTTCAATGCACTCTGAGATCACCACATTCACCGAATTAGGTCAAGGGGCTATCCTCAGAGTTGCATTGGTACATGCACACAAAAACCGAATCCACCCCGGGATCATTGCACATTGTGTTCCGGTTCTCTCATTCTCCCTTGTCCATCGACTGTTGAATTAACCGAAGCGTTTATCCACCTCGATGGGCGGGGAACATGAGAGAGCACAAATGTTAAGATGATCTCGATTGGTTGCTTGGGGTGCACATGCAAAATCCAAATTGCATCCTTAATTGGGATCAGCCGCTATCCAATCTCCATCGGTGTCGGAGACGCCGCTCCGAAGTCAGTACTCAAACACGAAGGCAGTCGGTCACGCTACGTCGAGCGTCCAAGAAATAAAGTCAAGTCACAATTGTCGTGTTGTTCCTTCTCATTACCTTTCGTATATACATACAGAGGAAAGTGTTTTTAAATCTTAGTAATAGTGAAATGTCCTAGACATAATTTGTTGCCGTTGTTTATTTAAACTAAGTTAAATCTTAGATCTACAGGATAAGAGTTCTAATAGATACAAGAAAAAAAAACTCAAGAATTAAAGCAGACGCCGTGAAATTAATTTGTGTAAATAAAGTTTATATGTACCAAATGTAAATAAACGTGGATAGTAATAAAGAAAAAAAAAAGGAACACTAACATCAAACCAATTCCGATGCGTGTTATTATTACAGCATTTCTTTTCTTCCTTTAATATCGGCGAACCAAGTGTTGGGGAACCAAGTGAATCGGAGTCATACGTTGACTAAAAAACTTCAACGCCCACACTATAACCTTGGTTTTCCAGTTATTTGGGAAATTTGATGCGTTAATTATGTGGTTGAGAAGAACGAGAACAGGGACTAGATTTGACGGGAGAAGTCTTTCGTAAAGAAGGTTTGGAATTCCATCTAAGCCTGTCGCCTTTTTGTTGTTGCGTGATGTTATAAATTCGGCATTTATCGGGGTAGTCAAGAGTTGGATTTGATTTTTAATAAAAAGCGAGTAACTGCTATGCAGTTTTCGTCTAAGCTGTTTTTTTATGCGTAACAGAACGTTGGGTAAAGGTTTCCCTAGGTGATTATGAGGGACGGATGTAGGTGTGTGGCGGTTCTACTAACGCCACTACCACCTTTTCAATTTACCCCCAAATCTTCCTGCCCTAAAGCTTTAGTGGTCTTACCATTTGTCGCTTATGCAATCACATTAACTTCCCCAAGCATTCTCCCACCGATTTTATCATCCTTCGATTGTGCAAATCGCATCCAACACTGCAAGCATTTCCCTCACCAAGGACATTCACGCATTCAATGCGTAATATCGTTTTTCCTGGAAAAATTCGGTACTCCAGTACCGCATACATCAACGCATCTCAGCATTGCTCTAAAAAAAACATTTTGGTTGCCATACTAGATAACCGGAATTAACAATGAAACAATCAGCGGAACTGATTGCTTCCTGCGTTATCTGTCCCACACGTGCGCGACAGATTTTCATGTTGTACCCGTACCCAGGGTGGCTTTTATGCAACCTTCAAAGCACCAGCGCCACTCGCGTCTAGCTGCCAAGAGCCGAATTCATTGCCAGTGTAAATACTCAAACTGGAATTCGACTCGTGACTCCCTATGAATGAAATACGCAATTGACATGGATGTAAACACAACCATCATTGTGTAATCATCTCAAACGGATCCTAATCCCCAGCGCGATATTTGAACAGCTGCACATATTTCTCCTAAAAGGCGTTCTATCTTGTGAATGTGCATTCCCACGGTTCGTGCACTCATGAGCTCGTATCACGAGCAAACAAAGTGACCGCGCCCAAATGGACACACCCTCGTTAGGATCTATCTACCGGAGATCCACTCCTATTGGTCGAGCCAGCAGGAAAATGTCATTGTCTTTTTCACCACACCACCAAACTCACCCCAAACGAGGGTTGTATCATTGAGTCGTATTACAACCGTCATAATAGGGGCCGGTTGGGTCGTCTCCCCTTCGTCGTACCGTGCACGCGATACGGAGCCTTACCTACTGTCTTAGATGTTAATACCAGTTTTCTTATTATCATCCGCGGTGCGCAAGTCGGGTGTACATTCCGTAATTATTATGTCCGAAGTGAAATTGAGCGGACTTTAATAAACCAGTGTTAATTAAACGTGTGCCCAAATCGGTTTAAGAACAAAAATATCTACCAGCGTAATTGTCCCGCTTAAATACCAGTTCTCGTGTTCGGATTTGTTGTGTCCTTGTCAACCAGCGCTTCTAATAAATGTTAACTAACACACACAAATAAAACAACCAATAAAATGTCAACTAGTGTGTTTCATTTCTCCGGTGTGTGATGTTTTCTCTTCTGCTATGGCGAACGAATTGCGGCGGAATTCCAAGGAACGATCGGCGAGTTGAAAGTGAAAGGTTGGTGGGACGAAGTAGAACTCGCACCCATGCCGGTGCCACGACTTCGTACTACCGCAGGTATGTGGCTGAAGAGAGCATTTTTTAGTATTTGCTCTATTCTTAAGGCTACTTGATCAATTTCAGCAGGGAGTAGATTTGAAGTCTCTGGCAAAGTATAGTCTGTAAAACTGGCAGCAATGTCCCTATCGACTGTTTTCCAGTTTGTCCTGGAGAAAGTCGGGATCGGATTGAATGAGTAACATGGTTCGAGGGCAGGGATTTGGCTAGTGGTGTGGACGGACCCATGATCGGAAGGGAATTCGAAGGATACTGTAGGGAGGTTAGGTGAGTAGACGTTTATGGATTTTGGGAAAAAATATATTGCTGATTTAGTAGTATTGGAGATACGTGTTGGCTGTAATGGACAGTCCGCATAGATATATGGATGGAGTTGAAGGAGTGCTAGAAGTTGGCAACCGTATTTATTGCACTTAGTGTCGTTAAATGAAGTATGCCGACCATTCCAGTCTCCTCCTACTATGAAAGGTGCAGGTAGAGACTGTTGGATTATCTCAGTGATGTCGAAACTAGGAAAGTTTGGTTCCCGAGAAGGGTGAATGTATACGAACGACAGTAAAACACTTTGTTGCTTTTGCAAAAGATTTTAATTGCCGTCTACTCAATATTATTTATATTGGTGAACCCGTGGTGTTTATTACTAGGTGCGTCTGCATGGACGCTAGTATAGTAAAACCCACTGAGTTCGCAGATGATGTCAGCGGAGCGCAGAAAAATCCCGATTGACGCAGGGACGATCGGCGTGTTTCATGTCGGAGCGTAAACTCTACACTCGTCACCAGTTCGAGAATTCATGTAAGGTCACTACCTCTAATTACACTTCACCTATTCCATCATACACGAACAACCTGTTTTTCCGATGTCGACGATGGTGTTACTAAATCCGCTGCTGGTAAATCAAACACTATTCAATTAGGCTTCGTGTTATAAGTCTTTATTCTTTAATCACTTTCTCTTGTTGAACATTACACTAAGTTGAGTAAGAATAGTTAATAGTTCCGTAAGCTGGACCTGACGCTCGTTGGAATTACAATAGTTCGCTAAGTTGAATATGACACTCATTAGAATTACAGTAGATCCATTCGGCAGCACAAGTCCCGAAATAAACGTGTAATACTCCGCGCCGTGCTTTAACGGTAATCCGGAGAGAAGGGCGCGGAGAGTTGTGTACGTAAAATAAACGAGCAAAAGATTCGTTCATAATTCTCAATAACAAGCTTTATTTTTTATTTAAACCGAAAGTTCAGGGGTGGTCGATGCAATTTTGCATGAAGGTAAAATGGACACCCGATACACATGATTTGCATTCGGCCGGTGGTTTGGCCTCTGGAATGCTACTGATTCGTATTATTACTTGGTTGGCCAGAGGTTCGGCCTCTGGTGATCTACTGATGGCGAAATTGAAAAACACTCCCCTTTTATAATTTTTGGAGTTGACTTTTGTCAACTATTTTAGTGTCAAAATTCCAAGAAGCGTACGCAACGCTTGGTGTGCTTCGATTGGAATTTTGTTCCGGGAATTGTTTAAAGGGTTTTGTTGGGTAGATTCTGGGAAGGGAATCATGAAATGCGTTTTGAATTTAGTATTTCATGATAGGATTTTTAGGAATTATGTCAATGTATGATGAATTAACTTTTGGTTAAATTCGTTGTACATGTGACTCAATATGGAATTTGGATATGAAGCAATGGAAAGTTTGGGATTTGGGTTTATTATGTGGAATTTTGAATCAATGTGCGATAATTGGCTTTTGGTTTAATTTATCGCTCATTGATTCAATATGAAATTTGGGTTTTTGTTATGGGATTATGGATGATATTGGGGATTTAGATAGGGGTGGCGATTTAGGATCGCTACAAACGCACTGCATGCTAATTGCCGAAAATTCTGACGTAACGCTCGAGGATGGGAATAAAACATTTGAACCACGACACGACCCCGACTTCTCTGCTTGACCGGTAAAATTTGACTCCCTGAGTGGCTGTTGCATTCAGCATCCCCTACCTGCGGTGGTGGTGAACTTCCATCGATATGGGAGGAGCCGAATCGGATCATTTCTTTGGTGATGACCAATGAACGGTCGATTGGGGTTTTTTTGGGAGAATTTCCCTATTGATCGTACAGGTCAAGTACAATGCCCTTTCGCTGGAAGTGGGGCAACGATCGATCCTGCAACTGTACAAGCAAAGGAACTGGTATTAGGGGCTGCGGGCATCGTTGAGATAAGCGATAGCGAAAAATCGCCGAAGGACGAAATAGGTTTCTGTGTGTTCTGTAAATAGAAACGCTATTTCGGAGGGTCATACGCTGAGATGCGCATTTGTTTGGTTTAACCAATGCTGCATGGGAAAGTCGAGTGTTTACATAATCGCCCAGAATCATACCGTTGCAGGCAATAGATTTCTGTGACGATAAGCCAACCGCAGATTTGTTCGCATATGGCAAGGGCTAGAGTGGCTATTGTTTAGTTCAGAAAACTATACGTGGGACACGATCATTGGCATGATTGTTTAAATAGCAATCATGATCGTGTCCGATTCAATGGATGTTAGTTTTCGGAAAACTGTATCATAGGACATGATCATTAGGATGATTATTTGAACAACGATCGCGGTCATGTCCCATTCGATGATTGGGTGTCGCTTGGGCGATCAACGGTCGGCAGGTTGATTTAAGGAAATGGGTGGTTCTTTGGGAATGCTTTAACCCTTATGTCAATGACCAACTTTACCGACAGTAGTCAATGACCGGGTACCCGGGTACCCACATATAGAAACATTGTTTTAACAATGTTAAAACAAATATTTTGCAATGGATTTTAATTTGTTTATCAGAAACAAATATATTGTGAATATTTTATGTATTTTATATAATTATTTTTTATAAATATAAAGAATTTTGACTATCTGAAATTCGTCTACTAGGCCGAGCAATCGTGAAATTGTGACGAAATGGGCACCCGGGTACCCGGTCATTGACATAAGGGTTAAAGAACCCCCAAAGACCTAATTTCGGAAAATTTGAATTTCTTGTGTATTACAATTCCAGTACCCCTCCACGAGGTCCAGTGGTTCGTGGATTAGAAACAAGTGTATAATTAGGGATAGATACTCGGGAGTTTGGTTTAAGCCACGTTTCCGAGAGGAGGAGGATATCTGGAGAGAACCTCATTCCGACATATTGAGCCGTTTAACTAGATTTTGTCTTCTTCTTGTTTTCTTCTCCCAGTGGGCATTTTTCTGCTTTATGATCTGACAGCATTTCATTCAACGATCCAACTTTTAGCAGCGGACATATTGTAGCATGCCTCTGCCTTTTTTTAATTTGTCCCATGCTACACTTTGATGGTTCAGGAATTTTATTTGTTGTAGACCACCAATTTTGCTGCTCGGGGTTAACTGCACCAGAAAAAGGAGTAGCTTTTGGTTTTACCTTCTTGACTTGTCTGTGATGAATGGTTTTACCACGATAAATTCAAGATCATCCTGCTCGAAGCACTACTAGCAGGACCTCCGTTCTCTTTTAGGGTGTTACTCTTTAATACATCGCGGGAGACCGGGGTTCGATTCCCCCTCGGGGAGCCTCTGGCGCAAGACTAATGACCTTGCCCGGAAAAAACAAATCATTATGGAAAATTTAACAAGCCTCAGGACTTGCTAAATAAGGCCAGGACCGGTTTCCGGTTGTAGTGCCAATGATGATGATGATGACTCTTTAATACAACTCTTACCTTTTTTACTTGTTTGGGCGTGAAGGAAGAACATATCGCGGTGTTCTTTTTATCATGATCAGCGATCGTTTAGGAATGTTTATTTCCCACCAATCATTTAATTAAAAAGTTATTATTATCTACAGCCAGCTTACAAAGACTTCGGCTCGAAATTGGGATCGGTGGAGAGATTTGTTAAATAAGGCCAAGACCGGGTAGCCATTCCTTACAATCAATCTCGATAGCATTGATTGGTGGTGTGGGTGTTTTAATAATGTCACCGGCAAGGGTGCTGAGTTCACTAAAACACCACTGATGATTTCTTCACTAAAATTGTCCGCCAGGGGCTGACCTCTACTTACTTAGAAACGCAGTACATAAATTGAAAAAAAAAACACATTTTATGGTTCGTTGTTCTTGGTTTTTTATCGTTTCGGAAAAATTACAATTATCTTCACTAACACGACATGATTCGCTCTCAGAATAGGCGACGAATCCGTTGGAATATAACTGGATACTACAAGTAACAAACGGTCTTGTATGGAATATGACAATTAAGCTTAATTTCACATCGGTGTCTTTGTTTATACTCCGCTGTAGTCGCTGGAGGAGCGGCTTTAAGTTAAACAATCGTATAGCAGAGGCACACCAAGTCATTTAAATTATCTAACCCGAATTAACACAGCGCACAACTGGGACAATTAACCACGAGACGATAACGATCTGTCAACGCGCGACTTCCGGACCACACTCTACCTTGAAAATGTATTACTCCACTTTTGGCGTGTGTGCACACTTAGGATCTTAAAATGGGACACCGTGGCACATGTGCACTCTCCGGATGATGAAATTTGACTCCTCGATGCAATCCACATCCGTCAGATTCAACGGTGGTGGATCACATCGATGTGGGAGGAGCGAACAGGCTCAACTTGGTGACGGCCAATGGGCGATCGAAAATGAGTTAAATGGGAGGATTTCCCATATGTCCGTACAGGACAAGTACGATGCCCCTTAGCCTGCATATCGACAACGAACGATACCGCGCCTGTTCAAACAAATGGACGAGCAAAAAGGGGATGCAGGCATTGTGTTCATGTAATGTGGTTGTAGGCGATACATTCTTCGGTGACGATAGGTCGACCGAAGATTTGGGGTTTGTTTGATTTAGCCGTATGCCTCTGGTGCTCTAGAAAGGAAGATATTTTGTTGACATTAAGTCAACAGAAATCTTGCCGACGATGGCAAAGGGTCAGGCTGGATGGCTATCTTATTTGGGTTAATATGCTGGTACATGGATATGGTGGTGAGGAATTTGCCACCCATGGGAACCATGGACCAGCGTTGGTAAGCAAAACAAACACAGTTGAGGTACTGTGTGTTTACATTGATTTCCAGAAGAGTCATCATAGAGCATGAACGTGGGTATGATTGCCTAAACAACGATCATATTCATGCCCAAATCCCATGATCGGTTATTAGCCAATAATAGGGAATTGGTCGCAAGTGTTGCGAACCCAAGGGTATAGGAGCAATGGTTCAATTATGGACCGTAGGAAGAATATCGGCTGCAGCTGTGTCCACAATACGCTGGCCAACGTGTGTTTATCGTTTATTGGTGACAAGCTGAGCCGGTAGGGGATATGAAATGGTTCATGTATTATGAACCAGAAAAATTCGATGCTATTAATACCAGGTTTGCTTTCAGTGGTGAGGATGAACATGTCATGCACATGTATGAGAAAATGCTTTTTACCCTTGCGCATTGACATGTTCATGGATAAATGCTGGTTACCTGATGAGGTAACTAAATTTGGTTTCAGGGGCATGATGCGTTGGCTGCAAGCCCGCCCCGAGTTGAAAGTTTGATGTCACGGCTAGATGATAGTCTTGCCGTGGGCTTATGTTTTCTGATGGGAGGTAATGCGGAGTAGATTACGCTGCTCATTTGCAGGTAAGAAGAAGGCAGGTAATTTACGGAAATGGGTGGTTCTTAGGGAATACCTAAAGAACCCCCACAGTGGCATCTTTATTTTTTTTCTTTGTATTTAAACAATAAAATAAAACCTCCCGCGAATGCTGTTTGTAGGCACGTATCCCGACATTTTAAACGCAATAAAAAACGAGTGTGTGTTAACTTCTGTTTACTTCGGCAGATCAAATTCAATAATTTTTGTTGTTGTTTAAAATAAGACGTTGTCATAAAGTGCCGCCTATGACAAATATGAGGTTAGTAACGAAGAGCAACCTTTTAAAATATACACGCAATATGTCTACGTGCAGCATCCAGTTTCTAAAGTGTGCTTTTAATATTTACTGAGAAAAAAAACTAAATATTTTATTGTCACGTAGTTTAATTTAAGTTATACTCATATAAAGCGATTTTTGAGAGATTCGCAAATACAATATATATTTTGATCTTTTATTTTCCACAGACTGACCAAGTAATTGCCGCTGGTGCGTTGCCAAAATTAAGAATGCTTTTGGAACACACTAAGGTGAACATTGTCAAGGAAGCTGCATGGAGTGTGAGCAACATCACTGCCGGCAACCAAAAACAAATTCAGGCTGTCTTCGATGCGGGTAAGTGAGAACTTTAACTTAAAAAAAAATTGCATTCATTTTACCAAAAAAAAAAAAAAAAAAAATTACTACCTCTTCCCAAGCACTCTAAATTGTACAATGTCTTTTTGTTTTGTTTTGCCCTTCGGTAATGTTCTAATGTTCCAAAAGAATATAATTTTTTACATTTTAATTGTAGAATAATTTTTTATATTTCTATAATTTTTAACTTTCAGGAATTTTCATTCAAATTCGTAATGTTCTGGAGAAAGGTGATTTTAAGTCGCGAAAAGAGGCTGCATGGGTCATAACAAATGCCACAGCAAGTTGCACGCCTGAAAATATCGTGGATTTGATTGAAAAATACAAAATCCTAAAGCCATTCTGTGATCTCTTGGACATTAAGGACCCAAGAAGCCTGATAATCATTCTTAACGGTCTAGCGAATATGTTTGCAGTTGCCCAGAAGCTCAACGGCACCGAGAATTTGTGCGTTCTAGTTGAAGAATGTGGCGGCCTAGACAAATTAGAAGTATTGCAAGAGCACGAAAATGAAGAGATTTACAAGAAAGCTTATTATATTATGGACACCTACTTCAATTCTGAAGATGACTCAACTGGTCAGAAGGAAGCATTTGATTTTGCGGGTGCCTCGTCTTCGGGGGCTGCGCCTCCTGAAGGTGCATTCAAATTTTAACTATTTACATTTTGAAAGTATTACATTTGCAGCTTTTTACAAATAGGCGATCAAACAAATTTATATCAAGGCTGATGACATTTTTTTTATGTTAATTCATGTTCTTTTTACGTTTATTATTCTTTTTCCATAAAAAATCATTTATTTGTTAAGTACATCATTTTGCGTTATTGGTTGTTTAACTTTGCGATTGTGTCTACTTTCTAACTATCGTAATAAAGTGTCATGCGAAATCCAGACAGTGTTTGACTTAAGGCGGTTGAAAAAGCTTCACTTAGTGTATTGTATGGTCAGGATAAATATTGGTAGCCAAATTCATAGATTTAAACATGAAGATGGTGACGGGTGATCATATAATGTCGATTCGAAAGAAATTCTTTCGAGTTGACTTGATGTAAGAAGGTTGACTTACGTAAGTCCCGGTTGGTCTATACATATAAATATTGTAAGTCTATTTATATACAGAAGTACATGGTACCATACAAAGTTCCGGACAAATAATGTCTTCAGAATATTCCATCAAACAAAGAACAAGCGATCATAATAAATTAATTTATTAAATTAATAACACTGCTGCAAGTATTGTGTTATTGACAACGGTGTTCGAAACTATTTACTATGCAGCGAAATACTCGGGTTCAACCGATTGAGTTCCCTCTTAAGTTAGATTAGTGGCCGTGGTGTACTCATTGTGCATGTCGAAGCCCCCCACAACTACCCTGAACATATTGGACAGACGATGGAACTTACCCGTCAGACAAACGCTATCCATGCTGCTCCTCTACAAGCAATATATTCTTGTGGTTATCATCGTAAGGGATAACAGCAAACCACAGTGTGCTTCAATTATGGCTGTGTACTTATTAGGAGTATAATTGAACGCCTTGAACAAAATTTGGTTACCGTGGAATTTCAGTGGGCACTCAAGGTTTTGTTGGAAAAATGTTGGCATGTCAAGCTGTCCATTCGCGTCTGTTCCGGATAATTACATGAATTGTGCTCCATTAATTTAATACTTGCATGAGCTCTGTTTGCGATAGTTTGAACACCCATAAGAACAGTTGCCCAGGAGATTTAATTTGTTCACTTGGGTCGTTGCATGAGCTGTGTTTGCGATAGTTTGAACACCCATAAGACCTGTTGCCCAGGAGCTTTAATTTGTTAGAAAACATTGTGCTTACATGGTCATCAGAAATTGAGCACTACTTATAGCGTTGACTATCATTTTGGTCACCTTGCCGGTGCAGTAATTGTAGGAAAGCTTTGGAATCGAACGAAAGAGACTTTAGCGTGTAGTTTGACGGAATGCAATTAGTCACAATCATAACATAATGTATGCATTAAAGCAGACTGTTATAAAAATTTAATGTTTGGCGAAGTTGCACTTCAGCTTTAACCAAATGTTACTAATGTTATGTTTTAGATTGTAATTCAGTATTATCGAAGTTTTTATTTGCGTACGTAGACCAATTTAGGGGCTTTTGGTCTTCCTTAGTTGTAAAAAAAAATTAAATGTGTAAAAAATGTAAGACAAAATAAAATAATAGGTGTACAACTTTGCTTCCGCCGTTTTGCAATAGATGGCTATACCGGTAAGTGGTAGTTGAAATAAATAGATCATAGATGTCATATAATAAACTTAGGTATTTGTAAACATAACGCCATCGAAATATTAGTCGATTTGTGTCTGCATCATAAAGTTATTCTCGATTAAACACGCCAGCTTACGAGCCAAATTCTCGTCATTTGCGGGAGGTTTTAATTTTCTGCTTTAATATGAAGAAATCTGCGTCTGAGGCTCATCGAATGCTCTCAAATACCTATGGTGACACAGACAGTTTACTGACAGACAAGACCAGGAGATAATATCACTGAAATCCCGATTAAAAAACCTCCAACAATTACTTAAAGCTAATTATAGATTAGCAACAAATTTGTATTGGAACAACAGAATTCGAGCTATAAAAACTAATAACCCGAATATGTTCCCACAAATAAATAAAATATTCAGGAGAAATAATCAAAATGAGATTCAGTGTCACCAAATCCCACGTACTAAGGTAAACAAGAAGCTGCTAACCAACGTTGGCATAGATACAGAGAACGCTATCCTCAATAGTGAGCTCTTCGTGATCGAAGATCCTTTGGAAAAGGTGAACGCTGTGGGAGCTGTCTTTCAGGAAATGTACAAGGTGAATGAAAGCATTCACCGAAATCACGAACTGGAGGACATAATTCTACTGCATCACCTGCACCTCCGAAATGAAATTTCACTTTGGCAATCGGAGAATCTTGGTTTTACCGAATTCAGTGACGATAATCTGTAATTGACATTAATGCCAATGGTGAGGCTAATAGCCTTTTAATCACAAGGGAAGGAATCCAGAGTATCTTCGACTCATTAAGAAGCAAAAAGTCAGTGGGAATAGATGGAGTATCTAACATCGTACTCAAGAACCTGCCCCCAAAGGCAATAGATATGTACACGGTCCTGTTTAACAACGCGTTGAATAATGCATATTATCCCACGCGTTGGAAAACGGCTATCATTCAGCCCATCCCAAAAAAGGGCAAAGACTGTACAAACCCAATGAACATGCGTTCGATAAGTTTACTCCCAAGCATCAGTAAAGTATTTGAAAAAACCATTAACAAAGCTCTGGTAAAATGGGTAGATGACAACAGCATTATTCCAAATAACCAGTTTGGCTTTAGGGCGGGTCATGAAACCACACATGCCGCAGCTAAACTGGTCTCCGACATACAATGGAATAAATGTAGGAACCAATGCACAGGTGCCTGTCTGATCGACTTGGAAAAAGCCTTTGATACCGTCTGGATCGAAGGGTTGTATTACTGTTGCGGATTCACTGGATGCAACCAGCGAAGTCGCAATGGAATGCTGCCCTTGGCAACAATATAACAAATGTCAGCAACTAGCTGGCATAATCGAATTTGGTTGTCAAGGAAACGACAAAAACAAACTTTTGCTGACACTTCTTCGTTAATTCCTCGTGACGAACAGATATCAAATAAACAATCAGCGACGATTTTTGTAATCCAAAGAAATAGAGTCCATCCTCTAATAAAGCAATTTATTAAAACAATCACTTCACCGCGTTTCACTGTTGGTTGATGGATTAAGAGTCTGTACTGGAATTGATCAGGTATTCAGGTCACTTTTTCATTCAATATTACAATTTGGTTTCAGGAATCAGATTGCTGACGCCATTGCTGTGTTGCCGTACACCATCGATAATTCAAATACCAGGAGACACCATCGTGTTCCAACCGAGTGTGATCAGCGCTTGCCTGACACACAAATCTCTTTGGGCAGGAGATACCAGCGTGTTCTTGACCGCGTTGTATTCAACGCTTGTTGGATACAACAAATAATTACAAACTGGTCAGACATGGCATACATAAGCCTTTACTATATGTACTTTACGATATGTTAAAGGACAGGAGGTTCGTGGTCAAAAGTGGTAATGTGACCTCTAATAATACGTATAATATCAAGAATGGCTTGTGACAGGGCGCGGTACTCTCTCCGATTCTTTTTAACATTTACATTAGCGACTTATTAGATGCACTTCCGCAGGCTATTGCGTACGCAGACGATCTCATAATTTACAGAACAGCTCCGAAAGTTGCGATCATAAATAGGTTAATACAGCGAGACTTCAACAACGTGCAGCGCTATTGCGATGACTGGAAACTTAAGATCAACTTCCAGAAATGTGAAGCCACCCTATTTAGAACTCCATTATATAAAGCCACGTACGACACAAGGAAAAACTGGCGAAAGCTAGTTATCGTGGGACCGCATGGAGATAAACTGGAAACCAAGAGTTTAGTTAAATACCTGGGCATCTGGCTAGACCAATACCTGTATTTCAACAGACATGTAGAGGCGGCTTTGATCAAGGCTAGAAAAACGTTTGCTATGACAAGGATGCTATTTAACAGTAGCCAACTTGACAGCAGGGTAAAAGTCATATGCTACATGGCGGTAATCAGGCCAATGCTCATATATGGTTGTCCAGTATGGTTCAACAAAGGTCCAAATTTGATGGAAAAGATTCTGGTGTTCGAAAGAAAGTGTCTCAGAAGTTGTCTCAGATGATATCGGACACCGGAATCGGACTATAAAAAGTATTACTCAAATGAGACTTTATATAGTGAAGCGTACATAAATAGGGTGGATAATTTTATGATTAAATTAATCAGAGGACATATTGCGAGAGCAATAAGCTCGTCCAACGACCTAATTTTCGGGGCCTATTATCCAAACACTCTGTACTATGAGAGCGTGCGCCGCAACGGCTTTGTTCCACCAGAGGCGTTCCTTGACCTGGACATGAAAGGGCTTATACAGGATAGATCCGGAATTCCGCTGATCTATCATGTAAGTAGATCATCCGTAGACGGGCGATTGTGCTACGACCGGGAAGTAAGCCGCACCGAGGAAGAGCTCCTGCGCTTCAGTAGGACTATCTCCCACAGAGACCGGGACGATAGTATTAGACAGCGTCAACAGTTCTGGTGGTTGAATGGCATATAAAGACCTGGATACCAAAGTCGGTAAAGAATAACAGTATTATCAGCCAGCTTACATAGACTTAGCTTTTCTAGAATTAGGGTAGTATAAGATTTAAGTTAAGTTGAGTTTTTTAAATAAAATTTATTTAAAAAAAAAAGTAGGTTAAATTTTAAGAAAAAAAACAAAAAAAATTCATTCATTCTTTGTCATTTAAATAATTATAAGCACTCCCACAAACAAAATTCTGTCGCCGAAAGGCAGATTATCCATTCGTTATGTAATGTTTAGCTTAGAGCGTCTGTGTAGGACCACTAAGTTATAATATAAGATAATTAAGCTAGAATTTAAGCATTTTTTGTCTAGCATGTAATTTAGAAACTAAGAAGATAAGAAAATAAAAAAATGTTTTAAAAATGAAAATGAAAATACCTATGGTGAGGCCGCTATTAGTGAAAGAACGTGCCGAGAGCTTCAAGAATGGCGACTTTTTTACAATAAAGCCTCGAATTTCGGAAAAAAACGGCGGAAGCAAAGTTGTACACCTAATAGATGTTTAGCTACGGCTACTATTGCCAAATCATCTGTGTACTCAATGATTCTAACCCCTTCTTGTACATTAATCCTGGGCACACCATCATACATGATATTTCATAACAGCGGACCTAATGCAGATCCCTGAGGTACACCTGTGGGGAAGAAGTATGGAGCGCCGGCGCACAGCGCTGATTCCCTTCTTTCTCCATCATCACTATAAGAAAGTTACATTATGAAGTCAATAAAGAAAACACAATCTTCGAAGACTGCAGCGAAAATAATATTCGACACGGCGGTTGTGAACACTCAAATAGACGCGCTCGCGAAAAAGGCAATTAAGAGGAACTGGTGAAGTAAACTTTCGACTCACATTCGACTTTGTATGTACGAACCGTACCGACGGACGGTACGGTGAGCGGTGATGTGACCGTCTCGGTCAATAGATGCAATACGACTCCGCGATATCTTGCTCGTGCAGAACTCACTCGCTAATCGTGATCATGGTGGTATGTGTGCATACCTAGAACAAAGAAAGGACATAAAGTGCATTCATGGGATACGATTTCGGTAAAGCAAATAAAACCGAACTCGTCGGAGGCTAATGGGATCTTTGTTGGAAATGTGCGTCGTGGCTAAACAAAGAGACGACGATGCGATGTGGAAATGTGCTAATGGGTTTTAGCTAGGTTACTGGGAAATGGTGTTTATGGCATCGCTAGTAAGGGTAGGTATTGAACTCCTATTTGCATTTGTTTATGCTGTAAGATTTAATTGATGCCAAGAGACGCGGAATGCGCATTTGCTTTGGTCCCTTGGGTGTAAGCCGCCAACCAATGTGATGTAGGGAACATTGTTGCATGTCGCGGCTGGGAAAATAGACGGCGCAATATTTATGATCCCTGTCATGACGGTTACATTGTATGCAAACCGAATCATTTTGTTTGCAGGAATTTGTCTGGTACCGAAGGTGCCGAATTGGTTTCGAATTCCAGATAAGTAAAGCAAGAAATATTACGGAAAATTGTATGCGAAGAAATGCATGAAAAGGTAAGTTTTCTTCACAGGGACTTTAAGATTATAGATTTGATCTATATAATGCGGGAAGCATTTACAGGTACTAACGCGATTGCATTAGTGAAGTTAGGAAATTGGCTGAATGTTATGGGAGTTTTACGGTAAGTAGACCGTGGCGTTTGGCGAAACCGCCACGCACCCACTGTTATTTTATATTCCTGTAGTCCCTCATCTGTGTCATAGAACAGTCTTCTATCGGAGAGATAGTTTGCTAATATACGCACCAAGTAGGGCGAGACTTGTAGATCGCCCAACGCTTCTAGAATCCGATTCCAATTCACCGAGTTAAACGCATTTTTAACATCTAGCGTCTCCACTGCGCAATATTTTTTGGTACCACCTCGCCGTCATGCTCCAGCTATCGTATTGCGAGCGATGTAGCACATCACAAATAGTGCCTTACCTACCTTTCCGGAACCCATACTGGGATTCAGAGAGCCCCGATGTCCCCTCAGTGAATTATTCCAGGCGAGTGTCAACTATTCGCTCAAGCAGTTTTCCTGTTGTGTCCAACATGCACAACGGGCGATAAGACGACGGCGCCTCTGTATTCTTGACTTCTTTTGGTATAAGCACAAGCCGCTGTTTTTTCTATCGTTTGGGAAATTGTCCTGTTTGAAGGCAGGTTGTGAAGAGACTGCTGAAGACTTCCGACTTTCTTGTTGAAGCAGTCTTCACTACAGCGTTAGGGATATAATCCAGTCCCGAGGTCTTGTTTTTTTTTTTTTTTGACAACCCTTGCAGACAAGAACACCTCTTCGGTGGTCACGGGAGGTATCTCTCCTTCAGTGATACTCCACTCCTCTTGCACTCTCAACACCCCATCACACTGTGGGAAGAGGACAGCAACGATAACCTCTTTATAGCAGAGGCCGAGACACCCTTTCGATGCTTACAATTGCACCTGGACAAAAACTATTTTATACTAGGTGTAGATATGAACGCCTGTTGTGATATTAGGCCTCGCTCCCAGGTAGCGTGTCTCCTGGTCCTGAAAGGGATGAGGGATCTCTTAGACCGCTCCTGAGGGGACACGTTGCGGTCACCACCGTGCTTCCTCAGACGTTAAGGGAAGAGTAGTAACCGATCGTCGATGGGTGATGTCTTTCGTGAGTTGACAGTCACCAGCCCTCTGCAGGGGTTGCTCGCTACCAGGGATCTGCAGCTTCAAATCTGGAAAGAAATCCTTTCTCTACAAGACTCAAAAAAACAAAAACGCGCGGAGTATCTACTTTTGTATTTTATATTTTATTACGGTTAAAAATTATAATTTGTCCCTTTCCTGGGATACTTCCTCCAGGGACAATGGCTTGTTAGATACTGCGGTCCAGAGATCGCGATACATCTTCATTTTAAATTTGTATCTTGAAACTAACGTTTCAGTTGGAAAATCTCGATTTCGGGTGAGGTGCTCATTAGGATAATCGTTTTTAAATTGGTGCATATTAGGATATGCATTGGAATTTGGGTTTTTTGCTTTTGTTATCCGCCTGGCTTATGCAGACAAGAGTTTGCGTGTCACTCGGACGGGTAACACAACATCCGTGGGAATTAGGTAATGGGTTTTGAATTAGTGTATTTACAAGTCATAAAAAGTCTGTCATGTGAAGATATGGATTAGGATGTTTATGATTGCTTGAATTGTGTGTCGACGTTTGAGAGTTTGACCGTTCAGTTCGATTTGGTTGACTTTGAATTCAATGTTGATTTGGGTGTAGGGATTTGTATGTGGGGGAATGTGATTGTTTCTATGAGGTAAGGAAATTCTTTCGGCTTTCCGGAGCAATACACGCCAAGCATAAAAATTGGGGAAGATATATATCTAATGGCAGAGGAAATCAGTTGGTTGGTTGGTTGGATCTGTATCATGTGGAAGATAGAACTGACTTACTAGCTACGGAATAGCAATCGTTACCTAGAGGTAGATCGTTCTTAGATATCTTGGTTATTGACTCACGACTAAGACTACTTAACACCAACAGACGAAACAGAAACTGTTTACTGACAATAGAATAAGACAGTGACCAGTGTGCATTAATGGCAGTATTAAAACTTCCGAACGATCTGGCAGATCTGGAGGAATTTGTGATCCCACAACCCTGCAACTACAGGGCAATGCGATGGCCACGCTTCACATAAACATGTAAAGAAAAACAACAATAAACGCACTCCACAAGAAAAAGAGCAGACTGCTATCAAAACTAAAACAATTCCACAGGCAAACAAGACCAGGAGATAATATCACTGAAATCCCGATTAAACAACCTCCAACAATTACTTTAAGCTAACTACAGATGAGCAACAAATTTGTATTGAAACAACAAAATTCGAGCTATAAAAACTAATAACGCGAATATGTTCCCACAAATAAATAAAATATTCAGGAGAAATAATTAAAACGAGATTCAGTGACTCCAAATTCCACGAACCGATGTAAACAAGCAGCATTTTTACAATAAAGCCTCGAATTTCGGAAAAAAAAACGACGGAAGCAAAGTTGTACACCTAATAGTTGATCGTTTTTTTTTCTTTATTTGTTAATATAATGGTTTCCTCTATTTTACATTAAAATTAATTATCACTAGATTTAAATGGAAGGACTTGTATTAGTATTTATGTTCGGA
The DNA here is from genome assembly GCA_963931805.1 of Microdon myrmicae. Classification (NCBI taxonomy): domain Eukaryota; kingdom Metazoa; phylum Arthropoda; class Insecta; order Diptera; family Syrphidae; genus Microdon; species Microdon myrmicae. Next base: position 110,204,468 of record OZ007496.1, read on the forward strand.
AAAAAACGGCGGAAGCAAAGTTGTACACCTAATATTACAAGTTGTATATTTTTGTCATTATTGCGGTGAGAGCAGATGGACCTCAGGGAACACATATAAACGTCAGAGGCAAGATATTTAAAAAAGTTAAAGAATTTAAATATCTGGAAAAGTACTGACTGCCAGTAACGAAATGTCGAAGGAAATTAACAAAAGACTACACTCCGGCAACGCTAGTAACCTGCTGAAATCCAAACTGCTATCACGTAACATAAAGCTCCGTATTTATAGAACCATATTCATGGCGATTGCTGTATATGGATGCGAAACCTGGACTCTCACAAAACGGGAAGAAAACAAATTCCGCGTATTCGAGAATAAAGTTTTAAGGGGTGTTTTCGGCGGTAAATATGAAGAGGACGCAGGACAATGGAGGAAACTCCACAGCCACGAATTGGAAGAGCTATACCACAAGCCGACAACAGTGAGAGTAATCAGGTCGCGAAGATTAAGATGGGCCGGGCACGTGGCGCGAATGGGCAACGATAGAATTCTTGACGGTAGACCAACGGGAAAGAGACCGGCAGGACGGCCGCGACGGAGATGGGAGTGTGGGGGTTCTGTAAGGCATTCCCAAATTACCACCCACTACTTTTTAATTAACCGTCTTCCACTTACCAGGCAAGTCATTATACTTACCTGCAAATGAGCATCGTAAGCTACTCTGCATCACCTGTAAACATAAGCCCACGGCAAGATTACCACCTTGCCGTGGCATCAAAATTTCACCATGGTGCATGCTCGCATCCAACGCACCATGCTTCCGAAATCGAATTCGGTTTGTTACGTGCGGCTTCCGCCATCTCCATCGTTTGTTCAGTTTTAAATATAATTTAATAATAGATGGTAAGGTGGTGAAAAAAAACACACGATCCACATGTTGAATGTACGAACGTACTCTTGTTCGACTGTGGATCGTGTGTAAGCTGAATCCCTTTTCGGAGTGGATGGAGATAGAGAGGGAGAAAGGTTTTTAGTGTGTTGAAGAAGGAACGGCAGTTTATGTTCCGTTTTGTTTTTGCAAAAAGAAGGGTTAACGTTTTTTTTTTTTTTTGAGGAGAGAAAAAGAAGAGCGCCGGTTGTTCGATGAACACAGAAGCAGAAGAAAAACGGTTGCGGTGGACAGAGTTACAGTTTTTTTGGTTGTCGGCACCTGGCCTGATTTTTGAAAAAGTTCAATTAAGTAGAATTTTATGTTGAAATAAAACTGATCTTGTATTTAAAATGTGCACATACGCAACGTCGTGTTATTATTCGTAATTTCTTCTAAATACACTAAATTATCCTGTTTGTGAGAAGTGTAAATTAAATCTCTAGATTTTCTTCCCAACGTTGATCTCGTCCTCTCTCCTGTAATTAGAAAACAAAAGGAAAAAGGGAAACAATATTCTTATTTATTTTATTTTGTTATACGGCTTTTTCTTTTTTCTCCTAGCCGCTAGTTCCGCTAGTCGGCGTAGGGACGTTAGAGCCTCAGGGCTCTTCCACCACTGGATTTGTATCCCCGACGGATTCAATACAAATCTCAGCTGGTGGATACCGGCTGCGCCAAAATTGTTATGATTATCTAACAATTTAATTTGTTTTATTTATATAATTAATATAATTGAATCTTATTAATATATTTGTATATAAATATTACAACTTAAGGGTATGTTGGTTGACTTATTTGTTTTAGCTTGGCTTCAAGTTCCTTGAATTCTGTAACTTCCGGTAAAGATTCACGGCGACTCTCTACTTCTTCATGGATGTGACTAGTTGCTGAGTCGGGTCTTGATGTCTCTTTGAAGATGGAACAGATTTGATGTCCTGTTCACTTGGCGGTGGCGATTCCTTCTTCGCCTTAATTGGTTCAGTTGCTTCTTTTGGTTCTTCCGCTTGTTTCAATTCACTTTCAACAGGACTAGCTTCTTTTGATGCGAGCTCGAGTTTAATGTCCTTTTCGGTAAGGGGTTCTTCTTCAACCTTTGTTAAAAGTTTGGGAAAGGTTTGGGTTCTTTCTCGACTACTGCACTGATGGTAAAATTTAAGCCTTCCAATACTTCAGTAGCGACCTGTTGTACATCTTCTTTTATTTGCTCTACGGCCGATTTTAAAGGCTCGGGCCCTGCCAATAGTGACTTTGGTTTGTCTTCTTTTTCGATTTGCGTGTATTCGTTGTAGAAGTTTAATGTCGAATGTCAATTCAATATTTATTTTCGCCGTGTTTTTTATTGTTCGGCGCCAACGCCGGTTTTATTATTTTCTCTGCCAAGTAGAATTTGCATAAAGTAGTTTATGCAAATTAACTACTTGGCGAGTTGTTCTCTGTTTAGAGGTAAAGAGGGGAAACTAACGAAAGGGGATTAGTGGTTGTTGGGGGGGGGCCTGGACTCAAGGTCGGCCCGTAACATTAGTCGAATCCCTTCCGGAGCTTGTCATTATGGTCAACCAGGTTCCTACCACATGTGACAATGTCGTCCAGATAAACGAAGCATTCGACTCCTTGCAAACCGGTAAGGACATGGTTCATAAGTCTCTGGAACGTAGCCGGGGCTCCCTTTAAACCGAACGGCATACGTCGAAACTCATAATGCCCATAGTTGGTGCTAAAGGCTGTCTTGTTCCGATCCTATGGATCCACCAAGACTTGGTGATAGCCGCTGGCTAAGTCGAGCGTGGAGAAGTAACGTGAGTGACCGAGCTGGTCTAGAATGACCTCGATACGAGGAATAGGGTATGCGTCTCCGATGGTTTTTTTATTCAGTTTCCCGAAATCCACCACAACTCTCCATCGGGCTTCTCCATCGGGGCCTGGTTTCTTGGAAACTCCTAGAAGGGATGAGTTCCATGGGCTTTTGCTGGGCTGGATGATGTCATTCTCCAGCATTTCCCGAATTTGCTCGTTTATCACCTGCCTTTTGCATTCGGGCAAACGGTACATCCTTTGGTTTATGGGTGCCTGATCCTGTATGGGCTCCTCGATAGTATAGTGGTTAGTATACCCGCCTGTCACCCGGGAGACCGGGGTTCGATTCCCCGTCGGGGAGCCTCTGGCGCAAGACTAATGACCTTGCCCAGACAAAATAAATCATTATGGAAAATTTAACAAGCCTCAGGACTTGCTAAATAAGGCCAAGACCGGTTCCCGGTTGTAGTGCCGATGATGATGATGATGATGATCCTGTACCAAAGGGATTTCGTGCGAGATTGCACTGCTGCACGTCAGGTAGTCGCCTTGTAAATGGAAAATGTCATTGAACTCCTGACATATTTCCATTATTGATTGGCACTCGGGGATGTTTAGGTTATCACCTAAATGAAGCTCCCCGTAGAGTTGTGCCCATCTTGAATCTAAGTCTGATTCATCAGCGACTGACCATCCGAAAACAGCTATCGTACGAAGTAGGGGGGCTGCCCCTCCGAAGGTTGGTTCTAGGGGTCGGGCCTGCTCGATTCGTCATCAGAGCCGGATCCCGGCGACGTAATCTTACGCTTCACCAAGGGAATGGTGGTATACTCCCTGGTTGGGTGTACCTACACCTTAATGTGGTCGATCGGTTGTTGGCAATCCCGGGTGTTCAACACCATTAACCTGGCACTCCTTGCCCTGGAAGAAACGCAGTGCGAGAACAAAACATTCCCCCGCGCCTCTTCCGGCACCAGAATTGCCTCCTCCCGGATGTCAATGGGAATAGCCACATCCAATTGAGAAAGTACCGGTACTATCACCGTCCTGCTCAGGGCTACTTCGATCGTTAAAGGTTCAACCGATGGTGGTTCCACCTGCTTCCCCCTTCTTACACATTCTTTAACCAACGAGGTTTTTTCTCGTTGAAGCAATGTGCCCGAACACCGTTGCGCAGCCCTTCACATGCGCACACGCTCAAATCAGGATTTATTCCCCCGTGGAGTGCGTACGTGAGCTTTAAATTGTACCCTTTCAAATTAATTCGGCTAAACTACATTTTGGCGCAAGACTAATGACCTTGCCCGGAAAAAACAAATCATTATGGAAAATTTAACAAGCCTCAGGACTTGCTAAATGAGGCCAAGACCGGATCCCGGTTGTAGTGCCGATGATGATGATGATGAAACTACATTAAATTAAAAAGATTTAATCCATACATACACGTTACACAAAATGTATTACAAGTGGTATATTTTTGTCTCCTCACCAAACAGTGTTGGAATAAATTAAAACAAATACAAAAATAAAAGTCTAATCCCTGTGATCAAGTGTTTTATTATCTTTGCCTGGGAACAGTTGCATCAAGCAGCAGGACAACTGAGTGCATCGCCAAGAACAGTGTTCGCGTAATATGATGGAGATAGGAGTGAACCGCGTGCCAGTTTTTGGCGCATCAAAATTCTACCCCACAAAAGCGCATGCTTCCGTCAGCATAGCCTGAGTGAATCATTGTAGTTTAAGCCCCCGCACCACGTCAAGGTTTCTACCAAGCGTGGGTTAGAATCCAAGAATATAAAACGAAAATAAAAAATGTTGCAAAAATGAAAAAACCTCTCTCTGAGAAAAATCAACTTAATTCCAATTATTGGAATAATTTTCACTTACCTTCGATCAACAACAGCAACCGGTAACTTTTAAGAACCAGGTATGCATACGCTTCCTAAAAGTTAGCATAACTTATGATTGTCTGGCAAACATTTAAATTTCGAAACTTTTCTGTAATAACAAATTACTGTTGTATAGGAATTTAGTTCTAACCGTACCCACGTATGAATCTTGTGATTGGGTAGTCAGTAAAACTCATTCTGATCTATTGGTCGTGTTTGAGAGGAAAGTTCTTCGCTGAATGGTTTGCCCTTTATGTGGAAAAAATATTCCAGAGGGATTAAAATAAAGAAATTTATGAGCGTTATCATGAGATAATGGGGGGGTGAGAGCGAACATATAGGGCAAAGTCTCTGATTGCTTTCAATCCGACGAAGGCCATGATGATGCTTGTCCCTGTTTAATCCAAGTTGACATGCAGTCTCCACGTGACACGCCTGGATAGCTACATTGGCACCCGCCAAGTAGTGAACCAATACATGCAGCGACATCCTGAGAAATGTTGGCATAAGGCTAATAATCTTGCCCGTAGAAACAAATTATTATCGAAAATTTAACAAGCCTCAGAGTTGTTAAATAAGGCCAAGACCGGATCCAGGTTGTAGTGACGATGATGATCATGTGATTAATATCGCTCGGTACGCTTTTGGAGAATTTGTTGATATTCCATCTAACAACGATTAAAATAAACCTTTCTTTTATTTATTATTTAGTTCACCTTATTTCTTTAAATTACACTGAACTGCAACCAGAAGAAAGAACAAACTTGTACTATTTTTTCGTAGCACGTTATTCACTCTGGACATGCATTAGAAAAAAAGTGAACGTAATTCTTCCATCCTTGCATCACTTGATGTTAACGCTTACCAAAGGCACTCCTCAACTGCTGAATCGCTACTTGTTCTTGCATCTCTTGAAACCAATAGAACTTTAGGCAACCCCAACTTTCGCTGTCATAATATTATTATACATTGGCCATTGTTGCCTACTTCCACGACCGAAGAAAACTCCCCGCCATAATCCGATCGTCGTCGTATGGTGTTCATAAACGCTTATACTTAGACCGGGCCGCTATCTGGGTAGTCGTAAAGCCAGTTAGGATAATACAGTATCGATTTCGATGGGTGCGTTGCTTCCGTTCTTATTACTTGAGTTTTTGAAAGGCCTCTAGGTGGAACGTTAACAATGTAACGTCACCATCTGTGGAATTGTTTTATTGTCTGGATTTTGGATGAAAAGAAACCAGGTTAAACTAAGCGGGGTGGAACAAACTAGAATCGCATTGTGCGAATATATTTATTGGTTTGTTTATGGAAACACTGGCTTTGGAATCGGGGTGGCACAATGTGGTGGTAATTTTGTTTCCTGGGGGTTTTTCCCAGTCGTGCCTATACGGAGAAGCTCCCGAGCATGTACAGCCCCTGCGGATGTTCTTATCTCTTCTACTAAGTGTTTGGGGATTCATAAACTCACCGCAGGCACCCGTGGACGGGACACTTTGCTTGTTGCGAATGCTATCGACAAATCGTTTTCGACAATAAACGGAAAAGGACTGCACGTCTCCGGACAGAAAGGTATAATAAGGAATGGTCTACAACTTGGGATTCTAAATTGAATGAGATGGTTACAGGAACGTAGTTGCTGAGCCCAATAAGTATGTAAAATGCCCCGTATATTGGAATTGTGATCTAGTTTAAATATGAAACTTGTAAATTGCAGCTGGGGAATTCATGAGCTGAATATGTAAATAAATAAGGATACAAATTAACAACCAAGTTTACTTATGGCATTGTTTTTGTATTCGGACCATTGTAATAATAGTTATTTAGTTAGTTGCGAAATCTAAGCTGAGCTTTCGAGTTGGACCGGCTGAAAAGCCAGCTGGCTGCATTTTGTTAAATTTGGCTTTCATCGAAGACACCCACTCACCGTCTCCGTCTTTTAATATGTTTTCTACCACTTTTGTAAGGGTATGTTGCAATGCTTTACTTTCGTATACGTCGCTATGGTCCATGTGCTTCATTATGTTGACTGATAGATCCGGATAAATATTGAGAGTGGTCATAATCGCCGAATCAAATCCAAGTATGAGGGCGGCCGATAAGAGTGTATCAGCTCCAAGAAAGACTCTTCGTTCGTCCTTAAGACATGCGGATCCCATATGCAAATCGTTGGAGGTATACTTAATGCCAGCAAAGTTGGGTATGATACGTTCTGCAAGATCGCAAAAGGATGGCATATCGACTGTAAAGATAAGATGTACAATGTAAATAACTTCTGTTTTAGTGTTAATTCGGGTTTATTTAAAAATCGTATTTTCAAACCAGTTTATAATATGTCTGTGGTGGACGAGATCGCTACGCCAGCATGGGTGAGAGTTCTACCTCGTCTCCACCGCCACTAAATGTTCCACCGAAGGAAATCCAAAACACTGTCCACCAACGCAAGACGAGAAAAGTGCGATACAAATATACTGGTGGAAACTGCAACGCATGAAAGAAACGCACTGATTATCTGATTTATGGCTTTAATAGATACCTAGTATTTATTGTACATTATTGGTCACATTTGTGTATTTACGATTTGTCACGGCGTTATTACTAGCAATTTGAGACACGTTTAACAGAGTACCGGCACGGTACGGTGAATGGCAGGCGACCTGACCGCCACGGAGATTGAATTACGACTCCCGACTCACGCGATTATCGCTCCCCTGTGCGCACCAGGGTAGCGATGGAGACACGACCTTGTCAGGTCGAAGGATGGAATTTGACTCAGCGATCGTCATCTCATGCAGAGATGATTTCGCTAAGGAAAAAAAGGAAGAGAGAGAAAATCTTTGGCAAATTGGATGTTTATGGCATCTCTGGCTGCAATAGAAACCGGGTTCATATTTGCATTAGGAAATGCTGGAGAATTTGGTTTCGGCGTCTATTGCGCTAATTATATGCAGCTGCTTGGGTTGTTTATTGATAAGACAAACAAAAAAGGTTGCCAGGCAATGTGTATGAAAAGGTATATGACGCGGCTGGGAAAATAGACGGCGCGATATTTATGGTCCCTGTTATGACGGTTACATTGAATGCAACCCGAATTATTTTGTTAACAGGAATTCGTCTAAGGGAATTTGACTGGCGACGTAGATGCCGAAATTGATTGGAAATTCCTGGTAAGTTAATAAAGAAATCTTAAGGAGCAATGGTATGCGAAGAGAATGCATGAAGGTAAGTTTTCTTTACAGGGACTTAAAGATCATAGATTTGATCTCTTAAATGCGTGCAGCATTTTTAGGTACTAATACTGTTGCATTAGCGAACTAAAGGGAGTTGGGTAGTAGTTATGGGGGTTTTTCAGGTAAGTAGACCGTAGGGTTTGGCGGAAACGCTACAGTACTCCCCCTCCCCCCCAATGACGTAGTCACGAAATAAAGGAGCCAGGGCTGAAGGGGTGCTCGAATGAATGGTGCTATGCTGGACGGAGGGCTGAACACTTGACGAACAAGGTGGCCCTGCGCACGTCGGTAGGCGCTGTAATTAAATCGGGGAAACTGTCATAGTGACTAGTTCCAGGTATAGTATGGGCCTTTGTCGATAAGGTGGACACAGTTGTTACCGCTTGATGCCATCAAGGGCAAAGGTGTGCGACGTGGTCACAAGACCTGTTATGGGTCACTTGGGCCAACAGGTTTATCGTCCGAATAGGTCGGAACCTATCGGAAATCTGCTCGCGTCCGCAGTCACGAAGTAGCATGTGCGGGAAAATGCAGATACAGGCACTGAGGGTATTGATCTGGTGTTGGCGGTATCTGCCAACAGGTTATACCTATCTAATAGGTATAATTTCATTAGGAGGTCGCCGGTTCGTGGTGAAGTGCCAGGAGATGGAATTTATTGGGATCGTGGGAGGTCCGATACATCGGCTCCGGTGTCGACCCCGGAGCTTGATAAACGGCGACCGCGACCTCGACCAAGCGGCGCTTTGTTGGGAGGGTCGGCCTATCGCGCTCGGTTAAGTTGGGCGACTTAGATTATGGGGCTCCTGGGGTATGGTTGGTTGTGTCTAACCACAGGGCGGCCTAGAGTAACTGCTGCACTCTCCGAAGTATTATGCACCTAGGTATTTGAGGCGGCGTAGAGGGGCATGTATAGCCTTTAGTTGCCGCTAAAGGGGAGCCATGGTGGCTAAAGATTGGGGAACCAGGTATATTGTCTCAGTCCGGTGGTATCGGTTTGATTTGTGGACCGGTGTTGCTGAGACATTTGGGAGACGTTAAGGGATCTAAGGACGAAGGTCCTGAAGTTTAAATAAAGAGGCAAAACCAGGTGTCCTGCTGGGTGCTGCTACGCGTAGTAGCTGTGTTACGAGGGAAGCTGGCTTGCTGAAATCGGGTAGAAAAGTCGAGCATTGGTGAACGGTTTCGCGTGATAACTGTCTTTGGCGTGCATGGGCGCGAATATTTGACAGGGGCTGAACAAGTTGTTAGCGGTCAAGGAAAATCGAGAAGGGTTGCATGGGTTGCGTGAAGGCTATAGTTGGGGGGCATGAGCGCCAATATTCAGAACAAAAGACAGAAAATGTTGAGATGTTTCACGCGAGACAAAACCGGGCGTCCTATAGATTATATGCTACGCGTAGTAGCTGTTGTTACATAAGGGGCCGGTTTGCAGAAAAAGTGCGTTGAGCAATGGCGAGCGTGTGCGCCAATATTTGTAAAAGGGGTCTTAAAAGGGTGGATAGAGGCGAGTTTTGCCAGTATTTAAAGAAGGCCAAAGGTCATCACTTTGAACTCGAAGAGTCTGAAGGGTGTGATGAGGAGCCGGTTAAAGGAGTTAAATTGAGCCGATGTGGGGTCAAGTGAGATTGGGTGGGATCCAGTGTTTAAGGGGCATTGTGTCCCGATGTAAGAGACGAGCTGTTAAGAGAGGAGTCCGTTGTGGAGGAATGAATGGAGTCGAGAGAGTTGAATGTGAGCGACGTGAAGTCGAAAAAGAAATTAAATGTAGTCGGAAGAGGTTGAAAAGGAGTCGAGCGAGGTTGGATGATGTAAAGGTCAAGAGAGACTAATGGGGCCAAAGGGAGCCGAAGGCTCTCGAGTGGAGTCGAAAGGTGGTCGGGTATTGTCGCGATGTGGATGTACAGAAGTCGCGTGTAGTCGAGTAGGGTTGAAGGAAATACAAGGCGGAGCCAAAATTGAGTGCGAGTGTGCCGAGTCGTGTGGAGTCGTGCGGAAATTATGAAATAAGGTTGTGCGTTGCTTAATACCCTGAAGGGGCTTACACTATTTATTGTTTGTTTTTTTAAAAAAAATATAAAATTTGCAGCAACCGTTTCTATTCAATAAGATATGGTAGCACGCACACAAAAAAAAGGTAAGGTAATTATGGTGCCGTGGTGCGTTTACTTTATGTTACTTGTCGATATATATAATTGCGCGTAAAATTTATTGAGCTATATCTATTGTCATTTGTTTTATGTATATTATTTACAATGTTTACGATTTTCAATAATATAACTTTAATGCTTATATGTTTTTGGTTTGTTTTTACCGACAATATGTTAACATTTGATTATGTTGTATTTTGTTGCTTACTTTATGTATATTTTTAATTAGTGTGCTTGTTTCTTGGCGAGAAAAAAACAAAACTTGTACTAATACCACCGAATCACAAATAGAATTAGGTACGATGTAGTACATCTAACGTAATATTTAATATAATACAAATTTTGCTGATTTAGCTATTACAAATTATTTTTATGTTTTGTCTAATTATTGTTATGCGCGTTATTATGTTGCTTTATTTTTATTCTTTTAATTACTATACACAATTGTAGAGAACTGTTTGCTTACACTTTCTCTGTCTTCGTACCTTACTCCCTATACATATGTTAATTTTTCTTGAGATGTACATGTTGATGTATTATTGTGTGTAAATATAAATAGAGTATCGGAAACTACTTAATTTTAGTCTGAATTTAATGCTGGACAACAGTTACAGGTGTTCCCTGACTTTCTATCGTTATTTCTTGTGCGACAAAGCGCATGGTTTGAAACAAAACTGTATAGTATAGGGTTTAACTTTATTATAATTAATATTTTTCTTTTAATAACTGGAGTTTGCTTAATATACAAAGTGTTAAGTAAGACAGAAGAAAGGCAGAAATTTAGGAGAACAAAGAGGAGAATATAAAAATATTTTTAATATTCGGATTAATGTTTGTTTAATTATACGAAATATCAATGAACATGGGAATACTATTTGAAAATGTTACTCTGTTCCCATATATTTGTTTCTAATTTTTTCTTTAGTTTAAAACATAATTGAATTATTCATTGAGGATCACCAGCTGACGGCTGGTTTCATTCGTCTCTGCATCTGATTCGGTAGGTAGCGATATCTTACGAAATTAAACATGAAACGGAACATCTTGCGCGTTTTGACTAAGGATATTATAATAGTTAAGCTCTCTTATATTTACTGTAGTGCGAATCATCATCATCATCCGCACTACAACCTGGAACCGGTCTTGGCCTTATTTAGCAAGTCCTGAGGCTTGTCAAACTTTCCATAATGATCTGTTTTTTCCGGGCAAGGTCATTAGTCTTGCGCCAGAGGCTCCCCGACGGGGAATCGAACCCCGGTTTCCTGCGTGACAGGCGGGTATACTAACCAGTATACTATTGAGGAGGTCTGTAGGAGGTCTGTAGTGCGAATACATTCGACTAATTCCTCATCCAATTTTTTCTTTTTGTATAGAACTGGTGTACAGGACGAGCATATTTACGCTATGATAAAGTATTTTGTGTCATTTTGTGTTTACATTAATGCATTTTTAAAGTATTCAACTGTTTGTTAGGTTTCATTTTCACTATAAACTTCAACGTGATTCACTGCATGCCCAAATATTAATTTTAAAATGTACTTGGTGGCTCAGAAGGGGCTCACCACAAGGAGAATTAACAAATTTGAACGTAAAAATGATAATAAAAAGGAAAACCTGTTTAAATCCCTGGTGTTGTTGATCGGATGCTCCTGGTGCTGGTGTAGTGTTGGGTAGTTGCTCCTGTTGTTCCTGTTCCCGTAGTGTTGGGGCACACTTGCCCTTTTGTACGTTTTTTGGTTTATTTGTGGCACCAAAGAGTCACTGGCACTGGGTTTCTGGAAAATTGTCACTGTCACAGTCGCGGCACCGAATAGTCAATGTTCCTTTAAAGTTTTTTTTTTAGGACACGGTTTTGATCCGGCTCCGAATCAGAAATTCGAATTCACTCGCGTCGAATGGTCACCAATGTGCTGCACGTGATCGCTACGCCATCATGGGCGAGAGTTCTACCTCGTCTGCACTGCCACTAAATGTTCTACAGAGGGAAATCCAAAACACTGTCCACCAACGCAAGAAGAGAAAAGTGCGATACAAATATACTGGTGGAAACTGCAACGCATGAAAGAAACGCACTGATTATCTGATTTATGGCTTTAATAGATACCTAGTATTTATTGTACATTATTGGTCACATTTGTGTATTTACGATTTGTCACGGCGTTATTACTAGCAATTTGAGACACGTTTAACAGAGTACCGGCACGGTACGGTGAATGGCCTGTGCGCACCAGGGTAGCGATGGAGACACGACCTTGTCAGGTCGAAGGATAGAATTTAACTCAGCGATCGTCATCTCATGCAGAGATGATTTCGCTAAGGAAAAAAAAGGAAGAGAGAGAAAAACTTTTCTCTTAAGGGTGTGAATATATTCTTGCCAAGGATATGTTTTATCTCCCACAAGTGTAACATAGAGTCTCTCTTATGGGAACAAGAAAACCAGATCTCGTAATAAAGGTCATGGTGGTATGTGTGGGATCGTTCAGATAGATGCGATTCACACGTGCAGTGGAACGACGAAACAGGCAGGCGGCAAAGACAATAGGGAAAAATGACCAAATGCGCCGTTGATAATGCGGGTCATTGTTTACACGATGCCTCGTCGCTATTTTCGACGTTAGGAGAAAAAGGTGCTAAAAGCAAATCGGATGTTTATGGCAGCTCTGGCTGCAATAGAAACCGGGTTCATATTTGCATTAGGAAATGCTGGAGAATTTGGTTTCGGCGTCTATTGCGCTAATTATATGCAGCTGCTTGGGTTGTTTATTGATAAGACAAACAAAAAAGGTTGCCAGGCAATGTGTATGAAAAGGTATATGACGCGGCTGGGAAAAAAACGGCGCGATATTTATGGTCCCTGTTATGACGGTTACATTGAATGCAATCCGAATTATTTTGTTTACAGGAATTCATCTAAGGGAATTTGACTGGCGACGTAGATGCCGAAATTGATTGGAAATTCCTGGTAAGTCAATAAAGAAATTTTAAGGAGCAATGGTATGCGAAGAGAATGCATGAAGGTAAGTTTTCTTTATAGGGACTTAAAGATCATAGATTTGCTCTCTTAAATGCGTGCAGCATTTTTATGTACTAATACTGTTGCATTAGCAAACTATAGGAAGTTGGGTAGTAGTTATGGGGGTTTTTCAGGTAAGTAGACCGTAGGGTTTGGCGGAAACGCTACATGTCTGTTTTAATGTAAAACTAGAAAAGACAATAAAAAAAAAAAAAACAAATGACTTAGCAGCCTTTTATAGGGGAAATGGTATCCGTTACTTTCTGGGCACTAAATCCACCTGTGCTCTGTGGTCGGCCCAGGAAGATTTACAAACCACAAGTGGAAGTGATTATAAAAGAAAAACAATAATTTAATGTAAGGACACATGTGCTTGCAGAACGTGAATGAAATAACTTTCAAGAGCGCGCCTGCCGGCAAATAAAAGAAACATTCCGTGTTAATAAGCATGCACAGGTCAGGGGTCGAGTGTTCATCCAATGTCTTTTGCGAGCGGGAAGTATGGCGGCTAGTTTTAGCGGTATTTCAATGCGACTTAAACAGCGTGCTATTATCGAATATTTAAGTGCTGAAAAAGTGGCTACTATCAAGTCCCTATTGGAAAACCCGATATATTATATATCGGGTTTTCCAATAGGGACTTGATAACTTTGAGTTTAATTTGTGAACGCACCCTTTCGCGGTGGCCATATGAACGAAGTCGAGTTCCATTCATAAATGTTTCGATTGTACCTCAAGCCGATAATAAAGTTTTTGAAATATCTCAAATGGTTTGCGTTTTATTTAAAAAAAAAAGTTGTCAAGTCACTATTGGAAAACCCGATACTTCGTGGTTGTGGACCTGGAAAATCATAATTGTTGATAGAATGCGCAGCATATCCGTGTTGCAAAGCATATTGGAATATCCAAGGAATGTCTTGGCTTTATTATTGAATAATCGGGATACCGTAAAATCTATGCCCGATAGGCTCCACGCTGCCATTGAAGCTCGAACCGATTCTACACTCTGCTTATTCCCCTTATCTTACGCCATGCAATATTAATTTTTTTCCTTTACTCAAGGGCAATCGTTACACCTTGGACGTTGATTGAGGGCCAGTGTCTAGTTCTAGATTCGAAGAAGATTTAAGGAATTTTTCAGTGACGGAATAAAAAAACATGTTACACGTTGGGTGAAATCTATTAGCCTCAACGGTGACTATGTTAAAAAATAAATATATGATTTTAAAGCTTAAGAATTTTTTTTTCATTTTAAGAATTTATTTTTCGAAAAATTCAGTTCAATTCGGTCCGTATGCTGGAGACTATTTGTTTTATGTACCATGTTTTCAAGCGCACATAAACACCCCATGTTCCAACATCGTTTTGTACAGATGGAACCGTTGGCGCCATCTGCCGACTAGTGATTATTTTATATAGCGTGAATCTTACTTAACAAATCGTCAAAGGTTGATGGTATTTCGTTCAAAACGTATTAAGTGACGATCGTTTTTGTGCACTGGTAAAAAATATATAAAAATCAAAGCCTCAATATTAATTATTTTTTAAATTGGTAAAAATGTTTCGAAAATGTTTGAATTACTGAAAAAAAAATTATAGTGATAATTGTGTATCCAAGACATAAGGACTTGAATGATTTCGACCTGTGAGTAGGGCGTTCGAATATACTCACAGCTAGGCGGGCTTGTCGTAAGAGGCGACTAAACACCGAGTAGTAGGTGGGGTCCCAACGCCCTGTCGCCCGGTGAAATCACTGGCCATCTTTCTGCGCTTGGCTGATGGACCGGTTCTAGAAAATCTTGGTTTAGGTGGTAGTCGGTCCCAAGGTGAGATACCACCCCGTCACGCTTTAGTGATCCTAAATCACTACTCCCATCCAAATCCCCAATATTACCTATAATCCCAATCCAAATTCCATATTGAATCATATGAGCGACAAGTTAAACCAAAAGATAATTTGTCGCACATTGATTCAATTTCCGAATACCTTACCCTTACTCATAATTCCAATCCAATTGAATCATATGCACGATAAATTTAAACGAAAGTCCATGCATTGATGCAATTCCCTATAACCATTGAAATTATGAAATGCCTAATTCTAAACGCATTTCATGATTTCTCCTTCCGGGAATTTATTCAAGTAAATTCCTATACACTTCCGAGAATCCTATTCCAATTGAAGCACACAAAATCTTGTTTGTGCTTCTTGGAATTTTTAAATTAAATTTTTAACAAATCTTTGTTGCCACAAAGTATAAAGGGGTGGCACATTTTGGATTCGTGATCAGTCGAAATCCGGAGGCCGAGGTTATAGGCCAAAACTTAAAAATAAAAGTAAGAACCGAAAAAAAACAACATCTTTCATTTGGACTTCACCTGCCAATATATCCAGAAGGCCAAAGTTACAGCCGAAGGAAGCTAACAACATCTTTCTTTTGGACTTCACCTGCCAATATATCCTACTATTGCGGGTTCCCTCACCCATCAACAACAAGCGGCAAATTGATCCACCTGCCGAAGACGATCAAGGCTGTGTGGGGACTAACCCCGACTTCCCCCAGCCTAGTCCATTTGGAAACCGGACTGACTCCGCCCAGCTGATCACTACCAGTCAATCCGACAACACCCAAAAGAGGACCAATTCGGCCGGTAAAGACCCGCGGGACTAGAGGTAAGCCCAAGAAAAACAATTTAAATAAATTATAACTTTACAACGCTATATATTCCGCGATGTCGTCGAGAGAAATCTTCGGCGGTGTTTTGAATGTGTAGCTGTTAGTGGTCGAGGTTGGTTCTCCGTGTGATATAGAGAACCCTCACAATCTCAATCTACAAATCTATCAACAGTATACTCATCGAAGAACCAGTGAACGCTGCAGAGAGTTGTATTTTTCCCACTAAATATGGAATTAAATCAATTAAGTGCAAAATAAATTATGGATACATCAAACCAATTCGTTTTTATGGAGTCGTGTTGTGTATTTTCTCCTGCGTGTCAAATTTAACCAAATTACCGAACATTAATGGAATGCACTATAAATTCTATACACTTGATATATCCATAAAGTCGTTAACTAATCTCTTATAGAAACTGTATTGAAAAAGAGCCGTGAGTGTATAATGTGTAGTGCTCATCTCAACATTTCGTCTCTAATCGGTACATCGCAGAGCAGTCATAAAATCAAAAGTATTTTGGATAATTTGGATTATCATTGATCTCAATCCACGAACAACGGAGCAGTAGTTTATCTCCAGAATCGAGAGGAAAGAATCGTCTGCTGCATCGGATCAGGGACGCAGATCGCAGGGCCTACTCGACCAACAGGTAAGAATAACTATTTCAACTATTTGGAGAAATAATCATAACAGACTTATGGTGGTGTGGTGGTTGTTGGGTTAGTGATGGTTCTCTCCCTGGTCTCGGTAAGGTGTCCGCCCGACACTGGTTCACCGAGACGTCCACACTGTGCGATCGTCCACTGTGATTCGGAGCTCGATATAAATAACGGCTGACCCTTAAGACTTTTTTCTTTATTGCCAGTGATGTATAATATGTACTTTATATTTTAACAACTCGTATTTAAGTATAACGTGTAAGTTTATTTTTTTCTTAATATATATTAAAATTACATATGAGGTATAAGTTTATATTTTCTTAATATATATTGAAGTTACATATGAGGTGTAAGTTAATATTCGCTTAATATATATTGAAATTATATATGAGGTGTAAGTTAATATTTTCTTAATATATAGTGAAATTACATATGAGGTGTAAGCTAATATTCTCTTAATATATATTGAAATTACGTATGAGGTGTAAGTTAATATTTTCTTAATATATATTGAAATTACGTATGAGGTGTAAGTTAATATTTTCTTAATATATAGTGAAATTACATATGAGGTGTAAGCTAATATTCTCTTAATATATATTGAAATTACGTATGAGGTGTAAGTTAATATTTTCTTAATATATAGTGAAATTACATATGAGGTGTAAGCTAATATTCTCTTAATATATATTGAAATTACGTATGAGGTGTAAGTTAATATTTTCTTAATATATAGTGAAATTACATATGAGGTGTAAGCTAATATTCTCTTAATATATATTGAAATTACGTATGAGGTGTAAGTTTATATTTTCTTAATATATATTGAAATTATATATGAGGTGTAAGTTAATATTTTCTTAATATATAGTGAAATTACATATGAGGTGTAAGCTAATATTCTCTTAATATATATTGAAATTCTATATGAGGTGTAAGTTAATATTTTCTTAATATATAGTGAAATTACATATGAGGTGTAAGCTAATATTCTCTTAATATATATTGAAATTCTATATGAGGTGTAAGTTAATATTTTCTTAATATATAGTGAAATTACATATGAGGTGTAAGCTAATATTCTCTTAATATATATTGAAATTCTATATGAGGTGTAAGTTTATATTCTCTTAATATATATTGAAATTCTATATGAGGTGTAAGTTTATATTTTCTTAATATATATTGAAATTATATATGAGGTGTAAGTTAATATTTTCTTAATATATAGTGAAATTACATATGAGGTGTAAGCTAATATTCTCTTAATATATATTGAAATTCTATATGAGGTGTAAGCTAATATTCTCTTAATATATATTGAAATTCTATATGAGGTGTAACCTAATATTCTCTTAATATATATTGAAATTCTATATGAGGTGTAAGCTAATATTCTCTTAATATATATTGAAATTCTATATGAGGTGTAAGCTAATATTCTCTTAATATATATTGAAATTCTATATGAGGTGTAAGCTAATATTCTCTTAATATATATTGAAATTCTATATGAGGTGTAAGTTTATATTTTCTTAATATATATTGAAATTCTATATGAGGTGTAAGTTTATATTCTCTTAATATATATTGAAATTCTATATGAGGTGTAAGTTTATATTTTCTTAATATATATTGAAATTATATATGAGGTGTAAGTTAATATTTTCTTAATATATAGTGAAATTACATATGAGGTGTAAGCTAATATTCTCTTAATATATATTGAAATTCTATATGAGGTGTAAGTTTATATTTTCTTAATATATATTGAAATTCTATATGAGGTGTAAGTTTATATTCTCTTAATATATATTGAAATTCTATATGAGGTGTAAGTTTATATTTTCTTAATATATATTGAAATTATATATGAGGTGTAAGTTAATATTTTCTTAATATATCGTGAAATTACATATGAGGTGTAAGCTAATATTCTCTTAATATATATTGAAATTACGTATGAGGTGTAAGTTTATATTTTCTTAATATATATTGAAATTATATATGAGGTGTAAGTTAATATTTTCTTACTATATAGTGAAATTACATGAGGTGTAAGCTAATATTCTCTTAATATATATTGAAATTCTATATGAGGTGTAAGTTTATATTTTCTTACTCAAAGTTACGTGTTAACAGTGGCACTGTAATATAATTTGGTTCTTAGTTGCCGTAATTATTGCACTAACTATTCGAGTGACGAAAGTTCGACTGACCGATCATAGAAATGGCACTGTAATATAATTTGGTTCGAAGTTGCCGTAATTATTTCACTAACTATTCGAGTGCGGAGAATTCGACTGACTGATCAAAGAAATGGCACTGTAATATAATTTGGTTCGAAGTTGCCGTAATTATTTCACTAACTATTCGAGTGCGGAGAATTCGACTGACTTTTTTTTTTTTTTTTTATTAGACTTCTCTCGGGAGAGGCGAACCTATAGCGTCGAGTGGGCGCCCCGAGATGCCATCAAATAACTGTTGCAGTTCTTTTTGAACAGTTGCAGGTTGTAACGCTCCGGGAACACTCGCGTGGGAAGGGAGTTCCACAGCTTCCCCGCTCTGTAACGGAACGAGTTCTGATACAGGGATGTTCGCGCTGTCGGGAGATGAACCACAAACGGGTGCGATCCGTCGGATTGTCTTGTGGAGCGCATATAGACCGAATTGCGTGGAACAATGCCAAGAATCTCCGAAGAACAGCACCCGTGATAATATCTGTAGAACAGACAGAGGTCGGCCACGCGCCTTCGATGTGATAGCGACTGTAGTCCCGACGTCAGCGCCGAGTCCCCGATCAGGCGGATCGCTCGTCTTTGTACGCTCTCAAGTAGGTCGAGGGTATGCTTAGGAGCCGAGCTCCAAACATGAGAGCAATATTCGAGCGCGGGTCTAATTTGAGATTTATATAGGAGAAGAAGTTGGGCCGGAGTAAAATATTTCTTGGCTCTAAAAAGATAACTCAGTTTTCCTGAGGCTGATCTGGCGATACCCGATACGTGTTTATGCCATGATACATTCCCACAGACCGTGACGCCGAGCAATCTCAAACTTTCCCCAGCCTCGAGGGCCCGGCCATTCATCATCAGCTGTGGAACCGATGATCCGGTTTTCTTTGTGAATGTTGTATACTGGGTCTTCGTTGCGTTGAAGTCGACAAGATTGGCCTTTCCCCACTGCAGGACTTTATCTAGATCCTGATTCAGAGAGTCAATCTGTCTACATCTCAGCTGGTGCGACGTTGATGCACCAATCGGCCGATCACTCGAAAAGGAGGAAACAAGCGTACTATCATCCGCAAAACTGAACACTTTGTTATCCGTTGTCTCCAACAAATCATTTATGTGAAGCAAGAACAAGGTTGGAGCCAAAATAGAACCCTGGGGCACCCCCGAATTAACAGGAGACAGATCCGAACACTCGCCGTCCACAACAACCCGGATCGATCGATTCTCGAGGAAGCTCCTCGTCCAGTCGCAAAGCTGTTGGGAAAGTCCATATGAACGAAGTTTGCTCAGCAATGCCCCGTGCCAGACGCGGTCAAAAGCCTTGGAGATATCTAATGCGACCGCCCTTGACTCACCATGCCGTTCAATCGCAGATGTCCATATATCGGTTATAAGTGTCAAAAGGTCTCCTGTGGACCGCCTGCCACGGAATCCGTGTTGGCGATCATTCAGAAGACCGTTGCACTCCAAATACTTAACCAACTCTGTATTGATGACTTTTTCCATTACCTTAGATAAAATAGACAGTAATGCTATCGGACGGTAATTTTGTGGGAGACACTTTTTTCCCGTCTTTGGGATTGGCTGAACTCGAGCGATTTTCCAGCAGGCAGGAAAAGTCCTCCGTGCATAAGATAAGCGGAAGAGTCTGCCAAGAACCGGCGATAGTTCTGGAGCACAGTTCTTAAGGACTATTGCTGGTATTCCGTCCGGGCCGGTTGCCTTCCTACAATCCAGTTCACATAGAATGCGCTGAATAGTGCGCGGACGAAATCTCACATCCCGCATGGAAGACTGTACCGACGAGATCACGGGTGGCTGCAAAAGGCCGGGATCGAGGTTTGAATTCGCGGAAAATAAATTCGCGAACACATTAGCTTTATCCTTTGGATTCATGACTAACGTCCCGCTGTCTGTCACCAACGGAGGGAAAGAGGAGGAAGCAAAGTTACTGCTGACAGCCTTTGCCATTGACCAGAAGGAGCGCGAACCAGTTGGGCACCGAAGGAGCTTATTGATCACCCTGTCGTTGTGAGCCTTCTTCGCGGTATCAATCGCCTGGTTGCACACGTTTCTGATTCTAACAAAATTCGTTCTGTTAACATCGGTGGGATTGGAGCGCCATTGCTTAAAAGCTCTATTTTTTGCCGCTGTAATCAGTTCGCATTTTTTGTCAAACCAAGGTTTATCAGACGAATTTCGTTTGATGGAATGTGGAATATACATCTCCATCCCCAGAAGAATAATCTCAGACACCGACTCCGCGCAAGCGTTAACATCGGAGTTTCTGAAGCACATCTCGGACCATGGAAAGGATGCGAAGAAATCTCGCATATCGTCCCAGTTAGCGGCCCCATACTTCCATACATGGCGAAGCTGCCTAGGCCGGTTATTCGCTTGGTATGCAAGTGCTTGCGCGACAGATACCAAGCAGTGATCTGAGTTTCCCAGTGGCGCAGAAACCTCTACAGTATAAATGCTCGGTTCGGATGTCAAAAACAGATCCAGGGTGTTCGCATAATCGCCTCGGGCATCCGGTATTCGCGTTGGCTCCCCCACGAGTTGAGTCAAGTTGTGGCTTACAGCAAACATCTCCGCCAGCCTCCCAGCCTCGTCGGTTCTGTTAGAATGTAACAACCAGTCGGAATTGTGCACATTAAAATCGCCAAGGACAATAATTTCAGAAGTTGGGTGGTTGATCTGTATCCAGTCCACAGAATATGAAAGATGTTCGAAAAATGTCGCCGGTCGATCGTCATTCGGAGAGCGGTAAAGACAACAAAGAAATTTAACGGAATTCCTCAGTACGACCCTCAACCATATGATGTCCATATTATTGGGTTCCAACGCCTCCATCCTCTGGCAAGCCAGATCGGACCGTGCGAAGACGCAGACACCGCCCTTAAAACGGAATCTCGAATGTAAGTCGTATCCTGAGCAACGAAGATATGTCGAATCAGTTGACGAATCGACCTGGGTCTCAGTTAGGGCAAGGATATCAGGTTTCGTTGTTTGCAAATATTGGTGGACGGCGTTTACATTAGTATTGGTGAAACCGATGCCCCTGATGTTACAAAATGCCGTCACCAGTCGAGCGTGGGCCGAGCCTCGAGAGCGAGCCCGGTTATGCGATGACGAACCTTTCAAAGTTCCATTATTTATCATGATATCTGCATGATGTTCCCCCTGACATAGTCCCCCCCGGAGATCCGAATGGGAGACTAGTTTACCTCCGGAATTCTTTATATCAGAAGACACCATCATGACTTATCCCCGTGTCAGTCCGGGCCATCAGCCACACATTCGAAACACCGTCGAAGATTTCTCTCGGCGATATCGCGGAATGTACAGCGTGACGGGGTGGTATCTCACCTTGGGACCGACTACCACCTAACCAACCCTTTCTCGAACCGGTCCATCAGCCAAGCTCCGAAAGATGGCCAGGGATTTCTCCCGACCATTTCACGGAGCCTAAAGCTTGATGGGGTGGTATTTCACCGGGCGCACAGGGCGTTGGAACCCCGGCTACCACTCGGCCTTTAGTCGCCTCTTACGACAAGCTGGCCTAGCTGTGAGTATATTCTAACGCCCTACTCACAGGGCTAATCAAAGAAATGGCACTGTAATATAATTTGGTTCGAAGTTGCCGTAATTATTTCACTAACTATTCGAGTGAGGAAAGCTCGACTGACCGATCAAAGAAATGGCACTGTAATATAATTTGGTTCGAAGTTGCCGTAATTATTTCACTAACTATTCGAGTGAGGAAAGTTCGACTGACCAATCAAAGAAATGGCACTGTTATATAATTTGGTTCGTAGTTGCCGTAATTATTTCACTAACTATTCGAGTGAGGAAAGTTCGACTGACCGATCAAAGAAATGGCACTGTAATATAATTTGGTTCTTAGTTGCCGTAATTATTGCACTAACTATTCGAGTGAGGAAAGTTCGACTGACCGATCATAGAAATGGCACTGTAATATAATTTGGTTCGTAGTTGCCGTAATTATTTCACTAACTATTCGAGTGAGGAAAGCTCGACTGACCGATCAAAGAAATGGCACTGTAATATAATTTGGTTCGAAGTTGCCGTAATTATTTCACTAACTATTCGAGTGAGGAAAGTTCGACTGACCAATCAAAGAAATGGCACTGTTATATAATTTGGTTCGTAGTTGCCGTAATTATTTCACTAACTATTCGAGTGAGGAAAGTTCGACTGACCGATCAAAGAAATGGCACTGTAATATAATTTGGTTCGAAGTTGCCGTAATTATTTCACTAACTATTCGAGTGCGGAGAATTCGACTGACTGATCAAAGAAATGGCACTGTAATATAATTTGGTTCGAAGTTGCCGTAATTATTTCACTAACTATTCGAGTGAGGAAAGTTCGACTGACCGATCAAAGAAATGGCACTGTAATATTATTTGGTTCGAAGTTGCCGTAATTATTTCACTAACTATTCGAGTGAGGAAAGTTCGACTGACCGATCAAAGAAATGGCACTGTAATATAATTTGGTTCTTAGTTGCCGTAATTATTGCACTAACTATTCGAGTGAGGAAAGTTCGACTGACCGATCATAGAAATGGCACTGTAATATAATTTGGTTCGTAGTTGCCGTAATTATTTCACTAACTATTCGAGTGAGGAAAGTTCGACTGACCGATCAAAGAAATGGCACTGTAATATAATTTGGTTCGAAGTTGCCGTAATTATTTCACTAACTATTCGAGTGAGGAAAGTTCGACTGACCGATCAAAGAAATGGCACTGTAATATTATTTGGTTCGAAGTTGCCGTAATTATTTCACTAACTATTCGAGTGTGGAGAATTCGACTGACTGATCAACAGTGGCACTGTAATATAATTTGGTTCGTAGTTGCCGTACCATCGCACATCAACCTCCCCATTTTGGTCACCACATCGCACCCTTGCCTGTGTGCACTTCTCGTTATAAGCACAGTGGTGGGCGCTATGTGTGTGGTTCGATGATTGTCCGCATTCATTTCAAGGGTCGCTCGTATTGCTCATACGTGCGACCTGATGCGGCTACCGGGCATGCGTTGTATCTCTCGTATTTGTATTGGTTGAGATGTGTCCTTTTAAGGGCATGCGTTGTAGGTTTCATCTGTTTGCGCGCCTGCTTGGTAATTCTGAGAATTAGTCGCAGGCTTGCGCAACCGCATAATGTTTTGGGATGTAGTTCTGCTATATCAGATCGTTGGTTGGTGTTTATCTTGATCGATGTGCAGATGTCCCCTGCTTGCTGGTGCCATGTAGTTTCATACCATTGCAACTACGCCGCGCCTGGTCTTCATGTCATTATTTCAGGTATTGTTAACATTTCTAATTTAGGAAAGATGCCTGTTATTACTGATACACTTTGTATCAGCTGCATCGTGGTTATTAGACATGCTAATGCAGGTAAGTACACGCTTAATTGGCGTCGAAGGCTTATATAATAAAATATTACCTGGTGGTAAGGTAGGCAGGAGAGTAGTGGGGTTCGCACGAGTCGCCACAGCACTCCCCCCCCAGTGACATAGTCACGATAAAAAATAAAAAATGAAGAGGTGTTACGAGTGCGGCGTGCTCTTGGATGGCTACGCGGCTGTTCCCTTGGGGTCCTGTTATACTAACCGGTGGGTAACGCTTGTTGCGTGCGCAGTCGTTTACGACTTCGTGTAAGGGGACCCCTATATTGATCTGGCACGCCCTCCGGGTCCGTCGGTGTCTCCATCGGCACCTCTGTAGTGTGAGAAGTGCACCCATGGTTACTTTCTTCTGTAAAGCAAGGTTTTAGCCGTTCCACGCTGATTGTGGCTGTTTTTCCATGCATCTCCAACTCGTAGACCCGTTCGCCAATTCTTCTAATCACTTTGAACGGGCCCTCATAAGGAGGGTCGAGTGGTTTTTTTACTTTGTCCACTCTAACAAAAACGTGCGTACAGTTGTGCAACGCTGGATGCACGAAAACTTTCTTTGTCCCGTGTCGGGCCACCGGTCTTGGTCGTATTTTCCGCATCAAGTCACGCAGGTAGCCCACGCTCTTAGTTAGCTCCGCTGGTGCCTCGCCGTCGACGAAAAGCTCGCCAGGCAAAACGAGGCTGGTGCCGTAAGTGAGCTCGGCTGCTGTGGCGCCCAGGTCCTCCTCCATGCTGGTCCTCAAACCTAGGAGGACAGTGGGCAGGGCGTCGAACCACTGCGTGTCATTATGGCACATTAAGGAGGCCTTCAATGATCTATGCCAACGCTCTATCATTCCGTTGGCAGCCGGATGATATGCTGTCGTACGATCTCTTTGACAACCCAGCAATCCCGTAAGCTGTCTGAAAATCGTGGCCTCAAACTGTGGTCCCCTGTCCGAGGTAAGTGTTGTGGGGACGCCGAAGCGCGCTACCCACGTCGAGTAGAAAGCCCGAGCCACGCTCTCTGCGGTTACCACACGTAATGGGGTAGCCTCGGGCCATCGCGTGAAGCGATCCATCATCGTGAGCAGGTACGAGAATCCTCTGGAGGGAGTTAAGGGCCCGACTATGTCTATGTGTACGTGGGCGAAACGCGCCTCGGGCAGCTTGAATTGTGCCGGTTCCAGTACGTTGTGTCTGCTTATCTTACAGCGTTGACACTTGAGACACGCCCTCGCCCACCTCGTGAGGTCCTTATTCATATGTGGCCAAACGAACTTACGTCGAATCGCCGCGGCCGTCGCGCGCCCGCTGGGATGAGCTGGGCTATGAAAAGTCTCATAAATGCCCCTACGCAACTCAGCAGGAATGTACGGCCTGACTGTACCCGTTGAGACGTCACACCAAACGGTTTTCCCGTTGGTGTCTATCGCGAACTTTCGCAGTTCGAGTGCTGTGTCTGCTGTTACGAGAGCTTTAAGTTGGCTGTCGTTTTTTTGGGCTTGCTCCAAGTCAGCGTCGGCCAAGGCAGCGCGCAACTGAATCACATCTATGCGAGATAGTGCATCTGCTATTACGTTCTGGTTACCTGGAACGTACTTTATCTCGGTAACGTATTGGCCTATTAGGTCCAGGTGCCGCTCCTGCCGCGGCGATGCATTTCCGGACTTCTTCCGGAAAGCGTGGCTCAATGGTTTATGGTCCGTTCTGACGATCGCCTGGCGACCCTCGACCATGTGTCGAAAGTATTTGATAGCACTGTAAATGGCTAATAACTCTCGGTCGTAGGTGCTGTACTTCCGTTCTGCCGTACTGAGCTTTCTAGAGAAAAAACCCAGTGGCTCCCAGCTCCCGTCGCACTCCTGCTCCAATACCGCTCCAATTGCGGTGTCCGACGCGTCGCATTGTATAGCCAACTGTGCGCCCTCTGCTGGATAACGCAGCAGGGTGGCGTTTGAAAGTTGCGCTTTCGACTGCCGGAATGCATTACTTGCTGCTTCCGTCCAGACGATTGGGCGTTTGTCGTTCTTCTTAGCCCCCTTTAAATATTCATTTAGAGGGGCCTGGACATGCGCGGCATTTTCTATGCCAACGCTCTATCATTCCGTTGGCAGCCGGATGATATGCTGTCGTACGATCTCTTTGACAACCCAGCAATCCCGTAAGCTGTCTGAAAATCGTGGCCTCAAACTGTGGTCCCCTGTCCGAGGTAAGTGTTGTGGGGACGCCGAAGCGCGCTACCCACGTCGAGTAGAAAGCCCGAGCCACGCTCTCTGCGGTTACCACACGTAATGGGGTAGCCTCGGGCCATCGCGTGAAGCGATCCATCATCGTGAGCAGGTACGAGAATCCTCTGGAGGGAGTTAAGGGCCCGACTATGTCTATGTGTACGTGGGCGAAACGCGCCTCGGGCAGCTTGAATTGTGCCGGTTCCAGTACGTTGTGTCTGCTTATCTTACAGCGTTGACACTTGAGACACGCCCTCGCCCACCTCGTGAGGTCCTTATTCATATGTGGCCAAACGAACTTACGTCGAATCGCCGCGGCCGTCGCGCGCCCGCTGGGATGAGCTGGGCTATGAAAAGTCTCATAAATGCCCCTACGCAACTCAGCAGGAATGTACGGCCTGACTGTACCCGTTGAGACGTCACACCAAACGGTTTTCCCGTTGGTGTCTATCGCGAACTTTCGCAGTTCGAGTGCTGTGTCTGCTGTTACGAGAGCTTTAAGTTGGCTGTCGTTTTTTTGGGCTTGCTCCAAGTCAGCGTCGGCCAAGGCAGCGCGCAACTGAATCACATCTATGCGAGATAGTGCATCTGCTATTACGTTCTGGTTACCTGGAACGTACTTTATCTCGGTAACGTATTGGCCTATTAGGTCCAGGTGCCGCTCCTGCCGCGGCGATGCATTTCCGGACTTCTTCCGGAAAGCGTGGCTCAATGGTTTATGGTCCGTTCTGACGATCGCCTGGCGACCCTCGACCATGTGTCGAAAGTATTTGATAGCACTGTAAATGGCTAATAACTCTCGGTCGTAGGTGCTGTACTTCCGTT
Source organism: Microdon myrmicae (assembly GCA_963931805.1). Lineage (NCBI taxonomy): Eukaryota > Metazoa > Arthropoda > Insecta > Diptera > Syrphidae > Microdon > Microdon myrmicae. The sequence continues at coordinate 110,231,495 of OZ007496.1, forward strand.
CTGCCGTACTGAGCTTTCTAGAGAAAAAACCCAGTGGCTCCCAGCTCCCGTCGCACTCCTGCTCCAATACCGCTCCAATTGCGGTGTCCGACGCGTCGCATTGTATAGCCAACTGTGCGCCCTCTGCTGGATAACGCAGCAGGGTGGCGTTTGAAAGTTGCGCTTTCGACTGCCGGAATGCATTACTTGCTGCTTCCGTCCAGACGATTGGGCGTTTGTCGTTCTTCTTAGCCCCCTTTAAATATTCATTTAGAGGGGCCTGGACATGCGCGGCATTTTGTAGTGTCGGCCGGTAAAAGTTAAGCATGCCGAGGAAACGTCGTAATTCGCGAACGTTGGTCGGACGTGGGAATTCGTTGAGAGCTTTTACTCTGTCCGAGAGAGGCCGTATACCCCGATTGTTGATATGATAACCCAAATAGCTCACCTGCTCTTTGGCAATTTGGCATTTGTCTGGGCTAATCATGAGTCCGTAACGGCGGAGGCGTTCTAATACCTGTCTAAGATGTTGCTGGTGCTCCGCTCGGTTTTGAGACGCAATCAGGATATCATCGATGTAGGCGTAGCAAAAATCCAGTCCACGCAGAGCTGAATCGATGTACCTTTGAAATGTTTGTGCAGCGTTTCTGAGACCAAAAGTCATTACCTTGAACTCATATAGTCCAAAAGGGGTAATGACCGCGGTTTTTGGGATGTCTTCGTGGGCCACTGGTATTTGGTGGTACGCCCTGGTGAGGTCCAGGGTCGTGAAGATTGTGCATCCGCGCAATTTGTATGAGTAATCGTACAGGTGTGCGATGGGGTATCGGTCAGGGATTGTGACCGCGTTTAACAATCGGTAGTCGCCGCACGGGCGCCATTCGCCACATCGTTTCTTTACAAGGTGTAGCGGGCTGGCCCATGGGCTGACTAAAGGTTGGCAGATCCCTTGCTCCAGCATGTAGTCGAATTCTTCTCGCGCTGCGCGCAATTTGTCCGGTGCTACTCGTCGCGGGCGTTGGCCTACCGGTGGACCCCGTGTCTCGATGTGATGGTAAACCCCGGACTTTATGTGCTCCTGATTGGGAAGTGGTACTGTCGAGTGTCTATACTCTTCCAGTGGAGCCGGAATTTCATCGCATGTGATGTCGGCCTCGTGTGGCGTCCGTGGGGCCTTCCCAGGCGGGGGGCCTGGTGGCCGTTGTTCCACTAGTCTATTGTTCGCGGTGTCGACCAGCAAGTTGTGGCGCGATAGTAAATTCGAACCTATTAATGGTTCGGAGACGTCGGCCACTATGAAGTGCCAACCAATAGGGTGCCGCAACCCTAGATCCAGTCGTAGGTACTTACGTCCGTAAGTAGCTATGGATGTGTTGTTCGCTGCTAGTAATTGGAGTCTGCTAGGCGTTCTATTTAGTGAAGCGTATGATTTGGGTAAAACAGATATGTCGGCGCCAGTGTCGACCGTGAAACTTATCTCTGATTTCGGGTCCTTGATTGTTAAGCGACTTACTTGGAGTGTGCCGACCGTTTGCGCTGGGGTTGCGGTCGGCCATCCTAGTTTAAATTCGCGTTTGGTGCCGGCTTCACGGGCTTCCACCCGCAGGGCTGTGTGCATTTGCGGGCCTTTTCCCCAAACCGCCGATGATATGAACACCACGCGGGTGTTAGTGCCCTTTGAGGATTCGCCGTCGGATGTGGTGTGGGTCTACCGCGCGAGCTAGTGGCGCCTCTCAGGGGTTCGCGTTGCCCTGCTGTGGTCTGGGTCTGGGAGCGCTGATATGATGGGCGATTTTGGGCCGAGCGCGCGAAATCTCGTAATTCGGCTCGTAATTGGGCAATTTCGCGTTGTAAACTTAATTCGTAACGTGAGGGTCCCGGTTGCCGTAAATTAGGTTGCCTTGCATCTCGAGTATGCGTCAAAGGCTGTGCCGTGTCTGTGGCGATAGGTTGTGACGCGTTGCTGCCCCCACTTGCGCGCGGAATATTATGAGCTGAAGAGTAGTATCGCGCAGATTCTTCATCCTGTCGGTTAATGGTCGCTACGTGAAAGGCGGTAGGCTCCTCTCGCTGGTCAGCGCTTTCTACAATTGCATCTGCAATCTTAGCCAGCCAACTCAGGCTTTGATTGGTCTGCGCGATTACTGTAGGACGCGCTTGTTGCGGAAGACCCCTAATGAAGTGGGGTCTGATGACATCATCAGAGATCCCTTTTCCCGCTATAGACCGCAAATGTGTGAGAAAATGTGATGGCTTCATCCCCGTGAAATTGGTCTCGTTGAACAAGCGTTGGTGCCTCTTGGCAATAGACTCCTCGAGCGCGTTGAGGAGCGTTTCCCTCATATCTGTATACGGGCTGTTACCAGGAGTTCTTATAATGTGTGCCACATGCGTACGCTGATTTCGGTTTAACACCCTCATAACCTCGAGCGCACGTGGCCTCTCCTCTCTCACGCCCGCCGCTTCGAATATGAGGTCCGCCATGGTGAACCAGAGCTCCGATTCCTCCTCGTCAAAAGGGGGCAAGCGCAAGTCGCGCGCGGTAGCGTGTGGTGGCCGCTCTGTCGGCGTCGCACCCGTGAATACCGGGGATTCTGATCTGTGAGGGCGTGTGTCGCGGGCTTTCTCCTGCCGCGAGTCCGTGGGCTGTTCCACACTGAGCGCGTCCACGAAGGCCGGGGACTCCGGACGCGGTACTCCCAGCTCCCGCTGTAGCTCCGCCTGTGGCACTGTCTGTGATTCGGTGTGCGACTCCCTCAGTGTTTCCGGTTGTGGCTCCTGTTGAGCCTTCTTTGACCTCGTAAACTGGGCCATTTTCTACAAAAGGGTGGTGGATCGTTCCTCGAACGCGAGAACCACGAGAAATGTAGGAAAAGGTTGGTGGGGAAAAGTTACAGCTCTGCGCAGTTGGCGAAAACTTGTCGCTTGCAGCTGTTGTGCGGGAAACGCGTGAACCGTGTGTATGTGTGGGTTGATCAGTCTTTGTGAATGGTTTGCAGGTGCTGAATCCGTATTAGTCCCGATTTTCCGGTGCCCGGAAGGGGCTTACTACGCGAATTTGTTGTGGGGAAGGTTTGTACGATTCAATTAAAAAAATTTTTTTGATTCGCTTACTACTTAATGCTACTCTTTAAATAATATAGAAGAAAAAGATAAATACTGTGTTTTTGCTGGCTCTGTAGGAGCTCGGCGTATACTTAGATAAAGGGAAAGAAAAAATTTTGTCACCTGGAGTCCAACGTTGGGGATCTGGTTTCGTCAGGTGTCGTTACTTGCACTATGTCAGGGATAGTGCTGCAATCTGACTCCAACTTGTGTGCTCAATGCTAAGAATCGTCTTTCCGCACGTTGCCTTGGTCACCAATTTAGAATATATTGATGACTGTGCGGTAGGGTTGCGTGTTCCTCACTAGGTTACCAATCTGGTGGTGTGGTGGTTGTTGGGTTAGTGATGGTTCTCTCCCTGGTCTCGGTAAGGTGTCCGCCCGACACTGGTTCACCGAGACGTCCACACTGTGCGATCGTCCACTGTGATTTGGAGCTCGATATAAATAACGGCTGACCCTTAAGACTTTTTTCTTTATTGCCAGTGATGTATAATATGTACTTTATATTTTAACAACTCGTATTTAAGTATAACGTGTAAGTTTATTTTTTTCTTAATATATATTAAAATTACATATGAGGTATAAGTTTATATTTTCTTAATATATATTGAAGTTACATATGAGGTGTAAGTTAATATTCGCTTAATATATATTGAAATTATATATGAGGTGTAAGTTAATATTTTCTTAATATATAGTGAAATTACATATGAGGTGTAAGCTAATATTCTCTTAATATATATTGAAATTACGTATGAGGTGTAAGTTAATATTTTCTTAATATATATTGAAATTACGTATGAGGTGTAAGTTAATATTTTCTTAATATATAGTGAAATTACATATGAGGTGTAAGCTAATATTCTCTTAATATATATTGAAATTACGTATGAGGTGTAAGTTAATATTTTCTTAATATATAGTGAAATTACATATGAGGTGTAAGCTAATATTCTCTTAATATATATTGAAATTACGTATGAGGTGTAAGTTAATATTTTCTTAATATATATTGAAATTACGTATGAGGTGTAAGTTAATATTTTCTTAATATATAGTGAAATTACATATGAGGTGTAAGCTAATATTCTCTTAATATATATTGAAATTACGTATGAGGTGTAAGTTTATATTTTCTTAATATATATTGAAATTATATATGAGGTGTAAGTTAATATTTTCTTAATATATAGTGAAATTACATATGAGGTGTAAGCTAATATTCTCTTAATATATATTGAAATTCTATATGAGGTGTAAGTTTATATTTTCTTAATATATATTGAAATTATATATGAGGTGTAAGTTAATATTTTCTTAATATATAGTGAAATTACATATGAGGTGTAAGCTAATATTCTCTTAATATATATTGAAATTCTATATGAGGTGTAAGTTAATATTTTCTTAATATATAGTGAAATTACATATGAGGTGTAAGCTAATATTCTCTTAATATATATTGAAATTCTATATGAGGTGTAAGTTAATATTTTCTTAATATATAGTGAAATTACATATGAGGTGTAAGCTAATATTCTCTTAATATATATTGAAATTCTATATGAGGTGTAAGTTTATATTCTCTTAATATATATTGAAATTCTATATGAGGTGTAAGTTTATATTTTCTTAATATATATTGAAATTATATATGAGGTGTAAGTTAATATTTTCTTAATATATAGTGAAATTACATATGAGGTGTAAGCTAATATTCTCTTAATATATATTGAAATTCTATATGAGGTGTAAGCTAATATTCTCTTAATATATATTGAAATTCTATATGAGGTGTAACCTAATATTCTCTTAATATATATTGAAATTACATATGAGGTGTAAGCTAATATTCTCTTAATATATATTGAAATTCTATATGAGGTGTAAGTTTATATTTTCTTAATATATATTGAAATTCTATATGAGGTGTAAGTTTATATTCTCTTAATATATATTGAAATTCTATATGAGGTGTAAGTTTATATTTTCTTAATATATATTGAAATTATATATGAGGTGTAAGTTAATATTTTCTTAATATATAGTGAAATTACATATGAGGTGTAAGCTAATATTCTCTTAATATATATTGAAATTCTATATGAGGTGTAAGTTTATATTTTCTTAATATATATTGAAATTATATATGAGGTGTAAGTTAATATTTTCTTAATATATAGTGAAATTACATATGAGGTGTAAGCTAATATTCTCTTAATATATATTGAAATTACATATGAGGTGTAAGTTTATATTTTCTTAATATATATTGAAATTATATATGAGGTGTAAGTTAATATTTTCTTAATATATATTGAAATTACATATGAGGTGTAAGCTAATATTCTCTTAATATATATTGAAATTACGTATGAGGTGTAAGTTTATATTTTCTTAATATATATTGAAATTATATATGAGGTGTAAGTTAATATTTTCTTAATATATAGTGAAATTACATATGAGGTGTAAGCTAATATTCTCTTAATATATATTGAAATTACGTATGAGGTGTAAGTTAATATTTTCTTAATATATAGTGAAATTACATATGAGGTGTAAGCTAATATTCTCTTAATATATATTGAAATTACGTATGAGGTGTAAGTTAATATTTTCTTAATATATAGTGAAATTACATATGAGGTGTAAGCTAATATTCTCTTAATATATATTGAAATTCTATATGAGGTGTAAGTTTATATTTTCTTACTCAAAGTTACGTGTTAACAGTGACACTGTAATATAATTTGGTTCTTAGTTGCCGTAATTATTGCACTAACTATTCGAGTGAGGAAAGTTCGACTGACCGATCATAGAAATGGCACTGTAATATAATTTGGTTCGAATTGCCGTAATTATTTCACTAACTATTCGAGTGAGGAAAGTTCGACTGACTGATCATAGAAATGGCACTGTAATATAATTTGGTTCGAATTGCCGTAATTATTTCACTAACTATTCGAGTGAGGAAAGTTCGACTGACCGATCAAAGAAATGGCACTGTAATATAATTTGGTTCGAAGTTGCCGTAATTATTTCACTAACTATTCGAGTGCGGAGAATTCGACTGACTGATCAAAGAAATGGCACTGTAATATAATTTGGTTCGTAGTTGCCGTAATTATTTCACTAACTATTCGAGTGAGGAAAGCTCGACTGACCGATCAAAGAAATGGCACTGTAATATAATTTGGTTCGAAGTTGCCGTAATTATTTCACTAACTATTCGAGTGAGGAAAGTTCGACTGACCAATCAAAGAAATGGCACTGTAATATAATTTGGTTCGTAGTTGCCGTAATTATTTCACTAACTATTCGAGTGAGGAAAGTTCGACTGACCGATCAAAGAAATGGCACTGTAATATAATTTGGTTCGAAGTTGCCGTAATTATTTCACTAACTATTCGAGTGAGGAAAGTTCGACTGACCGATCAAACAAATGGCACTGTAATATAATTTGGTTCGAAGTTGCCGTAATTATTTCACTAACTATTCGAGTGAGGAAAGTTCGACTGACCGATCAAACAAATGGCACTGTAATATTATTTGGTTCGAAGTTGCCGTAATTATTTCACTAACTATTCGAGTGTGGAGAATTCGACTGACTGATCAACAGTGGCACTGTAATATAATTTGGTTCGTAGTTGCCGTACCATCGCACATCAACCTCCCCATTTTGGTCACCACATCGCACCCTTGCCTGTGTGCACTTCTCGTTATAAGCACAGTGGTGGGCGCTATGTGTGTGGTTCGATGATTGTCCGCATTCATTTCAAGGGTCGCTCGTATTGCTCATACGTGCGGCCTGATGCGGCTACCGGGCATGCGTTGTATCTCTCGTATTTGTATTGGTTGAGATGTGTCCTTTTAAGGGCATGCGTTGTAGGTTTCATCTGTTTGCGCGCCTGCTAGGTAATTCTGAGAATTAGTCGCAGGCTTGCGCAACCGCATAATGTTTTGGGATGTAGTTCTGCTATATCAGATCGTTGGTTGGTGTTTATCTTGATCGATGTGCAGATGTCCTCTGCTTGCTGGTGCCATGTAGTTTCATACCATTGCAACTACGCCGCGCTTGGTCTTCATGTCATTATTTCAGGTATTGTTAACATTTCTAATTTAGGAAAGATGCCTGTTATTACTGATACACTTTGTATCAGCTGCATCGTGGTTATTAGACATGCTAATGCAGGTAAGTACGCGCTTAATTGGCGTCGAAGGCTTATATAATAAAATATTACCTGGTGGTAAGGTAGGCAGGAGAGTAGTGGGGTTCGCACGAGTCGCCACAGACTTGAACTAGGGTATTTAGCTTATTTATCTCCAAGATAAATTTCTTTTTATTGGTAATATCCTACAACCCTTTTTTCACCAGTTGGTACTTTATTTTACTATGCTTGAACCACATCGTATCCTCCTTACCAAGGGGAATCAATGTTCTTAATAAAATAAATATTAAATAAAAAAATGAATTAATAAAATTCAAAATAAAAGCTTAAATGAAAAACGGAAGAAGAAATTTAAGGAAAGTAATAGAAATGATACTTACAGTTTAATCCAGTAAACATAGGAATGTGGTAATATAGAAATGGAGTGGAAGGACAATGCTCCGCAATTAACTTCAAATATCCTACAAGGCCTTTGATATCTTTTGGTTTAAAGTATAACTCTGGCAAACATAAGACGCCGTGGACCTTTAATGTTGCAGCATGACGAGCTAGTTCTAAGACGTCGGGCAATGGTGCCCCCCCAATTTGAACCATCATTTTAAGATCATATTTATTGGCACATTTCCACCATTTTTCGGTAAGCTCTTTTCTTTCGCCTACACTTAAAACCGGCCCTTCGCCAGATGTACCATTCACTGCAATTAAAAAAACAATAGGGTTATAATCTCATGAAAATATCGAACTTACAGATATTGTTAAACATTTACAAATTTGTTACCAACTATTGTAAAGTGGATTTCGGACTTACTTACTAACAACCTTTAGATCGGCATGGACTTGTATTTGCATACCCCTGAAGTTTAGACAACTTCATCTGTCCAGAGAAGAACGCGTGAACTTATGCTTTTTCCAAATGCCGTTTTGAATAAGTTTGCTTTCGTTTGAAGGTATATCAACTACGAGTAATTGCTCTATACTACGAAGCTCTCTCCTTTTGGCAATTCTTGTACTTCAATTTTTTCTATTTTACTTCTACCAGGAAATGTTAACTTATAATGCTGAGTCAGCGCCCTGAGACGCTATTTTTTCTCGGCCGGGTCTGTCAGTCAAGCTCCGAAAGATGCTCAAGGATTTCTCCCAGCCATTTCACGAAGTCTATAGCTAAGCTGAATGCTGTGGTATTTCATCAGGGTGCTGGGCTTTGGGACCCTACCTACCACTCAGTAGTACCAAACTGCACAACATCAAGAGTCGTGAGTGGAACCAAGGTTTGTACAATCAAATGCAAGAAAACCTCCTTAATAACTCAGCCATTGATACGATCGAATTGTGCACAGTTGAAGTCCAAATTTAATATTAGGCCATATTATGAACTAGTTCATAGGACACGATTTTTTCCAGTCTCATCAAAAAGACATCAAATTCTTTCCGCCCGTTAGTCCTTATATGATCACCTCTTGATCAACTTCATTGCACTTTGTCACAATCCATTTAAAGAATTTCATTACGTTCGACGGAAGCATTACAAATAGAAATTCGATCCATCCATTATTATAATATAATTTTTCTTTTTCGTTAATTCACGTGGCAACCAAACATGTGCCATCCTTTTGAATAGTCTTATGGAAATACTTGAAAACTGTATTGCAATCGATCTATAGCTCCCGAAGAATGCTGCAGCTACTAATGTGTCGGTCTGCGATTATTTCCATCATGCAACCATTTTCGATGACGGTTCAGACTACCTATGTGAAGTAAATCTTTACCATCCAAAATGCCGAAATAGAATCGACGAAGCCACAATTAGCTGTGGCAGTATCGGGACCATAAACACCATCGCAATTTTAGTCGAGTGGGTGGCGTTTTCGCTTCTAATGTCAGGGAGAACACCATGCAAATATTTTGATAAATAACCGGAACTTTAAGAAATTCGTCATCGCGTAATCGGGCTCATTCTCGAGGCTCTGTCGGCGAAACGGCATTTTCTTTTTATTCCATCAACTTCAGGGGGGTCGGTTTCACCAATACCAATGTAAACGCCATCCACCAATATTTGCAAACAGCGAAACCTGATACCTTGCCCTAACTGAGACCTAGGTCGATTCGCGAACTGATTCCAGTTTCCATTTTAAGGGTGGATCTTGAATCTTCACGCGGTCCGATCTGGGTTGCCAAAGGATGAAGGCGTTACAACCGTGTAACTTGGACATCAAGTGGTTGAAGGTCGTTCTGAGGAATTCTGTTAAATTTTCATGTTGTCTTTACCGCTCTCCGAACGACGTTTCGTCACACTTTTAGAACATCGTTCACGTACAGTCGACCGGATACAGATCAACCACCCAGCTTCTGAAATTGTCGTCCTTGGCGATTTTAATGTACACAATTTCAGCTGGTTGGTACATTCTAACAGAACCGACGAGGCTGGGAGGCTGGGCGAGATGTTCGCTGTTAGCCGAGATGATTATATGAACACCCTGGATCTGTGTTTTACATCCCAGTCGAGCGTTTATACTGTGGAAATTGCTGCCCCACTGGAAAACTCAGATCACCACTTGGTATTGGTAGCGCAACCGTTTGAATTTCAAACGAATAACCGATCTAGGCAGCTTCGCCATATGTGGAGATACGGAGCTGCTAACTAGGACGATTTGCGAGATTTCGGTTTGGTTTGATAAGAAAAGTGAGTAGAATACAACGACAACAAATAGAGCTTTAAAAAATAGCGCTCCAATTCCACCGATGTTAACTGAACGAATTTTGTTAGAATGAGAAATGTCTGCTACCAGGCGAAGAAGGTTTATAACGAGAGAGTGACCCATAAACTACTTGAGTCGCCAATTGGTTCCCGTCCCTTCTGGTCGATGGCAAGGGCTGTCAGCAATACCTTCCCTTCCTCCTCTTTTCCCCCGTTAGTGACGGACAACGGGACACTACTCACAAATTCAAAATATAATGCTAATGTGTTCTCGAAATTAAACCAAGATGCCGCTCTTTTGGAAACATCACTGATCGCGCCGGTACAGTTCAGACACTCCCAAAGACGGGGAAAATATGTCTTCCTCAAAATTACTGGCTAACTCAAAGGAATAACCGATCTAGGCAGCTTCGCCATATGTGGAGATACGGGGCTGCTAACTGGGACGACTTGCGAGATTTCTTCGCATTCTTTCACTCTCTATGTTGTCTTAGATGATAGAAAAGGTCATCAATGCCGAGTTAATTAAGGATTTAGAGTGCAACAGACTTCTGAATGATCGTCAACACGAGGACCACGAGCGATCTTTTGACTATTATAGCCGATATATGGACATCTGTGACTGAGGGGCATGGTGAGTCAAGAGTAGTCGCATTGGATATCTCCAAGGCTGCGTCTGGCACGGAACATTGCTGAGCAAACTTCGTCCATACGGACTTTCCCAGCAGGCTTGCAACTGGACGAAGAGCTTCCTCGAGGACCGATCGATCCGGCTTGTTATAGATGGGGAGTCTTCGGATCTATATCCTGTTAATTTCAGGGCAGCTTCAGGTTTTAATTTGGCTCCAACCTTGTTTTTGCTTCACATAAATGATTTGTTGGAGTTAACGGATAACAGAGTATTCAGTTTGGCGACAGTACGCGTGTTTCAACTTTTTCGAGTGATCGGCCGATTAGTGTATCAACGGCGCATCAGGTGTGATGCAGACAAATCGACTCTCTGAATTGATATCTAGATAAAGCCCTCTAGTTGGGAAAGGCCAATCTCGTCGACTTCAATGCAACGAAGACAGTATACAACATTCACAAAGAAAAGTGGATCATTGGTTCCACAGCTGATGATGAATGGTCAGGCGCTAGTTAACGTATGAATCACCCAACCACGATGCATCCTCATGTTCACCTTGAAATAAGAAATTCATCTAACAACAACTAGCGTCTGCATTTTTACAATCTTCCAGGAATGTGTTTCCTATTCATTCCTTAAAATATTTAACATTAAAATTGTGTCTAGACATCATTTACATAGATCCAAAAAAAAACCAAAATAAAATGCTAAGAAGCAAAGCATATGTATCTATTACGTTGGGTCACTAAAAACACATTAGGAGATTCCTAGGCTAAGATAGAATTTAAGTATAAATAGCATAGAAAAACTGCAGAGAGTGTGCATAGCAACCTGCAATTTGACGAATAAACTAAAGAGGCATAGCCTCCAAAAAAATTTATATTTTTTCTTTATATAAAATATAACAACAATAACTGGCGATCCTGCCACTCACTTTAAAAGTTTAATTTGAGTTGGAACCTAATAAATTCTGGGAAGAATTTTAAAAATATATCGACCAGAAAATCATAGGATTTTCTCACCAGTTCCGGACCCGATCAAGCTGCGCAGATCATCGAGAGGAACAACGCCTAGAGAAGGAGGTGGTAAGCAATAATCTATTTTTTCAGAAAATCAGCAATGAAATAACACGTGTGTGAAATAAAGTAAAGTAATTAATATACTAAAGAAAAAAATATGTGCGCCGGATATTTGTTTGGCTTAAAGCAATTTCGTGTGAAAATCTTTGCTTATAAATGGTTTTGTGTTTCGCTGAGTAACTTACGGAGAGTTTCCTTAATAACTTTTGGGACATGAATTTATTTTGCAAAAATAAACTAAATTCAATTAAACAATAAAATAAACAAATAAATTAAATTCAGTGAACAAACAAACTAAATTCAATAAACAAATAAATTAAATTCAGTGAACAAATAAATTAAATTCAGTGAACAAATAAGCAAACTAAATTCAACGAACAGATAAAAAACAGTAAATGAAAATAAAAAAACGAAAAACCAAATTAACGGAAGGACGAATCAAGTGACCAAGAGGAAAAATCACAAAACACATCAAAAATGGCCACAGACAACGCCACAATCAGGGCAGACATAACACATTTGGCCCAACAAATACAAGCAATTGTGTCAGCGGTGAACCAACTACAATTAAAGAAAAACGAGGAACCTGAAATACGCCCCGTGAGACTAATCGAACACGAGGATATAGCTTTTAAATTCAACAGGCCCGAAGACATAGAGTTGGAGGCATTCAAAAACCTTCCAAAATTCAGCGGGAACCCAGAGAAATGTGCATCTTGGAGATACAACGTCTGCAGCATAATGAAAGCCTGTGAAGCCCATAGAGGACATGCCAGATATGCTACAGCACTATCTATAATAAAATATAAAATTATAGGAGAAGCAGCTAGGCTATTAACAAATTATCGGACGAAATTTTGTCTCGAAGCTATACTGGACCGATTGGATGCAGCATATAATGACAACAGGCCCCTCTATGTATTGAAAGAAGATATGTCACGCATTCGGCAAGGAAGAAACACGCTGGTTAAATATTACGATGAAGTCAACAAAGCCTTAAATCTAATTATATCAAAAATTCAGTTCGAAGCACGTCATCAAGAAGGGAAAAAGGCATTATGCGAAGCAGCCGAAAAAGAAGCAGCGAGAGTATTCCTAAACGGACTAAACAATATACTGGCAAAACAAACCCTATACGCCCATAGATGTGAATCATTAGCAGAAGCTTACGGCATAGCCCTAGCCGTACAACACGATACGAGACACACTGATATCGCACCAAACTTACGGATGATTAAAAGAAACCACTCACAATACAGCCCGCCGAGATACTACCAACCGCAAAGAAATCAAACTCCCAGGAACTTCGACGACAGAGAACAGCGAGTACCAAATATAGAAGTGGAACGATCCCAACAGCACTATAGAGGAAGAGATTCACGGCAATATTTCAGACCCGGATGGAGACAGCAACAGCTTTATAACAACAGCAGAAATCAACCGCAACCAGAACCCATGGACGTGGATAGGTCTACCATCAGAACAGCAAGGCAAAACAATCCGTTCAGAAGACCCGAGCAATTCCAACAACAGGCCCACTAAACGGAGCTGGAACAACAGCTGATCAACAACCTAACGCCAGCCTCAGAAACAGACTCTATAGCAAATAATGTAAGTAAAAATGATATTGTAGCGTCCTACGAACGCACAATTCCGCCCAGGTAAGGTTCCAAACCTTCAAGGAACGTACTTACCTTATCCAGTACACGTGCCCACAGACACGTGTCCCCAAAGCTCTTAATCAGGCCTGTAACAAGGGCATAGGAAGCTGAAACAATGTTGAACCCGACATCAAAAAAACAAGGAACTTAACGTTCAAAAACTTTCAGCATCGAGTCAACGCATCCATCCATAGTATGCAAAAACAATTCCAGATTACAGGCCATAAATCTTCCATCCAAAGCATCTGCACGATGTTTACCAGGAATTACGTTTTTGGTAGATAAATAACAACGGATGCATACGCTGGCAGCTAAACGCAAGAAAGCATATCGCCTATCCGCGGCCAAAATTGTAAACAACCGTAATTATCGCAACAAGATAATTCGGAAGATTTACAAGTCCAACGCCAGCAAAGGAAATACTCCGGTCCCACGATTCCTTTCTAAAAATTTCACACCCATTAGAAGGATCTAATGGAATTCGGTTGTTTACAAAGGCAAACAACCACGGGCTGTACGCCCGAACAATCATCTCCGTTGTGCGCGCCAGATGTTTTATGCAAATAGAGGCGGCACACAATCGACAGGCGTCGATCCGAACTTCGATCACCACCACGGATGGTGATGATGATATAAGGATGTATGCGTCGAGGGACTTTCTCCTTTTCAGGCAGCTAAATTTCCCATGGGCATTAATAACATGCCGCTAACAGATACTGTGGAAAATTCTGTTAGCGGATGAAATGAAAGATTTCTTCTGGAGACGTAGATACGATCTGTATCAGGTTTTGGGTTTCGGATGGAGTTCAGTTAGATTTCGATCGGCAGAGGACTAGGAGGGTAGTTTCGAGTTTTTTTTTGAAGATCAGAGTAGGAATTTTCGAAGAAAAAAAAGTAAAGTGACGTCGAGTGTGATCGCACGTGCGGTGTAGTGAAGCGTTAAAATAAAAAAGAGAACAAATATAAAACAAAACAAAACATTCCCGGAGTTTTATTTGACATTGTTTTCGCTCCGTTCGTTTGTTTCGTTGTTTTGGGAGTAGTGTTCGGCGGAACACCCCAGTATCATCTAGAATACGTAATAAAATTCCGCCAAAATATCATTAAAGAATCTTTTGTTATATTAAAAAATGGGTTGCCTAGTTTAAGTTTAAAAAACCCTGATACTCAAAAAGAGTTATAGCGTTTGAAATAATAGTGAAGAAGATCGTGTGATTCGAACTGACGCTATGACAGCTCGAATCACGAAAAAAATTTTACCTAAGCGTTACACACCAGGCTACTGACCGTGTTTAGAATTTGATTTCCAAACTCGAGTATATTCCACTGGTGTGAATTATTTTTATTTATCGCTTGGTATACGGTTCTGATGTATTTTTCTTATTCGATTTTTCGTTCGGTGTTCTTCACTATTTTTGCTTGTGAATTGTGTGTGTATCTGTTAGAATCGCTACACCGATTCTTCGTTCGGTGTTCTTCACTATTTTTGGCTGTGAATTCTGTGTGTATCTGTTAGAATCGCTACACCACTCCCGCCGCAGTAACTTCGTTACGATCAGATTCGTATGCGGGCGACGGACGAACGAGAGAGAAACGAGAAAACGTCGGAGGCTGGGCTCTATGCGGAAGTCGAGACCGTGTGTGAAGTTCTGCTTTACTATGGGAAGTGTATGCTGTGTGTACAAGATCACGTCGGGGTCGCCACTTTGGCGGATGTTCTCCATTCGGTCGCAAGTGTTCCCCCGAACACCGTCCAATACCTAACACCAAGAATTTCGGCACACAAATGAAACACCGTGAAAACGTTCCTTTGAAACTTTGAATTGTAATCTATATTGTTTCGTGTTTATATCGAATTTAAACATTACTTTAGTCTTTGCGAGACTCGACGCACACGTAATCCGATAACACACGATCGACCGTTCGTTCCTTTTCCTGTGCCGCGTCCGATTAAATAAAGTTAACTCGCGAATTGAAAAAAAACTGAACACTTAATTTTTAATGTTGCCGTCGGTGGTCGTTCGGCAGAATTCTCGATCCTCACGTCCCCGCAGCTTCCCGTCGACCTCCTCGATGGAGTTCTCTACCGTTCTCCTCTCTGGACGGATATTCGAACTATCCCTCTCGTCCCGGTGACGATCGAAATCTGACTAACTATCTGCCCACACAGATATCCAGATTCAAAACTGGTATCTGTATCTACACGGAAAAATTTCCCTAATTGCTCTGCTAACAGAACTTCCGAATTTCTGTTAGCAGCATGTTATCACGTCCCAGGGGTGATTTTTCATTCCTGAAAGAAGAAACTCGCTCATCATCGAACATCATTATCACCATCCGTGGTGGTGGTCGAAACTCAGTTCGACGGTTGTCGATTGTATGCCGCCTTATTTACATAACACATCTGGCGCGAAGGCCGAAAGATATCCTGCAATTTGCATGGATGCATGGTTCATGGGTTTTGTTTGACTTTTGTCAATACACCCGAAATCCATTAGATCTTTCTAATGGGTGTGAAATACCAACAAACACCGTGGGATCGGAGTAGTTTCCTTGTAGGTTTTCAACCTCATACAATTTGAATTATCTCGTTGAGATAATTACGGTTGCCGTTTCTTTTGTTTGCCGATAGATTTGGTGGTCTTTATGGCAGCTACCCGCACGTGCATCGTTGGTCGGCTAATTTGCATTGCATAGACGTTTGAAATTGCCGATTCAATGGAATGTTCCTGGGCGCAGGCAGATTGAATGTTTCTTTTTTGTTTCAGGTATGATGACTTACGAATGTTGAGCTTGGCATTAAAAGTTTTGGGGACGTTCAGTCCCTTGCTTTTTGATGTCGGTCCCAACGTTGGCTGCGAGTTGCAGGCCCTATGGTGGGACTTTGGGGCACGCGTCTGTGGGCGCGTGCAACGCTCTCAGGTAAGTAAGTTCTTTGAAGGTAGGAACCTTACCTGCGCGGATTTGTGCGTTCGTAGAACGCTACAGAGTATTCAATTTTAATAGATTCGGGTGCGACTCAAAATTATTGCAAAAATACTATAGATTTAAGCTTTTCAATTCCAATAAAACAAACATATACAAAAACTCTCCATGGAAGAAGTATTATAGAGGCAAAAAGAAACATTCACATTTTAGGGAAAAGATTAGAATTTTTTGAGCTCAAAGATTTGAAGGAATTTGATTTAGTTATTGGACTAGAGGGATTAAAAAAATTAAAAGCAGAAATTGATTTTTACACAATGATACTAAAGACTGAATATGACAATAGGAATAACGAAAACCAGAAACTAAACTATACTATTGAGGATCAAGAACATAAAAGGGAGATAGACGCATTAATGAACAGAAACAAAAGGATCGATAAAAGTTTACCCTATACGACAAGCATCATCGCGACAATTAAAACAAAAGACGACGAACCAATCTGGTCTAAGCAATACCCGTATAAGATTGCCGACCAAGACTTCGTTAACAAAGAAATCGAAAGTTTACTACACGGTGGAATAATTAGACCTTCGTGAAGCCCGTACTGCTCACCTATTTGGATAGTTCCAAAGAAGGGACTAAACCCAGACGGCATACAAAAGAAAAGAATGGTGAATGATTATAGGAAATTAAATCTTCATACTATAAACGACAGGTACCCAATGCCAAACATTGTGCATACAATCCAAAACTTAGGGGAAGCAAAAGTCTTTTCCACATTGGACTTAGAGTCGGGATTTCACCAAATACTATTAGCCGAAAAAGACAAAGAGAAAACGGCATTTGCTGTAAATGGGGCATTATACGAATATAATAGGTTAGCGTTTGGATTAAAAAACGCCCCAGCGATATTTCTACGCTGCGTGGACGACATTTTGAGACCCTTTGTAACAAAATTCTGTTATGTATATATCGACGACATAATTGTCTTCTCGAAAACTCGGGATGAACATATGAACCATCTCCGATAAATATTCGATGTTCTACATAAATCTAACTTTACGATTTCAGAAGAGAAATCACATTTCTTTAAAGACTATGTGAAATTTTTAGGCTATATAATAAGCCTCAAATCCATAAAAACAGACCCAGAAAAGATTGAGACCATCAGAAAATACCCAGAGCCAACAAACCTAAAGGAGCTACGTGCCTTCCTTGGCCTAACTGGATTCTACCGTAAGTTCGTAAAAAACTTCGCCATAATAGCAAAGCCCCTAACGAACCTACTCAAAACCGATCAAATGGTCCCAAAGAAAGAAAGTACAAATTATAAAATAAAATTAAATCAAGAAGAAAGAAAATCATTTGAAGACCTGAAAGCACATTTAGAAGAATGCATGGAGCTATCGCAACCAGACTATTCCAAACCATTCGAACTAACCACTGACGCATCAAACACAGCGATTGGCGCAGTATTATCTCAAGAAAAACGACCGATTACATTCACCGCTATAGCATTATCAAAGACAGAACAAAACTACGCTACAAATGAAAAAAAAATGCTAGCCATAATCTTCGCACTAGACAAACTAAGAATATACATACAGGGAGTATCAGACTTAACGATTTTCACAGGCCACCAGTCTTTGACCTATGCAGTGTCCGAAAAGAATACAAATACTAAGATAAAAAGGTGGAAAAATAGGATAGAGGAATATGGAGCAAAAATAGTATACAGACGCATTAAGTAGACAACACATTAATAATTCATCAACATCCTCGGTACATTCAGTGGATAGTTCACCAGTCTACAAAATAAAAAGCGTTGCAAAACCAGTAAATCAATTTAAAAGTCAGATATTCATAGAATTTGCGGAAGAAGACAAAGTAGAACACAAAACAACATTTACGGACTACAAAAGATTCCACTTAAAAATCAATAATTTATCAGTAATCATTGGGGTGTTAAAAACGGTTATAAACTCGAACCACACCAACGCTATCCATTGCGATGAAGTGACACTTCACGAGATCCGAAACATAGTCGAAGAAAACCTAAACTGCGATAAAATCGTTCGCGCACCAAATTCTGTAATAGATGTAATAAATGAGGACGAACAACTTAGAATTGTTCAAGAAACACACAAAAGAGCTCATCGAAACTATCGAAACAACATTTTAGAAATATCTGAAAAATACTTCTGGCCCACATTCAAACAAATGTGCAAAGCCGAAACAAAAATCTGCGAAGTTTGTTCAACGTGTAAATATGAAAGACACCCGATTAAACAAGTAATAAAACCCACGCCAACAGAAGTAGGAAAAAGTCTACAGATGGACACATTCTATTTAGAGAAGAAAATATATATAACAACAATAGACACATACAGCAAATATCTGTATATCCGTAATATACCAAACGAAATTGGAACAACAGTAGTCATCGACGAGATAATCTCTCAAATATTTCCCTTCGCCGAATCAATCATGACTGATAACGCACCAATCCTCAAAGGAATAAAAACCGAATTTTTACTCAAACAAAGAGGAATAACACATATACTTGCCCCAGTGGCCCATTCAACATCCAATTCAAATATCGAGAGAGTTCATTCAACGTTATTAGAAATCAGTAGAAGTCTGGCAGTTGACAAATCCACCTCAGCGTGAGAAGAAATATTCAACGCGGTTAAGCAATACAACTTAACAATTCATTCAACTACGGGAGTCAAACCAAGCGAATTATTTTTCGGTGTAGTAACAGTAGACATACAAGATAAACTAAAGAATGCACAAGAGAAACAAAATCGATTCCAAAATAAAAAGAGAAAAGATAAAATATATTCACCCGGAGATATCATTTTTGTAAAAAAGAACAGACGAGGGAAAAACGAAACTCGTTACACAAAACATATTGTAGTGGAAGATCAAGGAACCACGATAATTGGAAATGGAGGTAAAAGAATTCACAAGGATCTTATTCGTGCTGGGAATAATTGAAACAATCACCGGAAATATGGAAACTATACCTTTAAAGGACAACAAATTTACCTCAACAAAAATCCCAGACGTATGTGTATATGAAAACTCAAGTATATTAATTCACCCATTTAATCTAACATAAATTATGAGCCCTTACAGAGAAATCACATCCCAGAACTTAAAGAAATAATAAAAGATGAAGCTTAAAATATTCCATTAATAAATATCCTAGCCTACGCAGACATATTTGTTTATAGGAAGAAAGATACAATCTTCGTCAAATACCCAACGATAATCTAGCCCTAGATACATTCCATGGATTAGTTCAAATCATGCCAGAAACCGTAGTATGTAGTAAGACAATTTTTGGAACTAATGAGTGTACAAAAAAAATATTTATATATAAATGAAATTAGAAGAATGGCAGACGATACAATAGAAAGAATGAATGAAATTGTAATCCATAGCAATAAGATAGAAATAAAAATTAATAATACTCGTATACTATACTCAAACTCAAGACTAAATGAGGAAATTTATAATACCTTTAGAAGATAATCCAGTATTAAGCATTAAGGAGTATACAAATCTCCTTTTTAAAACTATAATACGAGGCCTGCCTCTTATGTTTCGGGATTTGGCAACCCTAGCGTTGCAATCCGGCAATTGACAGCTCTGTCGTAAAGTTGGACATTTTTGAGGTTATACGCACTCAGAACGTTTTGACATACGAGCGCTATTTGTGTTGTTTACAGTAACTTAAAAGATTCATCTCGGCCCAAAAATGGAATTAAATCGTCAACATTTTCGTGCGATTATTTTTTACAACTTTCGGCGTGGATTAACTCAGCAACAGTGCATGGATGAACTTAATTCAATTTTTGGCGATGAAGCTCCATCAAGGACCAGTGATTATCGATGGTATGGTGAATTCAATCGTGGTCGTAGTTCACTCCAAGATGAATTTCGTGAAGGTCGTCCAAAATCAGTTGTTGTTCCGAAAACAATTGATGCTGTGTGCGAACTGATATTGGAAGATCGTCATGTGACCTATCGTGAGATTGAGACAACGTTAGGCGTTAGTGGGACCAGCATACATTCAATATTGCATAAACATTTGACTGTCAAAAAAATTTGTTCGCGTTGGGTCCCACACAATTTGTCAATCGCCCTAAAAAAGGCTCGTGTCAATTGGTCTAAAGAAATGCTCAAAAAATACGGTCGCGGTGCTTCGAAACACGTCTATGACATCGTGACAGGTGATGAATCGTGGATTTACGCGTATGAGCCCGAAAGTAAACAGCAGTCGAATGTCTGGGTGTTTCAAGATGAGCCAAATCCAACAAAAGTTGTTCGCACACGAAGCACTTCCAAGCAAATGGTCGCCTGTTTTTTCGGAAAAACTGGACAAGTCGCAACCGTACCACTAGAACAACGCAGAACAGTCAATTCTGAACGGTACACAACCATTTGTTTGCCAGTTGTCTTCCAAGAAATCAGGAAAACCAACCGCCGAAGACGGATCACTCTTCACCACGACAATGCGAGCTCTCACACATAGGCTGCGACAACTGCATTTTTGAGCACCCAAAACATCGATTTGATGGGTCATCCGCCGTATAGTCCTGACTTGGCACCGAATGACTTCTTTTTATTCCCGTACGTAAAAAACAAACTGAGAGGTCAACGTTTTTCGACACCTGAAGAAGCGGTTGCTGCATTCAGAATGCATGTGTTGGAGATACCTCAATCAGAGTTGCAAAAGTGCTTCGACAATTGGTTCAAACGCATGCAAAAGTGTATAGATCTTCATGGGGAATATTTTGAAAAACAATAAAGTGATTTCCGATGATCAATATTTGTTTTTGTTCTCTAATCCCGAAATATAAAAGGCAACCCTCGTATTTCTTCGTAAATTTTTTTAACATACTATATAAGAGGTACAATGAATACAAAACTAAATAAGATAAATTAAAATCAAAAAAATCTTTAATAACAGATTACTAGAGTTACAACACATAAACAAACAATTCGGACATTGTATTTTAACGGAGGGGGGAGTTAACGTATGAATCACCCAACCACGATGCATCCTCATGTTCACCTTGAAATAAGAAATTCATCTAACAACAACTAGCGTCTGCATTTACAATCTTCCAGGAATGTGTTTCCTATTCATTCCTTAAAATATTTAACATTAAAATTGTGTCTAGACATCATTTACCTAGATCCAAAACAAAAATCCAAAATAAAATGCTAAGAAGCAAAACATATGTATCTATTACGTTGGGTCATTAAAAACACATTAGGAGATTCCTAGGCTAAGATAGAATTTAAGTATAAATAGCATAGAAAAACTGCAGAGAGTGTTCATAGCAACCTGCAATTTGACGAATAAACTAAAGAGGCATAGCCTCCAAAAAAATTTATATTTTTTCTTTATATAAATTATAACAACAATAACTCGCTCGAATCTGGGGAAAGCTTGAAATTGCTCGACGTCACGCTCTGTGGAAATGCATCGTGGTATAAATACGTGTTGAACATCGCCGCGTCCACCTCTGGAAAACGGAGTTATCTTTTTAGAGCTAAGAAATATTTTACTCCGGGCCAATTTTTTCTCCTGTATAATTCCCAAATTAGACCCGCGTTCGAATATTGCTCTCATGTTTGGAGTTCTGCTCCTTAGCATACCTACTGGAGAGCATACAGAGACGAGCGATCCGTCTGATCGGTGACTCGGCGTTGACTCGGAACTTCAGTGGCTATCACATCAAAGGTGCGTATCTGACCTTTGTCTGTTTTACTTATATTGTCAGGGGTACTGTTCTGGGAAGATTCGTGGTATTGTTTCACGGTATTCGGTTTGCACTTCATCTCCCCAGGGCGCGAACATCTCTGCATCAGAACTCGTTCCGTTATAGAGCTGGAATGCTATGGAAGTCCCTCCCCGCGGGAGTGTATCCGAACGTTACAACCTACAACTGTTCACAAAGATTTTCAACAGTTATTTGGTGCCATGTCGGGGCGCCAACTCGGCGCTAGAGGTTCGCCTCTCCCGGGAGAAGTGTAATAAAATAAATTCTTCCTTTAGAGTACTACAGAATGCCCCAAAAGCCAATTTCAATTAGTTTCGCTCCCTATATGAAGAAGACGTGATTTGCGTTTACTACCGCACTCAAGACCTACTGGTCTTGTATGATTCCTTTCCCACCACCCCTCCACCCAAGTAGTTATAGAACACCTGAACTAACCCTGTCCACACTTTCCTTAGATACCACCCTCCCTTTTTCTTTTTCAGATACCTTGAGACCGAGCCCAACATCCTCACGGACCACGATAACCAGAAGCCAGAGACAAGACGAACGACACATTCGCCCGCCCCCCGGCCCTACCATCCCTTCTTTCTTTTTTGATGCAAGATTAGTTCGAATCCGGAGGCTGAGACAATAGGTCAAAACTTATATATAAAAAATAAATTTCTAAAAGAAAAAACCATCTTTTATTGGGCCCAGTTAACAGCCACAAGACCATCCCAAAGGAGACGAGCAGACCACCCCAAAGGAGGTAAGTAAGCAAGGAAATATATTAAACATATAACCCTATATAATTGGCGGAGTGGGTAAGATCACGGAAGCCCAATAAAAGAGAAGTGTACCTGGGGCTAAAACACCAGGAGCAGTGAAATAAAAAATAATATTAAACAAAAAAATAATAAGCTAATAGCAAAAGTGTCCCCGAGGCTAAAGACTGGGAGCAGTGCAAAAAAAACCAAAAAAGAGATTATTAAACAAAAAATAAAAAACAAAATAATAAAAAAGCGTCCCCGGGGCTAAACACCGGGAACAGTGCGAACATTTTTTTTTAAAAGACACGACATTAAGATCTGGCGAATTCCAAAAAAAAGGACCCCGGGGGCAAACTTTAAGCAGTGCGAAAGATCAGTGTAAAACTTTCATCTGTAGGGCGTGAAGCTTACCTGGCAAAACAGAGTGGACAACAGCAGTCGTTTTAGCAGCAGAAATACTACCGGACGAAGCAGCAACCTCAATAAATACAGCAAAAACAGATAAATTACAGCAGTCGAAGTACCAACGGACAGCAACAGCCTCAACAACAACACCCAGGGACATATGTTAAGTACTATTTATTCAATTTTTTTATTGAAACTTCTAACGTCCATTACTAATAACCTTTTGCATTTTTTATCCTCGCTCCTGGGGCCCGGCAGGATGTTGCAGCGCAACATGACCTTAGTTAATGTGGCGTCGGCAAGTACAGATGCAATTTTCTACAACCCACAAAATATTGTAATTGCCGTCGGAAAATTCATATTGAGTGACTGCGATCATGAGAATTTGGGTGTGAAGAAGAGAGGAAGATAGAGACCACAAATTCTATATTCTGTCTACCACAAGCTTATCAATGCGTACACACTCACGAAACCTCAGGCCGATCCGCCACATACACCAAAGCTACGCATTGGCTGCGACGTTCGTGCGATGTTTTCAAGGGATCAAGAAATGTAAGGTGGGGGCGTTGAGGGCAACCACTGTATGCAGATTATCACGATGGTTTATGATAGTCGAAATGAAGATAACGTCGATGCAGTGCATGAACCTGAAAAGACCACAGACCTGGGTAGTCGATGACCTCAACACAGCCAAGATCACCGCTGCTGCTACTTTCCTGTACAATGGGTTGGGAGATGAAGAATTTTTACTTCCCAAGTTAACCATAGAAGGAAAGAGGTGCGTTGTATCCAACAAGCGTTGAATACACGCGGTCAGGAACACGATGGTGCCTCCTGGCCAAAAGGATGTGTGTGCCAAAGCCAAACAAACTCTGAACATATGCGTCAGGAACACGATGGTGTCTCCTGGTGGTGTAGTGTCCTCTTGGCGTGCCCAATAAACGTTGATCCCGTTGCTTCTAAAACAACTGAAAAAGTAATTAAAACAAAGGGAAAACAATACCGAATTGTGAACTCCAGCCAATCCAGAACGAATCCTCAAGATAAAGAAGCGAGTTTCCTTTTCTATTAACTAACATGAATTTATTTTACTTAAAAGATTCGATTGATCTCGTTGGATCAACCATTTATTCCAAGCGCCAATCAAGAAGAGAAAGTATAAAAGAAAAGATGGTTGTCATGTGACAACCAACCGAAATAATTCACAAATGTCAGCTGATTGCTGACATTGTTTAAGGTGATGCCACATATCTTATTCAGGTGGTGCCACAGGTATTTAATTGCGAATTCGCCGGTTGTGTTAAGGGCGAATCCGCAACATTCCGCCCGCCTTCGCCAATTATTGGCGAATCGTTTGGCTCCAGGGGATGGTCATCCGGAGCTGGGAGGGGAGGTTCCTCTGCCAGTGGAAGGATGCGGTTATCGTTGCTGGCCATGTGATCTGGGTTGTAGTTGTACTGTTGCAACCCACAATCAGTAACCACGTGCCTGGTGATTGGTCTCACTCCATCGAGACAACTAGTGGTGTTGACGAGTGCTGCGTCCAGTGGCGCCCGTCCGAAGTTAGCGGCCGGAACGATGCGGTCGTTTGCGGGTGAGGTCGCAGCGCTCATTCTGATGCAGCGGTTGGGGCTCGGTCGATCCCTGAATACTGGGGAACGCCGACCGCCAAACGGGGCATTACGCGTTCCGAGGTTGGTGGCGGTAGCGGGACGCATGTGCTGCCTTCGGTTGCATCGGTGTCGACATCGACGACGTCTCTTCGCTGTCCTTTGCGATGATATCTCTTCGAAATTAATGACCGGATCATTGCGGTCGCTGGTCGAGGCCGCAGCTTTCGTTCGGTTGCAGCGGTTGGGACTCGGTCGGGCCCTGGATACTGAGGAGCGGCGCCAGCCAAACGGGGCATTGCGCATTCCGTGACTGATGGTGACTGCTTGCGGTTGCATTCGGGTTCGTCGGTATCGACGTCGACGACGTCTCCTCGTTGTCCCCTGCGGGGATCTGTCCTCAGTAATCCTGTGGTTGACCAGTTCATCTGGGTTGGATTTGTAACATCGCAACCCCCGAGGACTTGCCCTGTTTTGGTTGAAGACAGGACTGGTCACTTTTAACGTGGATGCTTCGGTTGGCCCATGCAGCAAAGTATGATGTCTTCGTTTACATCGTCGGCACACTCTCTTCGGTAGGCAGTCGCGTATTAGGTGACGACCCAAGCAGTTAAGGCACAGCTTTTTGGTTAGTGCGACGTATCTACACTGCTCAGGTTTGAGAGCTCGAAAACTTTCGCACACGTATATGTGGTGTGGTGCCTCACAAAACGCACATGGTGTCTGTTGGTGTTCAATTGCGGGATTAGGCTGCGGTTGCGTCCTAGTTGATAGTCGGCTTCCATCGTCTATAGTTAGGGAGATTGGATCGAGGTTGCATTGGAATTCGAACGTCCTCGGTGTTGATCTATTGCCTTGATCGGCAAAATTTGCTGTCATTGGGGAGACTGAGTCGAGCGCGAACTGAGCCTCGATCAGTCTCGGGAGTTGGGCATCATTGCCTTGGTCGGCGTCGTTTGCCTGAATGGGGAAGACTGGGTCGAGCGTGAACGAAGCCTTGAGCAGTCTTGTTGATTTACATTCCTTGCCTTGCTCGGCGGGTTTCTCTTTAGCAGGCTTCCTTCCGTCTTGGGCTGCTTCGGGTGGCTTGGTATATTTCTTCTTCGCTGGTGCGGGTGCACTGACATCTGCCGGTGCCTTATTGATGTGCTTCAGTTCTTCTTCTTCAATCAAAATGTGGAACGACTCTTCTTTAGGTTTACCATTTGCCAAACCAGCCTTTTTCATATGGCCAGCAGACAATAAATTAGAGTCGTAATCGGGATAATTAGACAATTCCTTATCACCTACAGGACAGCTCGGATGCAGGAACTTCTTCAATTGCGTGTGGCCTTCAGGATGGGGATGACCCATCAGGTTACCAGGGCCATTATGGCCACACATGGCGTAACACTCCAATGCACGCTCCTTAGATCTCCCTACACGCTTGGAACGAGCCAATTCGCTAGTTTTCAATGGTTGAGCGATGTTAGCTTCTTGACGAATCGAATTGGCCGTACTTCGGGAACATTCCTCATCACTTTCGCATACCGCCAGATGAGGGCGTCCTTTAAGATGATTTTTGAACAACTGTGGTCCGGTTGCATAAGAGAATTCCTTTGGGGCATCAATTGTCTTTGAATCGTCCCTTGTTGGTGCTCTGGGTGAATGGGCAGATGATATACGCATGCCAAGTTGGGAAGTTCTTATCCCCCACGGTGGTTGCATCATCAATGGCGGCAAATGGCAGTTGGATTGAGATATGATGTTCGTCGTATTCGTGTCGGTCGGACGGCGAGCAGCGCGTGCCTTACCTCAACAAACTCCGTGGCCTCACCAAGGTATGTTTCTTCGGCCTGGTCGATGAACAGCTGTTCAAAATACTGCTGAAGAATGGCCGTCCATGGAGTAATCAGGCATATGAGCTCTTCATGCTGATTCCGCATCTCATCCCAACTCAGCTGGGGGTCTCGTTCTTTCACGGTGGCCCGCTCGTGATGAACTTGTTAAAAGTTCCCATCATTTTCTTATGTGCGGCGAACTGGCCCGCCATGAGGTTTTCTGCCAATGCAACCGTTGACATCGTCGTGTTCATTGTTTTGGAGCTGTTCCGTTGACTAGATTAAAGATTTTCACAAGTTTGAAAACGGTGGGTCTTCGCATCTGGACTTGAATATCCCGCGACCTTCTATTATACTGCGAGCTGGCAGCAGTAAATTGGATCCACAGACTGGATCCGGTTCGAAGAAACCATTAATTGTATCCAACAAGCGTTGAATACACGCGGTCAGGAACACGATGGTGTCTCCTGGCCAAAAGGATGTGTGTGCCAAAGCCAAACAAACTCTGAACATATGCGTCAGGAATACGATGGTGTCTCCTGGTGGTGTAGTGTCCTCTTGGCGTTGATTCCGTTGCTTTTAAAACAACTGAAAAAGTAATTAAAACAAAGGGAAAACAATACCGAATTGTGAACTCCAGCCAATCCAGAACGAATCCTCAAGATAAAGAAGCGAGTTTGCTTTTCTATTAACTAACATGAATTTATTTTACTTAAAAGATTCGGTTGATCTCGTTGGATCAACCATTTATTCCAAGCGCCAATCAAGAAGAGAAAGTATAAAAGAAAAGATGGTTGTCATGTGATAACCAATCGAAATAATTCACAAATGTCAGCTGATTGTTGACATTGTTTAAGGTGATGCCACATATCTTATTCAGGTGGTGCCACAGGTATTTAATTGCGAATTCGCCGGTTGTGTTAAGGGCGAATCCGCAACATGCGTAGAAAAGACTTAATAAAAAAACGAAGAAAACATATTCAGTGTGTTGTTCATTAATAACGAGATTGACTGTAAAGATTCCAGTCGCGACGGTTATTTTTTTGTTTTTGTCAAGGTGTGCTGTATCCTGCGTACAGATATAATTTGAAAATTATATCTGTACGCTAACAAACAATAAAACACTAAATTACTGTACACCGAAAGTTAACATATTTATATAGAAAATAAAATAAATGTACGTAGAATAATTTAGAGTGCTCGTACAGTAAATTACATGAAAATGTCATATGTTAAAATTGGCTTAGCATTTAGTATCATAATGTAAAAGCCCTTATCTGTACTTCTTTTTTTTTTTGCAAATAAATGCGTTAAAAAAGAACCAACTGATATCTGTTACAATTTCATACAATGAACGTGCCGTCCTCATCATCCTAGGTACGGTATATACTTTTTGATTGGGGAATTTAATACCGCTCTAGGAAGTTGTTATTTTTCAATGCCTTTCGAGTGCTCACTGCTCGTATTAAACATTTTAATGCGTTTTCTGTTGTACACACATGTATGTACATAATATAAGTCTTTACCTTTGGCAACATTCTGCGTGGGCTATTATGAGTACGGTTAAAGCATCTAGAGGACTTTCGATAATGCGATTACAAAGGATAACGCACCGATGACACTCGATTGTTTTCAATATCAGCTGAAGTTTGCCCTTCGTTAAAAAGCGGAAGATACTACACGATGCTGTGCTGTAAAAGGACGGCTACCGATTGTTAATTTTTAATTTGCAAGAAAGTTTGAGAGGTTTGTAATTGGGACGTTATTCATAGGTTATTATGTGTGTCGAACCAAAAACAAGTAAAACACAGTGATGGACTTTGTGTGAAAGGTTTATTTATAGTACGGTCGCACACACACCTTATTGATAATTTCGTTCGGTATTCGTAATATTGATAACTAATTGGCGTCGAAGTGGCATGGATGTGAGTCTTGCCTTTACTCGTTCAGGAAACGAAGCACTTATACACTCTATAGAGTGCGATCCCTCTCTGACAACGTCCACTAATTGAAAACTAAAGACTTTCAGAAAGTGAGGGAGATCTGGTTAGTAGTCAATTGATGGGAAAATGAGTAGAACGCCAAGGAAGGAACAGATGTTACCTCGCTTCCGACATAGTTTTATCTGGGATTGTGCCGTTGCTGCGGACAGGTGTGTACCAAGTAATTCTTAATAACCAAGTCACGCGATAAGGTATAAATAATAAATAAATCCTAGATAAATAAAAGGACATGAATGAACTCTATGGCTCTACAAGGCGATCATCATAGAAGGTTTGAACGACTTTTTTACGAGACAAACAGCAACACAATCTACACTGATATCGGTAATAAATAAGAGATATACTAAAAAATATTAACTCACGCCTATTTGACAACCCATCTGCTATTTATGAGTGGACTATGTTTTTTAATGTATACTAGTGTAGGCAACAGATATGAGGTAGCAACTAGTGCACATATCACAATTTGTCTAAGAAGCTACATTTTCATTACTAAAATCTGAGAGGACTTGAATTCGTAAATTTAAGTATGTTTGCGTAAAACTAAAATCCGATTATCTTAATTTTTTACAATCTTCAAAAATTGCCCGTAAATTAGTTTTATCTTTCATTCCTCTTTTTCATTAGATGAGTTCAATACTCATTTTAACTCCGAGAGGGGACCGACTTTGCTGACATCAAAAGTCTGTATTTGGCTTGTTATGTCAACTGCTATCATGTTATCACACAAGGGAACGAAAACAGTCGGAAAAAGCATAAAGTAGAAATTCTTTGTATAAATTGTTTGATTTAATCTACAAATTTCATTTATGTTATTACTTATTAGTGAGTAAATATGCATAAACAGATAATCTAAAGTTAATATACATAATTACCTAGAACTCCGTGGATACCCTTCGCTTTTAGGAATTGGGCATATTTATCTATAGGCTCAAGGTTGATTCTTCCGTCCCTGTTAAACAACAGAAAACGTTATAATAAGCGACTTAATTGAAGAGTTTTATTTACTTGCTATCGTCGAAAGTGGTAAACACCGGCGCCATCAAGCCAGTAAATTGAAGAGTAACTCTTGTAGACGACATAGTTGTTCCTTACAATTGAGAGAACAAATTAAGACTACTCTAAACTACTGAATTGCACTTACAGGTCACGTAATATAATTCGAATAAATGGGAGATTAGTGTGGCCATTCGTTTGAGTGTTTGTTTTGTTTATTTGCTCAAGATTAAATTGATAAGCGGTACAGAGAAAATGAAATATTCGTAGGAAATTGAAGCTTTCGAGCTTTTGTCACAATGCAGTGACACAAAGTTTATCATTCTTGATAATCATAAAATTATAGTAGTTTAAGAGTTTAAATAAAGTAATAATAGGAATAATAACAATTCTTTTGAATCCTTATGTTTAATAAGAGTTTAGTTTCTATGCGATCAACTGTCTTGAATTATGGGTGGCTTAGAGGGTAATATTTGTTCGGTGAAGTAGTAAAAGTTATTCAATAATAAATACAAAACGTAAAAAATAAAAACCAATAAAAAAATACGAAATAAAAAAAATCTGAAGACAAATGAAGTAAGCTCTTTATAACAGATCAACTGAAAAGTCCCCGGCCTTCCATAGTAAAACACATTTTTTTTGGCAAAATTCTTTTTTTTTATTCAACATAATTCCCTTCGAGGGTGATGCACTGATTATAGCGACCCTCCAACTTTTCGATACCTTTTTTGTAGTACGATTTGTCCTTTGCTTCAAAATAGGCCTCAGTTTCGGCGATCACCTCTTCATTCGACGAAAATTTCCTCCCAGCGAGCATTCTTTTGAGATCTGAGAACAGGACAAGTCGCTGGGGGCCAGATCTGGCGAATACGGTGGATACGGAAGCGAATCGAAGCCCAATTCATGGCTTTTTGCCATCGTTTTCACTGACTTGTTACACGGTGCATTGTCTTGGTGAAGCAGCACTTTCTTTTTCTTCAAATGCGGTCGTTTTTCGGCGATTTCGTCCTTCAAACGGCCCAATAACGCTGTGTAATAGTCGCTGTTGATGGTCCTTCCTTTTTCAAGATAGTCAATGAAAATTATTCCGCGCGCATCCCAAAATACAGACGCCATAACCTTGCCAGCCGACTGTTGATTTTTTCCACGCTTTGGGGCGGGTTCATCGTGTGCAGTCCACTCGGATGACTGTCGATTGGACTTCGGAGTGAAATGATGGAGCCATGTTTCATCCATTGTCACATATCGACGCAAAAACTCGGGTTTATTACGATTGATCATCTCCAAACACTGCTCCGAATCATCAACTCGTCGTTGTTTTTGGTCAAAAGTGAGCTCGCGCGGCACCCACTGTGCACAGAGCTTTCTCATACCCAAATATTCGTGAATGATATGATGTACACGTTCAGTTGATATCTTTAGAGTGCCTGCTATTTCATTCAATTTCAATTTACGGTCATTCAAAATCATTTTGTGGATTTTTCTAATGTTTTCGTCGGTAACAACCTCTTTTGGGCGTCCACTGCGTTCACCGTCTTCGGTGCTCATTTCACCACGTCTAAACTTAGCATACCAATCCTTGATAGTTGATTTTCCTGGGGCGGCGTCTGGAAACTCGTCATCAAGCCAAGTTTTTGCTTCAAATGTATTTTTTTCCTTCAAAAAGCAATATTTTATCAACACGCGAAATTCCTTTTTATCCATTTTTTCACAATAACAGAAGTTGCTTCACTCAAAATACTATAATTCACAAACTAATGATCCGATCTGTCAAATTTATACACGCGTCTTTGGAAGGTTAGGGCTAACTAAAAATCATATGGATTTAATTCTAGTGCCGCCATCTATGTGCCAGGCCGGGGACTTTTCAATTGACCTGTTATAATATGGGGATATCCGATGTTCGCATCGAAAAGTACACAAAAAAAAATTATAAATAAATAAAAACGATCTATACACAAATAATTAAGATAGTTTAATGATTTTAATATTTTTGAGATAATCGTTGACAAATTACCCCGTCACTTCGGCTGGTATCTCTGCTATGTCTTGACAAATGTCGTTTCCCAGCGGTTCAAGAATTTGATGATGGTTCGCGTAAACACAATCTTTCGCTTTGTCCCATGAAAAATAAAAAGTTCAACGGTTCAAATCGGTTGATTGATTTTTTATTTCTAGTCATAAAGATTCGGTAATTATACAGCGATAGCACGAAAACTTGACAGTAATAATCATACCCTCTATGCATTCGAAAAAGTACGTGCAATTACAATTTTCTTTCTTTTTTTTCAAGTACCAGGCTGACTTTCAAACCGACAACTTGTCGCTCAGTTTTGCTGGTGCTATATTTTAATCAACCGTTATTTTCATAATAATTATAACAATTTAATTATCATTATCTTGTTTTCTTTGCCTCGTTTTCCGCATACATAAAATTTGAACAAGTGTTAAAACCGTTAAGTTATGGCCCCTGGGCCACGTGTGTTTAACAAAATTAAGCGCAAACGGTTGCGTTACGACCCCGTTATTGGAGGCCAAACTCCCCCCGATAAACTTTCAAAAGTGAATAATAAAGTGCTAGAGAAATCTAAAATGTGTTCAAACACTAACTATTTTCAACCACTTCAAAGTCTAATGGAAGACTCACCTGAAATGGATCCGACCAATGTCGAACAGTGCGCAGAAGTTACTAAAGAAACCGTTCCGCCAATTGTGGTGTTAAAATCAACTAGTGCTAAAGTTCGTGATATTTTGAGCAACATTAAGATAGACAAATACTTAATTAAAAACATATCGCTTGGACAAAAAATATGTACCCCAACAATGGACATATATAACAAAATCAGAACCGAACTCTTACGGTTAAAATGTGAGTTTTTTACCCACTCGCGCAAGGAAAATCGTCGATTAAAGGTAGTGTTATCCGGATTAGATTTGATTAGCAACGATATAGTGAAAAATTAACTAATTGCACTCGGGATTAAGTGCCTAGATGTTAAAACCATCACATTAAATTCGTCAACAAAAGCTCTGTACAAACACTACTTGTACATCGTCTACATTCAACGCGGTACTGTTACATTAAACGAACTAAAACGGAACTACTCTACCTTGTTCAAAACCATCGTTCGCTGGGACTTTAAAAACATCATCCAGGTAAGGTCACACAATGTCACAATTGGCAGCTTTACGCCCACGGCTCGATGCATTGTCACATAAATAGCTTCTGTGCAATCTGTTCGGGAAACCATAAAACATCCGACTGCAAAACGAATGAGGTCATCAAGTGTGCAAATTGTAGTGGGCCCCATAAGTCCACCGATCCAGAATGCATAAGCCGAAAGCAGTACATAGACATTCGCCGCAAATTATCCCCACGTGGACGTGGTACAAGAAATACAACATTCCTACAGCCTCTGAGTGACAAACAACAGCCACTGCCCGACCGATTATCCATTGATAATTTTCCTCCACTACCCCGATCTGTGCGTCAACCTTCACCTCCATCATCCACCTGGACTTCTGGCCTCCATCAAATCCAGCAACCTCCCAACAGTGATACGACACACACGAAGAAAAATCCGCCTGAAACTATAACTAATGATAACTTGTTCTCATTTAGCGAGATAAACTCTCTTCTTAATGAAGTTGTAACCAAGCTTAGTGCTTGTCAAACTAAAGCTGACCAATTTAACGTCATTACTTCATTAGCTATTAAGTACATATACTCGGAAAAAAACATGTTAAGACACTCTCTTAACATCATAACTTGGAATGCGAGAAGCATCAAAAACAAACAGCATGCATTTTTTAGTTTCTTGATAAATTTTAATATTGACATTGCACTTGTTTCAGAAACCTGGCTCAAACCAGACATTTCTTTCTCACATCAAAATTACATATGTTATCGCCTAGACAGGCTACATGCTAGTGGTGGAGGTGTCGCCATTGTTGTGCAAATGTATAGAACATTCCTTGCGTCCTTCATTGCACCTTAAGTTAATTGAGGAAATTAGTATAGATGTAACATTAAGTGATAACTCCAAGGTGAGTCTTTTTTCGGTCTATTTCCCTGGTGGAAATGGAAACATTGAGAAATCTACTTACTTTAAGCGGGATCTGCAAAAATTGTATAGAGTCAAGGTAATTATTGTATAGTACACGGTAATTATTGGTGGTGATCTAAACTGCAGACATCAGTCGTGGAATTGTCTTAGGGCCAACTGCTGGGGTAATTTTTTTTTTTTTTACATTTCTGTATTTATTGACCATAAATGATTTGTTACAATAAGTAATACAGATAACTTATAATTAGCTTAGCTTTAATCGTTTACACATACTTGCTAGTACATTTTTCAAACATTATTATAAAGTTATATATTTCATGGGTGGACAAGATAGGGGTAGGTGGGGCTTCCTGGAAAAGGTCAGAAAACCAGGATATAATTATTTACTTAACGTATAACTAATTTGCTTAACTTAACTTAACTTAGCTTAGCCTAGCTTATCTAATTATTAAATCTATTATTATTACAATAAGTTAGAGTAGGGTGGGGCGGGAGGTATAGTGGTTGATGGGTGGAATTTGGGTTAGGGTGGGTACTATGAGTCGGGGATATGGGTTGGGGGAACACTTTCCGATTGGTCGTTGAAACGCAAGATATTAGAGAAGGGTTGTATATTACAATATTTAAACTGGTGAGGTGAGAGTTCAGTATTGTGGTATACGATCTCATTGGAGTTGTTGACCAACCTGCCAGAGGTGAAGAGGGTTCTGGTGTGGAGACAGTTCGGGTAGGCAGTTCGGTTGTCTGACGGAGTCGATGTGAGCGCATTTATTATCGGATTGGGATTATTGGGAAGATTTTCGATAAATTTTATGGACAGCTCGAGGAAGCGTCGATCTATACATTCAATATTAGCGGCATAGTAGAGCGAACTACTGTTGTAATATTTGTGGGAGTTAGGATGTCGGTTGAGGCCAGTGATAAGTCTGAAGCATTTCCTTTCGAAAATGCGTAGCTTCTCCATTTGGGCGGGTGTAATATGGTACCATATCGGGCATGCATATGTGAGAGTGGGTCTGATTATTTGTTTGTAGATAAGTGATTTGACTTTGGGAGAGAGACCATTCGGTTTGTACATGACTTTTCTGCAGAGGTTCAGTTGGGTTGTGGCTTTACGAATCGTATTTTTAATGTGGGCGGAGAATGACAGATTGTTGGTAAAGGTTATACCTAGATACTTTAAGGTTTTGGAGGGTTTAATTATATTGTTATTTATTTTAATTCTGATTTTATTATGGCAGCGAATAGTGTTGTTTGTACAACTCGCGTTTCTGCCTTTAAAAACTATGAGCTGAGTTTTGGTTGGATTTAGTTGAATTCTCCACTTGGTAAAGTAGGCTGACAGGATTGGGAGATATCTGTTAATACAGTTTCTTGCCTCCTTGACAAGCTTGTTGCTTGAATAAATTAAGGTGTCGTCGGCATAGTTGAGCATTGTTGTATTGGGTAACAGTGGCTGCGGTGCGTCTGATGTATAAAGAAGGTATAGTAGTGGGCCGAGGATGGATCCTTGAGGAACTCCTGCGGTTATGCTATAAGGTGTCGAGAGAGTTGAGTTTATTTTCACCATGAACTTTCTATCAGAGAGGTAAGAAGCGAGAAGTTTTGTGGAGTGGATGTTTAATCCATACATGGAATGAAGTTTGTATAACAGTCCTGCGATCCAGACACAGTCGAATGCTTTAGCTATGTCTAGGGAGACACATACCGTTGGGGATTGGTTTTGGAGGTGGGTCGTCACATCATGTGTCAGTTTTAAGAGAGCATGACAAGTGGAGTGTTGTGAGCGGAAGCCAAATTGAGAGTTATGAATGAGGGAGTTATCCCTGGCAAATGAGAGAAGATTTTTGTAGATTTTACATTCAAGAATCTTGCTAAGCGAGTTTAGCTGCGATATCGGACGGAAGTTATCCGGGTACTTGGAGGGCCCAGATTTGCTAATAGGGACGATCACCGCTGTTTTCCAACTTTTAGGGAAATGTGAAGCGTTTATTATGTGGTTGAGAAGAACGAGAATCGGGAGCAAGTTGCCTGGGTGGAGTCTTTTGAATAGGAGGTTAGGGTTTCCATCTAGGCCAGTCGATTTTTTATTGTTACGTGAAGTAATGACTTCGGATAGTTCTTCAAGGCTTAGGAATGTGTCGATTCCTACGGGGTGTGATGCTTTATTGGTTTCGGTGAATTCAGTAATAAATGGTGTGAGGGATGGCTCCAGTGAGCGTCGAATGTAATCGTTCACGGTATCGTGGAAATTTGTTACTAGGAGGATATCGTTTTGCTTATGGACTTTGCAGAAATGTTCAGGGAGACAGTTTGCTATATCAGTGTCCGACTGGACGATGTTATTATTAGTTGGGTGAATAAGATAATCTGTTCGAGGCTTGAGTTTGCGACCCGTTAGTCTGTTTATGTTTTTAAATAGATCGCGATTTGGTTTGATACTGTTTAAGGTGGATGTGTAGGTCTGATTAGTGAAAACTTTTAGCTGTCCATTTATCAGGGAGGTGCTGGGGTAACATTTTACTAGATGTTACTGAATCCAGCCCAAGTTTTTCCATACTTTATCCATTTCTCCCCACCTATATCCCAGCGAGTGCTAACAAGAACCCCTCAACTCTTGATCTATATATCACTAATATTCCAAATTACTGCACAGTACCATTAACTCTAAATGCGTTACGTTCAGACCACCTTCCGATCAGCCTCACAGTGAATCATACAGTAGCTGTAAATCGTACCAGTTTATACCACAACTATTCCGCCGCCAACTGGAACTGTTATAAATCATATATAAACACGAACTTGGTTCTAGGTGATACCAGCCTAAATTCTATAACCTGCAGCGAGCACATTGATATCCTATGCAACAATTTTGTTTCTGTTATCAATAGAGCGGCCGATCTTCCGATACCTAAATGTTCCACTGCTCCAGTTGATAAGGCACCGCTTCCTGAAAATATCTTACATCTGATTAGTCTACGAAACTCTGAAAGAAGAAAATGGCTGCGTTATAGAATCGATTGTTTTCTAGTTAATGTTAAAGTCTTAAATAATATCATTAAAAACGAAATCTCAACATATAGGAACAAGTGTTGGAATAAACACCTTTCCTCTCTTGACAAAGCAAGCAAACCGTTCTGGAAAATACCAAAAATTATGAAAAAGAGAGGGTCAAGTATTCCTCCGTTTAAAGTTCACGACAAGTTGTTTATTTCTTCAGTGGAGAAATCGAACCTACTTGCTAACACGTTTAGTAAGAACCACTCCATATCTATGCATCTAAGCGACGCGTATACTGAAGCTGAAGTTGCTAACACTATCCATGCACTTTCTCAAACACCAGCTGAAAGTACTTACGCAACTAATATTAGCAAAGTTAAAGAATTGATAAAAAAATCGAAATCAAAAAAGGTTGCTGGTCTCAATAATATTAACAACAACTTAATTAAAGCACTTACACCTGCTGCAAGTAACTATTTAAGGTTCATTTTCAACGCTTGTCTTAAGAATTGTTATTTTCCGGACTCTTGGAAACCAGCAAAAATAATACCTATCCCGAAACCCGGCAAACCGAAGATCAGTCCCGAAAGCTACAGACCTATTAGTCTACTTAGCTGTCTAAGTAAGCTCTTAGAAAAAATCATTAAGGAAAGGATTGATCGTTTTGTGGAAGACAATAACATCTTACCAAACTTCCAGTTCGGTTTCCGTCGTGGTCACAGCATAATCCACCAAGTCTTGCGCATTAAAAACCAAATAGCTGGTAAATTCATCGACAAGGAGTCAACGGGACTGGTTTTTCTAGACATCGAAAAAGCCTTTGATACGGTATGGCGCGATGCCTTGATTTATAAGCTATGGAAGCTTACGCTGCCAATGCCGCTTATCAAAATTATCCAGAGCTTTCTTCGTTCGAGAAAATATATTGTGAGTATAGAAACCGACATATCCTCTAATCACCAAATCCACTATGGTGTACCCCAAAGCTCGGTCCTTGGTCCCATATTATTCACATTGTTTGTCGCAGATTTACCATGTCTAGGTGAAAACATTCAGGTAGCTATGTTTGCCGATGATACGGCCATTTTCTCTTCGGGTGCCTTATTCACTAATGTATACAATTCTTTGCAAGCAGCTCTTGACAAGCTAGCAGTATATTACAGGAAATGGAAAATAAAAATAAATGGTAATAAAACGCAAGCTGTCTGGTTTTCGAGATGTAGGAAACACTGTTACCTACCAAATGGCACTAAACTTAGTATGTGTGCAGTTGATATTGATTGGTCCGAAGACTGTAGATATCTAGGTATTATTCTAGATAAAAAACTCATCTTTCAAAAACACATCACTACCACAATTGACAAAATAAACAAAGCCGTAAGAGTTATGTATCCATTAGTGTGTAGAAAATCAAAGCTTAGCATCGAAAATAAAATTATAATATTTAAAACCATTTTTCAAGCTATACTCCTGTACGGGGCGCCTGTATGGTGTAATTGTGCTCGCACACACAAAATAAAATTGCAAAGGTGTCAAAATAAAATATTGAAAATGTTGCTGAATTTGCCATGGCATTATTCGACACATGAACTACATGAAAACGCCAACGTTAAACCGGTAGAGTTCCTTATTGACAAAATCAATCGAAACTTCTTCGTCAATTGTTCTTTTTCTGACAATGTTCTCGTTTCCCGTCTTGCGTTATCCTAAGTCACTACATATGTACTCTGTCTATGAAAATTATATCGAGGTCATTACTACATAAAATAACCGTAGTTTTCCCTTAATTTATTATTTGTTATTCATTAAAATTGTGCTATTGTCGTTATATAGATTTAAGATTATAGTTGTAAAGGATTTGCTATCCTAAATCTCTTAAGTACTAGTTGTAAAATATACCATAAATGTAATTATCTACTAAATAAAAATTGAATTGAAAGTGGAAAACATTTTAAAACGTATATATATATATATTTTACGGGGAAAAGAAAACCCCTAAAGTGAATTAAAAATCGTTTTTTCATTTACAAAAGCAATTTTTAAATATTTTTTCTTTTCACAAAGAGATAAAAAAGAACTAAATAGTCAAAGAAAATCACTAAAGTGAATTAAAAATTGTTTTTTCATTTACAAAAGAAATTTGCAAAATATTGTTCCTTTTTACAAAGAGAATAAAAAAGGACTCGTATATTACTAAATAGTCAAAGAAAACCCCTAAAAGTTAACTAAAAATTGTTTTCATCAAATATTTTCGAAACATTTTGCCATTCGAAGGAACATTTTAAACAGCTTGAATTATATACAAATGGGGACAAATAAAATCCCCAAAACCGAATAAATTAAAATTTTTTACAGCATTCTATTTATCTAAACATCATCATCATCATCATCGGCACTACAACCGGGGACCGGTCTTGGCCTTTATTTAGCAAGTCCTAAGGCTTGTTAAATTTTCCATAATGATTTATTTTTTCTGGGCAAGGTCATTGGTCTTGCGCCAGAGGCTCCCCGACGGGGAATCGAACCCCGGTCTCCCGGGTGACAGGCGGGTATACTAACCACTATACTATCGAGGAGCCTATTTATCTAAACGGGGACTATTAAAAGCCCCTAAACTTCACTTATCTGACTTACCTATATTTTACTCTTCGAAAGGGGGACTAAAAAATAAAAACCCCATACAAAAATAAACTATAAATTCGATTTTTATTTTTTGATTTTTTGATATATTTGAATTTACTATACACATACATATATACATACATTTCCTGAAATTATTTCAACTTTTTGGGGAAGATTTTTCTCTAAGTTAAGAGTAAGTTTTTATTTCTAAGAGTAAGTTTTTATTTTTTTTTATTCTTACTATACAAAATATTAACGAACACAAAAAAAGAAATTCAAAAAAAGATGAAAATCAGAAAGATATTATTATTGTGTAGTACACTTACGGTGTACTACAAAAACTCCCAAATAGGATCACACACATTTTTATCATTTGCCCCTGCTCTTTTAGTTTGCTGGTCAGTAGTGGATCGATGAGAACGCAACCACGTTTTTACGTAGAAAATTGGATTCCAAAATTCCAAGGATGGTCCATGAAGTTTAATAAACAATAAATTTGCAACATGATCAATTAAAATGCGTTATCTTCTTTCCGTTACAATTAAATTCATGCTGCTACAACCACGCTCGCATTCTGAAGAACTGCAGGCTATACTTTTAGAATATTTTTTTAAAGTTTCCAAATCGTCTGAAATGTTACAACCACCACAAGCCAAGTAATCTCTAAAGGCATTTAATGTTTTCCCCAAGGGTAAATTAAAGCGTTGGCAGAGATATTCTACTTCCTTTTCTCCAAATTCCAAATGAAATTCAGATGGCCATTCGGTTGGTTCAAGAATTCGCAATTCTCTAACAATGTCGGAACTGTCGGAAGTCAAAATTCCGTCTGAATCTAAACAACTTGCTGATGTGGTGTTTAGCCTATTCCTCATATTATTAATAATACTAATTAGGAATAGATTTCTGTGAATCAATTTTGCCATTTTATTATCTGTTAACGTAATTGAAGATAATTGCATTATTTCACATGCAGAAGCTGCTTCCAACGACTTATTTCCTTTCGCAGGATTTTTTAAATGTTCTAAATAAATGATTGTGCGACGAATCAATTTGTCTGCATATACTATTGAAGTTTCTCTTTTTTGTAATGCTTCTGATAGAATAGATAGCTCGAATAGAACATCATACATTAAGGCCAAATCTTGAATAAATTGTTTCGATGATATTCTTTTATATAATCCATTGAACATGGATTGTTCCGTCTTAGTGCGGTTGTTGTCTTTACTCGCATTTTCGAAATGATGGGATAAAGGTGACCAATTCTGCCAATCTGCTGATACAGTCCTAAAGGAGCTGACCACCCATCTGACGTTAAATATACGTCCAATACGTTTAATTTCCACTCCGAGCGCAGCTGCACATGTTTCAATTTCTCTTTGGTTTTTCGGAGATTGACTATATAAGGAGTATAACTTGTCCATAAATATTTGAAAATAATTAACCCCATTAACCTCAGAAATAGCATCTCTTATCGACAATTCGAGCCTATGGTTTAGACAATGCCATGTAATTAGATTCGGATATTTCCGTGTTAGTCTTGTTCCTACTCCAGATTTTCTTCCTAACGTAACACTGGCCCCATCGCTTGTAAATGAAATTAAACGGTGTTTTAAATAATTATCACCAAAACCATTTTTCTCCAAACATTTTAAGAGAATCTCTGTTATGGTGTTAGCTGTTTGATCCTGCAGTTCAATTAAATCAAGAAACAAGAAATGAAGATCTTTCATTTTATCGATCTCGCATTTTAAATATATGTTATAATAAGACCTGACTTTTTACTTAAAGTGTTAGATTCATCTATGATAATAGATAAGTTTCCTTCAACTTTTACTATTTGTTGACAAATTTTCGATTTCATTTGAATTCCTATATGATCAATTATTTCTGTAGCACTAAATCTAGATCGTAATCCGCGAGCTATATTAGATCCAATCATTTCCTGAATTTTTAATAAATCAAAATGATCAGAATATGGACGATCATGTTTAGCAATATAATAAGGAGTTCTAAAAACCTTACTGGTGCTTCAAATTTCAGAATCATTCAACTTATCTACAATAATTTCAAGCTTTTGCTCGTCTGCCTCTTTTAACATTCTCTCAGCTGTTGTATGTGAAATACTGTTACAATGTTTGTGAATTTTTTTTCGCAAAGAAGTTAGTTGTGCAGCTTTATCCTTTCCATAAGCTGATACCTGAGTGTCACTCCATTCTTTGGAGATGCTTACTCCCCGCGCCTTTAAAGGTCCTAAATTTTGAATAGCTGAACAACTCAGACATCCTAATTTTCCGGAATCGCATTTTAGCCAAGTATATTTTTTTTCTTTTCAAAGCACATATCTGCAGTCCAAATACCCGGCCAGTTTATTACTGGGGATTCTGCTTCTTTTTGAAAATTTTCTGTTGATGTTGATGGAATATTGTTGGAAATGAGACTTTATTCGTAAGAATGATATTTACAAAAGAGAAGTTAATATTTTAGTCTTAAGCTAAATTAAATTGTGTTGATGACAGGTCCAGCGGCGAAAGGAGAGAGAGAGAAAGTAAAAAAAAAAAAAAAAAAAAAAAAAAAAAAAAAAAAAAAAAAAAAAAAAAAAAATTGTGGCGAGAAGGCCGAATTTAGCGAGACAGGACATATGTGTCCTTCATCTTGTCTCTGACTTCGGGTCATCTTGCGATAACCAGAATCACCCACATCCGTGAGGATGTTGGGCTCGGTCTCGCGATCTCTGAAAAGAAAAGAGAAAAAGGGGGGGTATCCAAGGATAGTGTGGACAGTGTTAGTCCGGGTGTTCTCTAACTACTTTTATAGAGGGATGGTGGGAAAGAAATCGTACAAGACCGGTAGGTCTTGGGTGCGGTAGTGAACGCAGATCACGTCTTTGGCGTCTGATAATCTGCTCTTTGGTCGGTGTGTATGTTTGTGTTTGTGCCGTCTTGTACTGTGCGTTCGTGTGTGTGGTTTGTTAATAGTAGACCCTATGGGATGGGTCCAGGAATCCTCTATTATAGAGGGGACTGTTGTTGGGAATGGTGCTTTCTTCAGTTTTGTACTGAAGAAGAAATTGTGGGGGTTTGATCCGAAGAGATAGAGAGAGAGAAGGGTCAAGAACGCAGGAGTCCCGTACAAGTAGGTTCTCGCTGTTCTGAATGTTTTCGAGGTACTTATATGCTAATTGAAGCAAGTACTCGTCGATAGGGGTAATGGAGGCGCCTTCGTATAGGTGAGAGTTGGGGTAATGACGACCGTCAGACCTTCTAGAATGATTGGTGCATCTTCTGAGGAGTTTCCTTTCGAAAACCCGAACTCTTTCCATTTGGGCCGAAGATATGCAGTACCATATGGGAAAGGCGTACGATATTCCAGATCGGATTAGCTGCTTATAGCAGAGAAGCTTAATTTTGGTGTCAACTCTGTTGCTCCACTTGAAGATGTTGTGCAGTTGCTTAGACCGACCGAGGCCCCTTTGGAGAATGTGGGTCACATGTTTGATGAAATTCATTTTTGGGGTATAAATGACCCCAAGATATTTCATCCTGTCCTGTGGTCTAATCGTAGTATCTCCCATTTTTATTCGAATATTCTGTGAATATCGAGAAGTAGGTTGGGAGTGTTTACTACTCAGAATTATAGCTACTGCTTTAGATGGGTTAAGTCGAATTTTCCACCGACTGTAATACTGATACAGTTCGTCCAGATGTCGGTTGAGTCGGTTTGTTGCGAGTTTTGGGCTTTTAGATGACGTGTACACTAGGACGTCATCCGCATAGCAAATCTGGTTTACTCTACCATCCACAGGGCGAGGAATATCTGAGGTGTAGATATTAAATAAGATGGAGCCCTGTGGTACGCCTGCGGCGGCGCTGAAAGTTCGGGAAAGCTTTCCATTCACTCGAACTTGGAAGGTTCTGTTTAAAACGAACTGGTAGATTATATTACACAGTGTTTTACTGAGGCCAGTATTCAGTAATTTAAAAACGAGACCTTCGATCCAGGTTGTGTCAAAAGCCTTTTCAATGTCCAAGCTCACCGCAATGGTGGGTTCCTTATTAAAGAGGCGCACGCAAATGTGGTTTTGAAATATGTTGAGAGCCATAGTGGTGCTATGCGCTCTTCTGAATCCAAATTGGAA
Source organism: Microdon myrmicae (assembly GCA_963931805.1). Lineage (NCBI taxonomy): Eukaryota > Metazoa > Arthropoda > Insecta > Diptera > Syrphidae > Microdon > Microdon myrmicae. The sequence goes on from OZ007496.1 coordinate 110,274,952, forward strand.
GTCAGGTATTAGGTTCCTGACACTGATAAATTTATTTAGCTTCTCGTATATGAACTGTTCATATATTTTGCTGATGCAGGTGAGGAGCGAAATAGGACGAAAGCTTGAGGGGTGATAATTTGGTTTCCCAACTTTTGCTATTGGGCAGACAACAGCATGCTTCCAAGCTTGGGGAAAATACCCCATGTTGTAGGCATGGTTGAGCAGAATGGAGAGCTTTATAAAGAATAAAGCAGAAAGCCTTCGCAACGAGTGGTAGGACATATTGTCGATACCGGGTGACTTCTTGGGGTTTCGAGATTTAACTAGGTTCTGTAGGGTATTTGGTGTGACGAAGCCGTGACTATTATCACGTGTGTCGTCGAAGTATGCACTGTTAGCTGAGTTAAAGACAACTATTGGCTCGTTAAAGTTGTCTAATTTGTTGTGAACCTCTGAACTAATTATTGCATTTGTTTCCGGGTCGCCATCCTCGAGAGTGAGCTTGTGATTATTTTCAAAGGTCTCTCCGATGATGTTTGCTTTATTAGTGTCATTATTGACAACAAGGCCGTTGTGCATGATTGGTCCAGTGATACGAGAGGTGCCACATATCTTTTTAACATTTTTATAAATGTTCTGGTCCATCTGAATACCCTTCAGTTTGTCTTCCAATTGTCGGGTACGATTGTTTTGGATTCTCTGTTTTATCAGTGTGCCAATATTGTGAATAATGGCTCGCAATAATGGCTCCCTTTGCGTAAAGCGGTGACGATATCTCATTCTGCAGAGCTTTTTACGCTCCCGGATGAGACGAAGAGTGAGGTCGTCAAGGGGAATCTGATAAGTCTTTTCAAGTTTGTACTTCGGGACATGAGTCTCAGAAGTTTCAACTAGAATCTCGTGAAGTCGAGTTGCAGCGTTATTTATCTCAACCGTCGTTAGGTTCCTCTCAGTGGGGAGAGAGAGTTGGTGGAGTTTTCCGTTCAATGTAATATTGAAGTTGTCCCAATTTGTCCGCCCATAATCGGGTATGTATCTGACATGAGCCCGGGATGCTCGATAGCCGCGAATGAACATGGTCACAGCGTTGTGGTCAGATACACCCGGCGATACTTGGGGAGGACTGATTTGGGGAAGTAAGTCTTTGGACACAATAAAGATGTCCAGGATGGAGTTACCTCGGGTACCGCCCGTAGGTGCGACTATTTCGAAGTTGAGGGCATGACAGTTTTCGCTGTACCATTGGAACAACTTTGTGCCGTTTGGGCAAGAGACGGAGTTGTTCCAGTGGGGATGCCTGGAGTTGAAATCGCCGCCTATGATGAAGGGTGTATGCCCCGAGTACGTTATTAATTGGCCGATATCTTCGGGATTAATGGGGCCATTATTGGTTTTATGTGAGTGGTAGACGGAGTATATGTTCACTCTACCATTATTAGCTAGATGCAGTTCAACCCCGGAGACCTCTATGGACTCGAAATGTGGGAGGTCAATAGCTTCATGGCGAAGTTCGCTATTAACTAGAATACAGGTGCCACCTCCGTTGATGGTGGGGCCGCCAATGGGGGTTCGATCTCTTCGAATCATTGAAAAGTTTGGGAAAGTGGGACGGTGACATGGATGCAACCTAGTTTCGGTTACAAGAACCACGTCCGCCCGGTTATCCTTTATGAAGTCAGAGACTATCGCACGCTTTGATAGCGAAACAAGGGAGTTGACATTTATAAGGATAACTTTAATTTTGGGATCCATTTTGAAGCGTATGTCTTACATATGCCGTGAAAAGGAGTGCATCCCTCTCAGCCTCAGCTGTTAGTTTTTCATATCGGGGTCGAATATCCTCAATCACGCGAGAGAGACTAAGTAGTTTCTCCAGCATTGAGGGTTGCCCCTTTGGAGGCTTTTGTGCCGACGCTTGGATTCGTGGCATTGTGTTGGCCTGTATAGCGGATCGCTTAGGAACTTGAATATGTTTTTGGGGGGGAGGTGGTGGGGTTTTCATATTCTTTGTTTGGTTCCCTTTAACCTTATCAGCGAATGTAAATCCATTTTGGATGAAATTTCGTGTGGGCTGTTTTCCGAAGTTTGACTTGGCTACTTGTTTAGCTCGAGTCTCCTTGGTTCTGTGGACTATCTCTTTATATTTGGGACAGTTCCTGTAGCTGGCCGGGTGTCCTTTATTACCGCAGTTGCAGCAAATTGGCAACGTAATTTCATCCTGCACATTTGTTGTGGGATCGTATTTTGCTGAAGGGAGTTCGCACTTGCCAATGTCGTGGGATTTTCCACAACGGACGCAACGGCGGGCCATGTTGCAGTTCCGGGAGACATGCCCGAAACGTTGGCAACGTCGGCATTGAGGTGTTTCATTGTTATGAAATACTTCGAACAGAACTTGTTGATGGAGAGTTGGAAGCGACTTTGTCCGTATTATGGAGTCTATGTCGGTTCCTGGGGCAAGGTGAAGCTGCCATATGTTTACTTTGCTGTATTTTTGCGGTCTGATGTTCACAAACCGTTGTGGGGGAGAGAATTTTTTAACGTCAGTGAATTTGACGTGGGGGAATGCTGCTTCAGGGGCAGTTACGATGTCGTCCTTTTCCCAGCAGGCAGCGACTCGTTTTAAGAGGATGATCCTCGACTTTTCGTCGGCCGGGGTGAATGTGTAATAGTTCACCTCCTTGGCCTTCAGGGTATCGTTAACCTTGGAGAACGTTTGTCGATCGTAGGTTACGATTTTATTGAGACTTGGACTCAAGGTCTTTGCCTTAAAGTTGGATATTCCTTGTCGGTTCATATCACCGACGAACTCCTTTAGGTTGAGGTCTCGTGCAAAGACCCCAGGTTGCTGCTTCTTTTTTAAAGCAGGTACGTCTGCCCCGACCGATGTTTGGTTGGCCTTTTGAGTTGGAGTGGTCTTTGGTTTCGGGGTTGTGGAGGATGGTACCTTCGATGTGCACGATTTTTCCAGCGGAACGACTTTTTGTGCAGTGGGGTGTACCGAGAGGTTTGCCACGATTTCATTAGCCGAAGCTGGGGCTATTATTGGCGTACAGCCGGTGGCAACACGTTTACTGGAGGGAGCTCCCTCGCAGTTCAGCTTGGGTCGAGGTGTTTTCCGCTTTTCCGCGCGGAGAGAGGTGGGCGTGGAGCGGCAAGTATTAAGAGTAGGGACATGGAGACCATTCTCGTCGGCAGAGACATCAAAGTCACTGTCGAGGCTTATCATTTCAGGTTCGACCTGTGAATGACGGGTTTCCAGGTTTTTGTTGGGGGGGGGGGGGGGGGGGGGGGGGGGGGGGTCGGGGGTGAAGTAGCTTTCAATGCTGCGTTCTCCCTCTCGAGAGCAGCGATCCTGGCTACCGCGGTCGCGAGTTCGCTTCTCAATCCCTCAAGAAGAGTCATCAAATCTTGATTGGGTTGATGCCCCAAGCTCTGAGGAGAAGAGAGGTCCATTTTACGAGGGATAAATGAAAGAAGAGTGATGGACACCGGAGATCACAAAGCGCGAGAAACAGCCTGATAGGACTAGCTGAATAAAACAAGTAGGAATGCAGAAAAACAACGGAAAGAAGATAGGAAAAAGAAAACAGCCCGACGGAACCTAAATTCAACGCAAGTCCGAAATATAAAAAGTTGCTATATAAATTATAAAAGTTATGTTAGAGGAAGAAAGATATTTGGACAATATAAATAAGAAAAATGAGATTTCAGTGAGAAGAAAAGCAAAGGAAATTTAAATGAAAAGAAAAGAATATGAAATGTAATGAAATTGAAATTAAGATGTAAATCAAGGAAAAGTAGAATATAATTTAAATTGTAACAAATACTCCCTGTCTCCTTGGGTTTTATCCTGTTTTTTTTTTTTTTTTTTTTTTTTTTTTTTTTTTTTTTTTTTTTTGTTACTGAGTACAAACACTACTGAATATTGTTGAATATCGTTATTCACTGACTAATGATGGCTCATGATTGATGAGAGAGAGAAAGTCATCGGAGCCGCTGTTTATATATGCCCTGCGTGTTGACCTAAGCGCCACCTATCCGCCGCTAGAACTACTAAGGTTGTTACCAGAACACTCTGTAAGCGTTCTCTTTCCAACAAATATTCATTTGATTTTCCTTAGTTTCGAGCACTTGTACATTTTCTTCTTGTTGCGTTTTAAGTTTTTTTCCAAAGAAACTGCCCAAAACGGGTTGTTTACGTCTTTCGCTCATTTTAAATTTTTAATAGCTGATTTTTTTTTTTTAACTTAAATTAATTAATTAGCACTAAAATATATTTTTATCTTTTAAAATATTTAAATTTCTTCAAAATATCTCACTTTTCCGCTGACCTCTCTCTAATTCTTTCAAAAACAAACTGTTTCTCCTCCTGTCAACGCTGACACTGCAATTCGACCTCGACGGCGTTCGACTTCGAAACTTGTGAAAGACTACACCACCAAAACCGAATTGGGTTTACACACAAGGCAAACAAACAAATTATAACATTAACTAAATTAGCACTTAACTAAATTAAATAAATATATGGATTAACACAAAAAGCAAGATAAATACTCTGTTAGTTAACATATATTTTGAAATGTTTTTCAAATTCGCCAATTTAAAATATAATTTTCATTTGTAATTAAAAAAATGTCTACTAAAAAAGTACTGGAACGCGTTCCGATTCTGATAAAAAGGTAAGGGAACGTCGTTCCACCGCGTCCCCTCCCAATACACCACTGCTTGGGGGGATGGGAGCGAACGTACAGGGCTTATTGCTTTCAACCCGGCGTAGGCCAGGACGATCCTTGTCCCTGTTCAATCCAAGTAGATACGCAGTCTCCACGTGACACCCCTGAATAGCTACTTTGGCACCCGCCAAGTGGTGAACCAATGCATGCAGAGACATGCTGAGAAAGGTTGCCGCAAGGCTAATAACCATGCCCGTAAAAACGAATTGTTATGGCAAATTTAACAAGCCTGGCATATGGACTGGATACACGACGACGATCACGGAAACGAAAATGGCTAAACGATTTAAGAATTTTCTCATGGAACGTCCGCTCACTACACAGATAGCCGATGTCCTGTCCGAATATAAGGGTGACATTACAGCATTACAAGAAATAATATGGACGGGGAGTGGTGTTATTCAAAGAAACGAGTATGACATTTACAGCTGTCATGCAAAACACCATGTGATCGGAGTAGGCTTTCTAGTCAGTCAAAAACTGAAGCGTACCATCATCGGCTTTAATGCAATAAATGAAAGGCTATGCACTCTTCGCGTGCGAGTCAAGTTTAAGACCATCATCATTATTCGGCACTACAACCGGGATCCGGTCTTGGCCTTTTTTAGCAAGTCCCGAGGCTTGTTAAATTTTCCATAATAATTTGTTTTTCCGGGCAAGGTTATTAGACTTGCGCCAAAGGACCTACAGAGGAGACCCCTGACGACGAAAAAGAAGAATAGCACGAGAACGTTGAACGGACTCTCAATGCCTGTCCAAGATACGATGTGAAAATCGTTCTTGGTGATTTGAATGCCAAAATAGGTCGGGAGTCGGTTTTCAGCCACTACGCAGGTTCCCATAGTTTGCATGAGAACACTAATGACAATGGACTACGAGTCATCGAACTGGCAGCTTGGTGCTTTTATCACGATTGATAATGCACAATGGTCGCTGTCATACTCAATTGTGCGTAAGCAGCTTCTATTTTGTCTGCTAGTATGTGTATGTTTAAGTCGTGTGTCAATAAGCATAATATCTAGGAGCGTTCCCACTCTAGGGAAGGGAGGATATTCTGTAGCTGGCAGGTCATTATATTCAATGTGATGTTGATCTAGCCAACAAGCTAGTTGATTTCCTCTTGTGTTGGACATACTATTTCCCCAATTTGGGTGTTTATCATTCAAATCGCCACCTACGATGTAATAGTTCCCTCCCGAGTGAAGTTGTAAGCACTGGAAAAGGGTCTCTAGCTCCACTATAAATATATTTTGTTGATGTGCTTCTGGTACGTCTGCAGATAACACATACATCCCCCTTCCTTGTCGAAAGGGTATGCGGATGATGCACACTTCAAGCACCCGAAATCTGCGCATCTCAACATTATATATTACCTAATATGGAAGTCCTTTTTCAACAAAGATTGCCACCCCTCCTCCTTGTGTGGAGTTGGGTCGGTCTCTTCGTATAATGTCGTAGTTTGTGTGACAAAGTTTATGCTTCCGATTCAACTTAGTTTCGCTAGCCAGAAGCACGTCAGGACTTTCGGCTTGCAACAGTTTAAAGAGAGCGGCTCTTCACTCGATTCTGATAAGTGAATTTACATTCACGACTAGAGCCTTAATTGTGATTTCTGTTCGGGGGTTTATATTGACAGCTGGCTAGACAACTGCGAATAGACCCACTCTAGTCTAGTGTCCTGCTTCTTTATTTGCATTTGCATTTGTGCCATCTGCGTCTGAATAGCGAGCAAGGCTGTGAGCACATCTGCTAGTGTTACTGTTTCTGGAGGCACCGTATGCCACGGCGGTACCCGTGTGGTAGGTTGTGACGTGTTTCTCCTACCAGCTGTTACTTGAGCATACGAGAACTGGGGTGTTACGTTTAGTGCTGGTCGAGCTTGAACTATTGGGCGTTCTATTTTTCGTTGTTGTGAAAACTTTTTCCCCAGTATTTCGCGGAATTTAGGACAGCCTCGATAAGTAGTCTCTTATAAACTGCACAGTTTAGAAGAGATCTGTCTTCTACCCTTTCTTTACCTAACGTGCATTGTTCTGCGCTGTTGTCCTATCCGCATCTTACGCATCGGTACAGCATTTCGCAGTTTGCTACTGAGTGCCCGAACCTTTGGCAGCGAAGACACTGGATTCTATCTTCGCCTTTTTCAATTTGTCCCATGTGACAATTTGATGGTTCTGGATAGTGATTTTCCTTAGTCCACCAATTGCTCCCAGGGCCCAGCTGCACCAGGTAGAATGGTAATTTACGATTCTCCCGTCTAGCCCTAGCTGTAGTGAAAGGTTTTACCGCGATAAACTCAATATCATTACAGTTAAGCTCTCGTAGCGTTTGAAATAGAACTTCTGGTTCTGTTTCAGGGTCGACGCTCTTTAGTAGAACCGTTATATTCTTTATTGCTTTCGGAGTGTACGTGTAAAATTCTGCGGTGGCTCTCTTTAGCACATTTTTCATTTTTTCGAAGTCCTCAACCGAATTTGCTTGTATGGGAAACCTGTTTCCTGCCAGTCTTTTAATTGAAAAATCCTCTCCAGTAGAAGGTTACATAGACTTACCAGTTCGCTACAATCCATATCTGTAATGTTGATGGGTGGCATCTTCGCTTTCCTTTTTGCTGCCTGTTGCTCTTGTTGTGGTTGTTGTTGCATCATCTGTTGCGGTGGATATCCTTTTTGTTGTCCAGGATTTTGTTGTGCACATTTTTGCTGTTGTTGTTTCACCATCAGCTGCTCCTTTTCAGCCAATTTCTTTTTCTTGCGACGCTTCTCAACTAACTATGCCCTTGCCCAGGAGAGCCTTGGTTCAAGGTCGCTGATTTCCTCCTCCTCGTGTTCAGTATGGAACCGGGGTGATGTATTGTCATCTTCCATTTTTTGCCCCTTTTCGAACAAGTCTGTTATTGCCTTGTTTGGCTTGTTGACTATTGTTGTCGCTTGTGCCAGTGGGCAGTTCGCAGGGAGTTTTATTAACGCGGATTTTGGTTTTAACTTTTCGATTACTTGTTTCTTCTCTACCATTCTGCATTTTAACTTTGGTTTTTTTTTGCTAAACACGTGCTCACCTGTGCACTCCGGTAGTTAGTATTAAACTGTGCTTTTTGTTTTCGTTGTCTTTTATTTGGTTATATTTATTATTCGATACTTCGTTTTCACTGTTTTAACTGGCATTTATTCATCTATAATTAGTCTTTATATTTCAATCACTCGCGGCTAATAAAAGTATCTTTCTCATTTAACTCGATCATCATCATTATCATTGTCGGCACTACAACCGGGATCTGGTCTTGGCCTTATCTAACAAATCTCTTCACCGGTCCCGATTTTGAACCGATGTCATACAGTTCCCATTTCAGGCTCTGGGCGTCCTGGTCTACGCCATCCCTCCATTGCAGACAAGGTCTGCCATGCTGTCTCCTTCCATACATCCTGTCACAAAGGACTTTCCGGGCGGGCTCCTCTTTGCTCATTCGAGCTAGGTGTCCCACCCACCGGAGTCTACCGAGTTTGATTTTTCTTACAATATTAGCTTCAAGGTAGATCGCGTACAACTCATGGTTGTAGCGTCTCCGCAATCGTTCTCCCTCACATACGGGGCCAACAATTCTCCTTAAGGCCTTCCTCTCGAACGCGGCTAAGAGTTCAGAGTGCCTTTTATTGAGCACCCAGGTCTCGGTTCCATACACGAGTACTGGTAAGACCATGGTCTTGTACAGTAGTAGCTCGGATGTTCTGTATAAATTTCGGGCTTTAAAGAGCCTTGATAGACCATAGTAGGCTTTGTTGGATTTGATCAGCCGTTCGCGTATTTCTTCTTCCATATTGTTATCGGCTGATACTATTGGCCCAAGGTAGTTAAATGATTGCACTACTTCAAATTCGTGCTCCACTACCCTGATAGTTTGACCAACGGTAGGTCTTCTCTTCGCAGAAGTTGCCACCATGTACGTAGTTTTCCCCTCATTAATGATCGATCTGGATGAAGGAGTCCTGCACAGCCGATTCGGTTGTACCGATGACGTTGATCTCATCTGCGTAGGCAAGTATCTGGCTGGACTTGGTGATAATAGTCGCTCTAATTGTGACGCCAGAGTCACGGATTGCTTTCTCCAAGCCAGGGAGAAGAGCAGGAAGTTCCCTGTCGGAGTCTATTAAATATGGTTATTGGTTTGGACAGCAATCCCGCTATTTTTACTTGACTAGTTACGTTGGCCATGGCCAACCTACAAAGTCGTATCAATTTGTTTGGAATGTCGAACTCTCTCATGGCATTATATAGTTCTACCCTGGCTATACTGTCGTAGGTGACCTTAAAGTCTATAAATAGATGATATAATGGAATTTTAAATTCCAGACATTTTTCCATCGCCTGCCTAAGGGTGAATATTTGATCAATTGCTGATTTGCGTGGGATGAAGTCGCACTGATATTGACAAATGATGGCTTTAGCGTATGGAGCTATCCGATCTTGTAGAATAGAGTAGAGTATCTTATAGGCGGCATTAAGCAATGTTATACCCCTATAGTTGCTACACAGTGTGATATCTCCCTTCTTATGTATGGGGCAAATTATTCCACGAGGCCGATCTTCCGGCATTTACTCTTGCTCAGATACGTGCATCACGATCTCATGAATTGGGTGATGTAGCGGTGTCTCTCCTTGTTTGATCAGCTCGGCTGGTATGCCATCAGGTCCGAGGGCTTTATTTGATTTTAGCTGTCTAATGGCTTTTAATGTTTCCCCAATGCTTGGTAACGGCAACATTTGGTCTTGGTTTTGCATTGGTGGAGTCTCCAATTCTTCTGTAAGCTGAGATGACCATTTAGCAATTCATTGAAGTGCACTTCCGATATCTTCAGAATGCCTTCAGGATCGGTGACCAGATTACCCTCTTTATCCTTGCAATAACTGCAGCGTGGTGTGTACCGCGTTATACTGCACATTATTTGTTAGAACTTCCGCCCCTGGTGCGGACCTCGCTCTTTACTTTTCCCTATTTCACACACAAGGTTTTTTTTCAGGCCTTTTTCTTTCTTCTGTGGTTTTTTTTCCAGATCTTCTGAGCTCTTTGTATTTCTCCCCGCGTACCCGCGTCCTATGATTCTGCTGCATTGCTCACTATGCAGCATTCTTACGTTTAGTCGCTAGTTTGCATTCATCATCCAACCAGTCACTCCGATCTCTACGATTACTGCCTAAGATGGAGGTGGTAGTACTAATGACATTTCTCTTCTACGCCCGGCAGTCTGGTCCCAGGACTTACTCTCCCTCCAGCGAGCTCTTTGAGAGCAAAGGTGTTGCTGGGGTTCTGACTGCGTAAGGCAGCCGTGTTGATTCGAACCTGATCCGCGGCTGCAATACGTCTCCGTAAGGCAATCCGCGCTCGGAAAACTGTACCAACAAGACAGTGATCTGAGTCGACGTTGGCACCTCGGTACGTTCGTACCGTCATCAGCCTCGAGGAGTGGCGGCGATCTATCAACACGTGGTCAATTTGGTATCGAGTGGCTCCATCAGGTGATACCCAGGTGGCCTTGTGGATATCATTACGCGGAAACCTGGTACTTGCAAAGACCAAGTTTTTCGATGCTGGCAGTTCGATGACTCGTAGTCCGTTGTCATTAGTGTTCCCATGCAAACTATGAGAACCTGCGTAGTGCCTGAAAACCGACTCCCGACCTATTTTCGCATTCAAATCACCAAGAGCGATTTTCACATCGTAGCTTGGGCAGACATTGAGGGCCCGTTCGACGTTCTCGAAGTATTCTTCCTTTTCGTCGTCAGAGGACTCCTCTGTAGGTCCGTGAATGTTTATTATGCTTATGGTCTTAAACTTGTCTCGAACGCGAAGAGTGCATAGCTTTTCAGTTTTTGGCTAACTAAAAAGTCTATCCCGAGGACATGGTGATGAAACGATTTTCTTTCCAAATCAATATACGTTTTTAATAGTACATTTGTTTAACAGTGATATGACAGATCTCTTTTCAATAAATTCTCACGTGCAATTGAAATGAACTTGACTTAAGCAGACTTGACTTGATTTGAACCGGTAACACTGTGTCAATTCAACTTTAATAACAAAGGAAGAGCCGCACTGTCGTAAAAAAAAGAGTGACGAGAGGACGATTTAAACGAGACAAGGACAAAGGTGTCCTTCATCGTGTCTTTGGCTTCTGGTCATCTTGAGGCAACCTGAATGACACACATCCGTGAGGACGTTGGACTCGGTCTCCAGATATCTGAAAAAGTAAAAGGGGGAGCTATCTAAGGACAGTGTGTAAGGGTTAGTTCAAATGTTCTCTAACTACTTGGATGGAGGAATGGTGGGATAGAAATCATAAAAGACTGGTAGGTTTGACTGCGGTAGTAAACGGAGATTGCGTCTTTGACGTCAGGTAAACTGCGCTCGTGGTCGGTGTGTGTGTGCATTTATGCCGCCTTGTACTGTGCGTGCGTGTTTGTAGTGTGTTAGCAGTAGCCCCTATGAGATGGGTCCAGAAATCTTCTATTATAGAGGTGAATGTTGTTGGAAAGGGTGCTTTCTTCAGTTTTATGATGAAGAAGAAATTATGTCGGCCAGATTCCCTTTAGGCACAATCTCGTTGCCCTAGGTTGTGCAGAAGTGGACGGTAGATTGCTGAACACGTGACTGGCTCCGAGGCCACTCGTAACTGCGACTTGAGATTTGATGAGCCGCTATGGGCGTTCGTAGGAATGATCCAAGTGATGTCCTTGAGATTTGTCCAGGCTCGCACGGATGAATCTGAAATCATGAACATTACTGTAGTATCTGTGGTGAGGGTCACCGAAAGTCATCACCGAATTTCCTTGTGCAGTTTGGCTTCGCACTTCGACGTATAATTTCCCCATGGATTCGTGGATAAGCCGCTGGATTGAAGTAGTTGAAGAACCTAGTCCGCTCTAGTATCATCGCACTATCGGCCGTAATAGCTTGTTGTGGATGCAGGTGTTGGTGGCGACTAAACTCTACTATGTCTGCAGGACGAGTTAGGCCAGTAAAGGCAGACCGTTTGGGTATACCAGTGACTTCGAACGGTACAAATATGTAGTTCGTCATGATGCTGTGTGAGATTGTTGGTAGTGGCTTATTCGGAAGTGGTGGGTGTGTTCACGATAACTTCTGCGGGTGTCCGAACCGATCGCTGAGGATATTGGTTATAGAGAAACGGATGGCCGGGGCTGGTGGAGGCACTCGCTGGTGATGCTGTTGAGTTTTATCGTCATCATCATGTAGAGTTTTGCCGTCATACCCCACGGTACACTTACCTAAAAACCCCCATAACCCCATCTCAAGTCGCATAAGTTTTGCTAATGCAATCGCATTAAGCACCTGAAAATGCTTCACGCATTAATTAGATCAAATCTATAATCTTAATGTCCCTGTAAAGAAAACTTACCTTTTCATGCATCTGTTCGCATACAATTCCTGTAAGATTTCTTTCTTACCTTATCAGGAATCTCAAACTAATTCGGCACCTTCGGTGTCAAGGAAATCTCTCTAGACAAATTCCTGTAAACAAAAGGATTTGAATTACATATAATGTAACCTTCACCAGAGGCCATGAACATTGTGCTGTCTATTTTTCAGCTTCGCCATGTGTATGATAAATCTCTTAACGTACACATTGGCCGGCGACCTTTTTCTCCCAGCAATAATATACCAGCAGCTGCATTCAATTAACCCAATCGACGCTGAAGCCTATTTTCCTAACTCACACCATGAGTAAACAAAAGACCACTGTCCTTCATCAGCCATTCTGGCGATACGCAAATAATTCAATACCTTCCCTTACTAGCGATACCATAAACATCATTTCCCAGTAACCTAGCCACATCGTATCGTCTTTTCTTTGTTTAGCCGCGACGCACATGTTCCAACAAAGATCCCATTAGCATCCGACGATTTCAGTTTTATTTGCTTTACCGAAATCGTTGAATGCACTTTATGCCCTTTCTTTGTTCTAGGTTCATTCTCACCCATGAAAGAACCATGCACACACACCACTGTACTGAAAGAGTGCATTTCCTACTACGGCCGCACCCTTAAGAGAAAGGTTTCTCTCTCTCTCCCCTTGTTTATTAGCCCTAACCTAGGATGGAATTCAAGTCAGAGTTCCATCCTCGGTGAGTCGTTTACCATCCGTTGACCACGTTGGTCACATAACTCCCGCTGTCTGTAGCACTGCAGACACGCGAATAATCAACTGCGAGCCGCATAATTAACATTCATCACCAAATCGTGAATTGTGAACGCTGAACGATTCAACGAGTGCGCTTAAATTAACATCGGTGTAAGATGGCAGTGACATTTAATTCATGTTTTGATTGTTTAATTAATCGAACAAAAGTAACTATCAGCCAGTAACAATTAAAATAAAGAACCTCTCCAGTAATAATAGTGTGTCAGTGTTATGTTCTTTGCATTGGGTTGTGGACAAACGTGGCGGTGTCGCTGAATTTGTTTCGTTCTTTTGATCAACGGTGGACCGAACCCGGTAAAACATTTAGTGGACGTAGTTAGTGGGACGAAGTAGAACTCTCGCCCATGCTGGCGTCGCGACTTCGTACCCCACAATGATGTCATGCGAGGTGATGCGATGGGGGACTTTGCTTGTTTGCACTGGATTCGTGTAGCCTACCACGCGGATATCGAAGAGGATTGAATACGTTAGCTTATATACTTTTCTTGGTCTTGTTACCACCGTTGCTAGTCCTGTTGTTGGGTGTATACCAGTGATAAATATGCCGCAGGTTGTGGGATGGAATAGAGAGCTTTATAAAGAGTAAATCCGAAGGCTTTCGGGCGAAAGGTACGGCATGTTCTCGATTCTGTATGATTTCTTAAGGTTTCGAGGTTTAACTATGCTCTGCAGGATATTTGGTGTGACGAAACCGTGACCATTATCACTTGTTCGTCAACAATAGGCTCGTTAAAGTTGTCGAATTTATTGTGGATCTCTGAGCTAATGATTACATTAGTATCCGGGTCGCCATTCTCGAGAGTGAGCTTGTGATTATTTTCAAAAAGTTTTTTCTTTATTGGTGTCGTTATTGACAATTATACCATTGTGGATGTTTGGGCCAGTAATATGAGCAGTACCACATATCTTTTTAACATTTTTATAAACGCTCTGGTCCATCCATCTGACTACCCTTCAGATTGTCTTCCAATTGTCGGGTACGACTGTATTGGATTCTCTGTTTTATTAGTGTACCAATATTGTGAGTTATGGATCGCAATAATGGTTCTATTTGCGTAAATATGTGACGACGAGTGAACTCGTCATGGGGAAACTGGGGGAAGAGAGGTGGTGTTTAGTTGGTGTGAGTTTTCCGTTCAATGTGACATTGAAGTTGTCCCAAATGGTGCGCCCATAATGGGGTATGTATCTGATATGAGCCCGGGGTGCTCGATAGCTGAGGACGACTGTGGTCACTGCATTGTAGTCAGATACACCCGCCGATACTTGGGAAGGGTGATTTGAGGAAGTACGTTTTTGGACATAAAATGGCGTCCAGAATTGAGTTTCCTCGCGTACCCACAGTCGGTGCGACAATTTCAAAGTTAAGTTAGTTGTCCATTTGCGCAAGAGATGGAGTTATTCCACTGGAGATGTCTGGAGTTAAAATCACCGCCTATGATGTAGGATGTATGCATTGAAGACCTTATTAATTTCCCGGTATTTTCGGGGTTAATGGTGCCATTATTGCTCTTATGCGAGTGGTATACTTGATTATATTTTTTACTGGCCTGTAGGAACCCGGAAGTTCATGATCTCACCGACTCGGCTCCGCCATTGTTCCCTGTCCTGTGCGCTCTCCTTCCACGTTCGATCATCCGATCCGATCTCCTCGAGGTCCAATCTAACATTGTCCTCCCATCTCCGTCGCGGCTCTCCTGTCGGTCTCTTCCCCGTTAGTTTACCGTCAAGAATTCTATGCACGGTCCTATCATCGCCCATTCGCGCTACATGTCCGGCACATCTTAATCTTCGCGACTTGATCACTCTCACTATTGTAGGTTTGCGGTATAGCTCTTCCAATTCGTGGTTGTGGAGTTTCCTCCACTGTCCTGACTCCTCGTCATATTTACCGCCAAATATACCCCTTAAAACTTTATTCTCGAATACGCGGAATTTGTCCTCTTCCCGTTTTGTGAGAGCCCATGTTTCGTATCCGTATAGAGCAATCGGCATGATTATGGTTCTATAGACACGGAGCTTTATATTGCGTGATAACAGTTTGGATTTTAATAGTTTACTGACTGCATGCCAACTAGCGTTGCCGGAATGTAGTCTTTTGTTAATTTCCTTTGACGTTTCGTTTCTGGTCGTCAGTATCGTTCCCAGATATTTAAATTCTTTGACATTTTCAAATATCTTGCCCCTGACGTTTATATGTGTTCTCTGAGGTCCACCTGCTCTCGTCGTAATCATGTATTTCGTTTTGTCATCGTTTATTTCTAGGCCCACCGCTTCTGCTGCTTGCAAGATGATTTCACAGTTTTTAGTTATAGTTTCGAGATTATCGCCCAAAACGGCGATGTCATCCGCATACGCGAGCACTTGTGTGACCCCGTTCAGGGGTGATCCGGCCGTGTTGTCGTCTTGTACCTTCCTGATAACATACTCGAGGACAAGGTTCAAAAGGCATGGTGAGAGGCCATCCCCTTGTTTTAGTCTGTCCCGGATTTCAAATGGTTCTGAGAGGTGGTTTTCTATTCTAACTCGTACTTTGTTTTCGTTCATGCAAATTTGAATGAGGGCGGCATATTTTTTCGGGATCCCCAGCTCAACCACAATATGGTAGAGTCTTTGCCTTGCGACTGAGTCGTAGGCTTTTTTGAAGTCCACGAACAGTTGGTGAACCGTCTCTCCGTATTCCCACTTCTTTTCCAGCAGTTGCCTTATTGTGAACATCTGGTCGCTTGTTGACCGGTTCCGACGGAATCCGCATGGTTGTCTCCCAATATTTCTTCTGCGTATGGTGTGATTCTTGCCAGTATGACATTTGTTAATATTTTGTATGTGGCTGGGAGCAATGATATTCCTCTGTAATTTTCGCAGACAGATCTGTCGCCTTTTTTGGAAATTGGGATGACTATTGAGGCTTTCCAATCTTCCGGAATGACTTCCTTGTCCCATATTATTTAAACCAGTTGGTGGATGTTTGGAGCGGTTGCCTCTCCTCCATGCTTCACAAGCTCTGCCGGTATGCAATCGATTCCGGGGGCCTTGTTGTTTTTCAGTCGATTTATCGGGTCTACAACTTCGTCGAAAGAGGGCTCTGGGGTCTGGTGCTCGGCTGTATGTACGTCTGGTGCATTTGTTTGTGGTTGATGGGTGCGCACATTGAGCAGGTTTTCAAAGTACTGCTTCGATATTTTTTGTTTCTGTCACCAGACAGCTGTCTGTATCTCGGATTAACTTGGCTCTCCCTCGGTTGCCATTTTTAATTAAAGTTATGCCTGCATAGATACCTCTGATATTCTTTGCTCTGGCATTTTCTATGCTTTTTTCGATCCGAGTCTTCTCCCATTCGCGTTTTTTGCGTTTGAAAAGTCTAGTTGTTTCTTTCCGAATTGTCGCGTATCTTACTGCGTTGACTTCATCATATGCTTCTAAGTGGATCATTCTGAGGCGTTTACGTTCTTCGATCTTTGCCCTGCACTCATCGTCAACCAAGTTTGGGCTTAGTTGTTTTCTTAAATCCTAATACCTCTTGGGCTGTTTGTTTGATTGTGTCTCTGATCGATGCCCATTTAGTGTCCACACTATTGGCTTCCTCTTCCTCACCACTGTCTTCCTCTGGGATGCTAAATTTATTCGTTAGTTCGTCTTGATATTCAGCCCTTTTGCGCAGCTCTTTTAGTTTATCAATCTCGAACTTTTTGCTCGTCTCCCGTGATTGCCCATGTGGGTTTGCTGCGATCCGACTTCTAATTTTACTCATCACTAGAAGATGATCGGAGTCGCAATCTGCTCCTCTATATTATCTTACGTCAAGGATATTCGAGTGGTGTCTTTTGTCTATGAGGAAGTGGTCTATTTGGTTACGCGTTACGCCGTCGGGTGATATCCATGTGGCTTTATGGATTTGCTTGTGCTTGAACATCGTGCTCTTCACTACCAGATCTTTTGACACTGCGAACGTGATAATTCGAATACCATTATCATTTGAAACGTCATGTAGGCTTTCTTTACCTATTGTTGGTTGGAAGATATCTTCCTTTTCAATTTTCGCATTGAGGTCGCCGAGGACGATTTTAACATCGAATGATGAGATCCCATCAAATACTTCCTCTAGGGTTTCGTAGAATGTGTCCTTTGTATCTTCGTCCATAGATTCTGTTGGAGCGTGTACGTTTGTAAGTACATAATTGTTTGATGGGCCCTGTATTTTTAGCACCGATACTCGGTCATTAATAAATTTCACATCTTTTATATGGGGCGTAATCTTCTTGCTTATGATGAAGCCAGTTCCGAGGTTATGTGTATCGGTACCTTCACACAGTGTAAACCCGTTGGTTTCGATTACTGGGAGTCGAACTTCCTGAAGCGCGACGATGTCCAATTTATATTGTTTCGTGTTTTCTACGACCGTCTGTATCGCGCCTGGTTTATATAACGTTCGAACATTCCACGTGCCGACGCGTATATCCCGCTTTTTCAGTTTTTCCCTACGTCTTCTATTTGCCGAGTCGGTGTTTTCTTGATGATTTTTTCCCTTATGGCAGTGTCGGTTCATCACACCTACGCCTACCGGGTTTATGCGAGTGGTAAACGGAGTATATATTCATTCCACCATTATTAGCCAGATAAAGTTCAAACTGTTGAACATCAATAGCTTCGCGGTGAAGTCTGCTATTGACTAGTACACAGGTGAAATCTACATTGATGATGGGACTCCCAGTGAGGGTTCGATCTCTTTGAATCATAGAATAGTTTGTGACATGGACGCAACCTATTTTCGGTTACAAGAACCACGTCTACCCGGTTATCCTTTTTGAAGTCAGAGACGCTTTGATAGCGAAACAAGGGACTTCATATATACAAGGGGGCGCAAAATTAATCACCCTATCGGAAGATGTTATAATTTTTGCAAATGGCGTCGTACGTCAATCATATTCGACATTTGTGAACTAGACTGCTGCAGTATACAAACAGACGAGCAATGGAGCGCTATACTCCACAAGAGCGTGAAATAACTGTGTCGGGGACGATTTTGTGTCGAAAATCATAATGAGCGGCGAGGCACATTCCCGCTTAAGCGATTACGTCAATAAGCCAAATCTTCGTTTTAGGGGCACTGAAAATCCGAATGTTATGCATGAAGAGCCATTCCATCCACTCAAAGCCACTGTGTGGTGCTGCGTTCACGGGGGAGGAGTTATTGGGCCGTATTTTTTTGAGTACGCCATCGGCAATACGGTCACTGTTACTGGCGAACGATATAGGGCTATGATAAACGACTTCTTACTGCCGTAATTGAATGAGCTGGGCTTGCTGAACATGTGGTTTCAACAAGACGGTGCAACCGCACACACAAAATGAGCCACGATGGATATTGTGCAGGAAGCGTTTCCTGGCCGCATAATCTCCCGTTTTGGCGATTTGGCATGGCCAGCAAGATCGCCCGATTTAACCACCCCAGACTTCTTTCTTTGGGGCTACTTGAAGTCGCGGGTTTATGCCAACAAGCCTCAGATAATCGCAGCCCCTAAGGAGAATATTCGACAGGCATGCGAACAGTTATCAGAGGAAATCTTGCGGAATGTCATGGAAAATTCGATAAAACGGATACAAATGTGTATCAACACTGGCGGTAGCCACTTGACTGATATCATCTTTTTCACTTAACGGAAAAAATTGTAAAGGTCCAAATAAAGATTTCCATTACTCAAAATCATCTTTTTTTATTTAGTAAAAAAGTAATTCGAAAAGAAAATAGGCTGATTAATTTTGCGCCACTCTATATAAGGATAACTTTAATTTACGATTTTTACATATCTTCCAGCCTCGGTTGTTAGTTTTTACATGTCGGGGTCGAATATCTTCAATCAAGCCGGAGAGACTAAGTAGTTTCTTAAGCATTGACGGTTGCACCTTTGGAGGCTCTTGTACCACCGCTTGGATTTGTGGCGTTGTGTTGGTCTGTATAGGGTCGCTTAGGGACCTGAATACGTTTTTATGGGAAATGTGGTGGGAGAGTTTTCATACTCCTTGTTTGGATCTGTTTAACCTTATCAGGGAATGTAAATCCACTTTGCATGAAGTTTTGTGTTGCCTGTTACCTAAGTTTGACTTGGCTATTTGTTTAGCTCGAGTCTTCTTGGATCTTTGGACGATCACTTTATATTTAGGACAGTTTCTGTAAGTGACTGGATGTCCTTTCTTGCCGCAGTTGCAGCAAGTTGGCAAAGTTATCTCATCCTGCACAGTTGTTGTGGGATCGTACGTTGCTGGCGGGAGTTCACACTTGCCAATATCGTGGGGCTTTCCACAACGAACGCAACGGCGGATCATGTCGCAGTTTCGGGAGAAATGCTCGAAACGTTGGCAGCGTCTACATTGTGGTATTTTATTGTTATCAAATACATCGAAGACAACTTGCTGATGCAAGATTGGAAGCGACTTTGTCCGAATAATGGAGTCTATATCAATTGCTGGATCAAGGTGTAGTTCCCATATGTTCACCCTGTTGTACTTCTCTGGTCTGATTTTCATAAACCGTTATGGGGGACCGAATTTTTTGAAGTTTGAAGTAAGTGAATTTGACGTTGGGGGTGTTGCCTCAAGGGAAATGACGATGTTGTTCTTTTCCCAATGAGTGGTGACTCGTATTAAAAGGATGGACCTTGACTTTTCGTAGGCCGGGGTGAAAGGGTAATAATTCACCTCTTTGGCCTTGGGGGTGTCGTTAACCTCTGTATATCGTAGGTTACGACTTTGTCGAGGGTTGGGCCGAAGCTTTTTGACTTAAAGTGGGAGATTACTAGTCGGTTCATATCATCGACGAACTCCTAACTGCACTGCCATGCAACTCCGCCCTCCTTTTATAGATTCGTGGCGCATGCATCGATATCGTGTATGTCTCGACTCCAACCAACTTGACTTGAACTCTTGTCTTTGAATGACAAGGGAGGAATTGAATCGTCCTTATTTTATAGGTCAACGGTGCTGACACAAATGCCGTGTGTGTTGCTGCTGTGTGTGCTCCCTAGAATTAGTAGCTCGCGGCGTCTGGTATCTTACAGAAATTTCCTGTGCATTTGTGTGCTGTAGCTTGTAACACCTTTCAAGAAATCGACATACTGTAGCCAAGGTCATCTTCAAGGTATTTTGAGGTAATCCGTGAAAATAAATGCTGCGTCCCCGACAGTTTCCCCGCAGTGCGAAGTGCTCTGTGCTGCGGTAGTGCCATAATCTAATCCTACCTTCTAGGTCTCGGGTTCACTGCTTACATGTCTGTTTCAAGCCAAGGGTTTCCTGACAGTGACCGCCACCATGATAAGATGTTTCTTGACACACCATGACCAGATGTCTCTTGAAACATTCAAGTGGCCAATAGCTATTATGTTGTTTTCGACTCGTATTCCTGATGTCCTCCCGACCCTAGAAACTTGTTTTTTTCTTTTAGTTTGCGAGTATTTTATTTCTTTTTTTGATTTGAAGCCCGCATTTATTTATTCAGAATCAAATTACACATTTTTCTGTTTGGAGGACTAAATGCATGTTTCATTTTACAAATATTGTTCTTACGTTAACTTACTGGCTCTTTGGAAACACTAAGTTATACAATAACATATATAATTTTTTGTTAATGCAGTTTGGCTTACAATGACTTTTGTCATTCCGTTTACAGTAGTCAATATATAAGAGGGCTTCTTCTTTTACAATTTTCCCAACGGAATATCCATACAGGTTTTGTATTTTATTTATTTTTGTTTTTATTTTTTTTCTTTTTTTTTAATCTTTATTTTTTTACAAGCAAACGTTTAAAAGAAAATGATTAAAATATACAAGCAAAACAACAATTTACAACAAAAATTAAAACTAAAATGATTAAACTAAATATGAGAAGGGTTAGTGTTGATAGTGACTGCCATCATACAAGGGTGACTGAAAAGTTTCCGACCTAACAAAGACACAAGACATTTTTTATTAAAATTTTTTTTTATTTGTCTACATAGTCTCCTTGTAACTCTACACACATCTCCCGGCGATGCTCCCATCTCTCTAACCCGTCGAAATAGTACCCGGCGTTTTTCTCATCAAAATAGTTGTTCACGAAGGTGATTGCCTCCTCATTTGACGAAAATCTCTATCCTCCGAGCGCGATTTTTAGATTAGGGAACAAAAAGAAGTCGCTTGGGGCTAGATCTGGTGAGTAAGACAGATGGTCAAGTAGTTTAAACCGTAATTCGTGGATTTTCGCCATGGCAATCGCTGAGGTGTGTTAGACCTCGCTACACAACTCCTCTCAAACATCCTCACATCTAACAATTATATTGCACACAAAGCAATACACAAACAATTAATTGCCGCCTCTTTCCACAAGCAGTTAATATTCATATCGCATACGTTGCGATAATTACTCATTCATGCCCACCTTCCAAAGCTAAAACACTTATCATGTATCATTGTAATCAAACGCTTGACCCACTCCCCAAGTCCACTCGCTAAATGCATTCTGCTTCACCAAGCGAACACCTGCTCGCGGAGCTACGCGATCTCATATTTCGAATGCATATTTTTTTGTTTCATGCCCGAAAACAAGTGTCATACAAGTTACATGACATGGTCGGTGCCTACAAAGGCTATTGGCGACGATATAATTGAGCGTCAATCAAAATGCTGAGTTCTGCGAAAGGACAGACACAGCAACGAAACGCAAATCGATCGAATGATACGATTTGAACGATACAATTTGTACGTAGAGCAATGTACTATAATTGGTTCGGTCATTGCCACTACAAATTGAATGAATGTTTAAACCGATGCCTTTGCACCGTGAGCAGGGCCAAGTGAGCGTTAATGATAATTAAGAAATGCGAATGACTCGTGCCAGGCGATTAGCCTCAAAATGGGCCACCGATTCTGGTTGAGGTAAACGCATCGTCTGCATTTCCTCACAAATAATTCCGGTATAAAAGAGTGGTTGCGACTGGGCAAAAGGCAGAGTGAATTGTTCAAGCAAAAAGGTCGCGGCCCTAGCGTAAGAATAGCGGGCCTTTTTGCAAACTAATTGAACACATAAAAATAGTAACACCGTAAACGAAAAATGTACAGGGATGGAAATTCCCAGTTTGTTTTAGTAATAAAGTTTAAAAGTAAAAAGTTAAAATAAAGAAAAAGTTTTGTTTTGGTTAAAACAAAAACCCAACCAGAAGGAAGGCCGCCATCCGGAGAAGTAAGCAATCGTACCTAACCAAACCGAAGGAAATCCGCCATCCGGAGAAGTAAGCAATTGTACCTAATCAAACAATTTACAATATTTTCCAAGGAACAAATAACAAATATTACCATTCATTAATACGACATCTTGCCCATTAGCTGCCCGATAAATAAATATTAAATGTTGTACCATTAATAATACAACAGGTGTGAGACGGCGCGTTGTCTTGATGTAACTTTCTTTTTCTGCAAATGTGGATGTTTTTCTACAATTTCTTCCTTCAGCTGGTCAAGTAATCATGCGTAGTATGCTCCTGTAATGGTTTTCCCTTCTTGAAGATAATCGATTAAGATAACTCCATGACTATCCCAAAAAACAGTCGCCATCACTTTCCCAGATGAAAAAACAGTTTTTGCTTTTTTTTGGAGCCGATTCCCCCTTTGCAGTCCACTGTTCTTACTGTATTTTTGTTTTGGACGTATAATGGTGTATCCAAGTCTCATCGACAGTAATTAATCGACGCCAAAACTCGGAGTTATTGCGCCTAAACTGCGCCAACAGAGCGTTGGAAATGTTCACTCGAACACGTTTTTTGGTCTTATGTGAGCAAACGCGGCACCCAACGTGCGGACAGTTTTCTCATGCCCAAATATTGATTTAATATGTGACAAACACGTTCTTTGGACATTTTCGTAGCCTCTCCTATCTCTCTCAGTTTAATTCGGCGGCCGTATAGCACCATTTACTGAACTTTAGCGATGTTATCGTCAGTTGTTGCAGTTTTTGGACGCCCCGAACGTTCATCGTCTCCCAAGCTCTCACTGTTGCGGATTCGGCCTGGATACAACCAGCGAATTCGCAATTGAATGCTACCCGTGGCAGCAACCTAGAAAATGTCAACAATCAGCTGACATTAGAAATTAAATTCTGTCAAACGACAACCACTTGCCCTCCCTTCTTTGTTAATCTCTTGACGACACAAGCCGCAAATCATTTCTAATCCGTGGAAATCCATTTCATCAAATAGAATAAACCAATTTTGATCACATCAAACCAACCCGCGTTGTTTCTTCTTTTGTTTGGGAAGATTCTCTTGAGAATTCCTGCTATACTTTGGATTGCTGCTCAGTTTATAGATTCGTTAAGGAGAGGTCCTGCTATATTCTGGATTGTTACTCAGTTTAGAGGTATTCTTTGCTATTTTCACATTAATTTCCAGATTATTTTAGAGCCATCACTGCATTCCAGATTATTTTAGAGCCATCACTAACGCTGCTCAGACCAGCAGCCATCGTCCAGCCTAAGGACCTGCAGCCGCCAGCTTAGTGGCGCATCAACGATCTGGCCAGTGCATCTACTTACAACCGCCTCAGACGCTTCCCCTAGCAGTTACTCACGACCAACCGTCGCCAAGTTAGTGGTATCCAAATCACACGGAAATGTCGGCACCAATGTCAACGCCCAGAAAACAGAACATGACAGCTACATTGGCGGAAAACCTCATGGCGACCCAGTTCGCCTCCCAGGAACGGATGTGCTGCGCTTATCTTAATCTCAAAAAGAGAGGTCCGCCAACGTTAGTCGCGGTGAAACTACACCAGCACAAGCTTCAGAGCGAATAGGAAGACATCATACGGAACCATGAGGAGATAAAACGCCTGGCCACTCCAAAGATGACCCATGGCCACCGCTACTTCGTGGACAGATTCATCAATCAGGCCGAGGAGATATTTCTGAACGAGGTCACAAAGTTTATTGAACCAAGAACGCTGTCAATGACGAGCGTCCGACCGCATCAAAGACTGCGACGGACACCATTAGTCAACCACCAAGTCGTTTGCCGCCAAAGACGTCACAACCACCTTGGTGGCCAGGAACTCCATCAACACCTGGCCTTCGAATGCCAAGTGACCATCCAACCAGATTACCATCACGAATGATGCCACCGGAACACACAACTCATACGGACAACAAAGGTGTGACGACAGACACCGAAAAGCCAGCCAAGGCAGGTGCTGCCGAAGTGAAAGAAGTGAAAACTGCAGCAGCACCCACCGCTGACATTACACTACAAAAGAAGGCTGATTTCAGCATGAAGCACCAACACCTGCCAGTGCACCAGCACCAACGAAGAAAGATGACACGAAATCCGATGCACCACAAGAAGGAAACAAACCTGCTGCAGAGAAACGTGCCGCTCAAGGCAATAAAAGACTACCGAGGCGGCCCGAGGCCCAGTTTGCGCTCGAGCCAGTCTTCCCAACTACTGTGAACCACACCGATCAACTCAACGTTAGCGAGTTGCCCTCAACCAAGCGGTTAAGGAACTGCACACACTCCCAGTGAAAAAGCACCTGCAGGTACATCACTTGGCCGTTTCTCGTGGGTTCCGAACTTACAAGTCCGACCCAGGGGAACTGGACCACCTTGAACTAATGCATTTCACGAAGACGCCATCAACTGTCCCAGCAACAGTATCCACGCACAATGTCAGCAGTGACCATGACCAAGCACAGAGTCCATTTAATAGTCAGTCTCATCAGCAACATCCATTGCAACAGCAACAACTACAGAAGCATCAACAGCAATCTTCAGCAGGTACTGGCCGAGGAGCAGGCCAAACGCATTTGTCATTCACCAACCTATCAGTGATGTCGATCGACCCAGCCAATTCTAATTCGCTGCACGAATCGGATGGAAATCATCCATCAACCGATGGTCTAGCATCAACTTCCAGTAATAAAAGCAACCAAACCGAGACACCGGGTGGCCAACCTCTGGCCAATGACAATCATCAAGGACGACCGCTAATACATGTAGCCTCCCCAATGGGGATAGGAGATCGCAATGCCCTGCTTAGCGGGCGGCGTCTCCTGTCATTCCAGAATCAACCAGCATGCCTGTGGGGGTTTTCAGGGCCCGAAGACCCTCGCATCATCTTAACCCCATAAAAATCCTATAAACTCCTTAGCTGCCCTTAATTCGAATCCTTGGCAAAATTACACAACCTCGCCACAGCATTCATCACCACCCTAAAATCCTGAAAACAATTCGGTTGACCCCCTGGACAACCGACATAAATATTCCAGGATGGCTGAGGAGCTTTTCTCCAGATTCGGCAGGATGTGTTTACCTTTTTGGCCATAGATCCATCGACCGATCTTTCTATTTTCTAATACAGTGTAGCCATCGTAGGTTTCCTGCAAATGACCTTGTGTTATTTTAAACAACACACATGTCACCACATCGACCGATAGGATGTTCTAATGATCAGAACAATGTGTACCCAAACACCGTCTCAATGTCCATTATCTTCCAAAACACTGGCTGGGCTATTGGCCGGCTTGCACATCTGCAAACCAGATGTCTAATAGCCCTGTAATAGGACATAATGAGTGGGATAATAAAAGATCAGTCTCGATGGCGGGCGATCTTCTGCCGATTTAACATCACAGAAGAATCTAACACCGTCGCCTTTATTATCCCTTACACACCACCCATAAAATGTTTCTGTCTATTTAATGTAGACGGAAGAAATGATTTTCGTCCGGGCGGCAATTTCTACACAAATTATGTGGCCGAAAAGACAAACACACAATAGAGTACCCTTGAGTGTCTATCTACATTATAGGAAACTATTTCTATGATTTATGGCCGCCATTACTGCCAGCCACAACACTCGTACCTCTAGTTGACCAGATGTGCATTCCTATTTTCCGTGTGCATCTATAATTATTGGCATCGTCACCACTTCCAGCGTGTGGGCGTGTCTTCCTAACCTGTACGGTTTCTGTAGGGATTTTACAGTTGGAATTTTCCAGTCCAATCGCCATTATAATCGCTAATTCAACGATCGGATTGGTTCTTCGACGGCATACCACCTTATCCTCGACACTTCAAGGAATGTTGAGGATGATTTCTGATCGGAGTTTAATAGCAACCTTTTCAGCGTGGACACGCTACCCACTCGAGCGAGTCTAGTGAAACAGTCCTTGACAAATACGTCGTCCGTATTTTGATGTACCTATGCCCGAAACCAATTAGATTAATAAGAATTTAAATATGTTACTTTGTGCATTAGTAACCTGTGCTATATCAATTAACTTCAAGAGCAATGAGAATTTAAGTATGTACTTTGTGTATCAGTAATCAGTGGTATATCAATTACCTTCAAGAACAATAAGGATTTAAATATGTTACTTTGTGCGGCAGTAACCTGGGCTATATCAATTAACTTCAAGAACAATGAGAACTTGAATATGTAACCTTGTGCATCAGTATCAGTTAATTCGAAGAAATAAAAACATTTGTCATTAAAACTACTCCAGTGTGTTTTCTCTATTCAGCAGGTGAGAGCAATTCTCCGTGAACTATTGAAGGTGATTCTGCTTAACCAGTGTCCATGTCGATGCACCGCAGCAGACCCACCACATGCCTATCAGAAACCAAGAAGAGACGGTACTCTTCTCAGCCCAGTAGGCAGTGGGTCCGCACCTGTCATTCCGCCAGGACCCGCGGACGGTACCATGGAAGAAGCCACATCAAACTCAATGTTGCGGCCTCACATGCCAAAGGCCACATCCCATCGGTAAGTCTCGATTCAGTACTTTCGACCACCAGCCATTACGTGGTCATTGATCGTGGGTTGCGAATTTACAACTCTAACCCAGATCAAATGGTCAGTTCTGTGGCCAAAGGCACCGAACAGCGACGACGGAACTCTTGTCGTCACCAATCTTTCGACCATCACCAATTCAGGGCGGACGGCTCTCTCCAGACATCCGTATCACTAGAAGTCCACGGCTCTGGGCCTCCGTCCCCTGGAACAAACGGAGTCCCCAATGATTGGCGAATGCATCCGCAAGCAGTCACCAGCAAGTCAGCGGAAAAGGAGCCACACCACTCCCAAGTCAGTGAGAATCAGCAGGCCTCCGACCGAAGTGCCGCCTGTCTAGAGACTGAACCGCATCCTATTCCAGAGAGTGAGCATCAACAGGCCGCTGACCAAAGTGCCGCCTGCCCAGAGATCAACCCGACTGATGCACGGATCACCGCCGGAGCCCCCACGAAGACAATCGCCATGCATGTTCTGTGAGGCGCACAACTACATCTACGTTTGCGAGGGTTTTCGCTCCCTCACACCTGTTCATCGGAAGTCTGTCGCACGAAAAAAGAAACTGAAAAGGCACGACAAAAGAAACTAAAAAAGAAAGTGCCTCAACTGCTTGGGTCGCCACCTCATACGTGACTGCCTCCCCAACAAGGTGTGCCGACGATGCAATCGAAGACATCTTACCTTGCTGCATGGGCCAACCGCAGCACCCATCAAAGCATCCAGGGTAAAAGTGGCCAGTCCTGTCAGCAGCCACTACATGACCGGTCCTCGGTGGTTGCGAATTTACAACTCCAACCCAGAAGAGCTTGTCGACCATACGACTGCTGACAGATAGCTGCAGAGGACAAATAGAAGACATTGTCGACGTCTACCCCGGAGACCAGATTCAAGGCACCATACAGCTACCACCATAGACCAAGGAGCACACAATGCCCAGCTTGGCGGGCGGCGCTCCCCCGTATCCAGGGACCTACCGAGTCCCAACCGCGGCATCCGACTGAACGCTGCGGCTTCAATCGCAAACGACCGCATCTTTTCGGCCACTAACTTCGAAGAGATACTAATGGACGCAACACTCGTCACCACCACTTGTCTCGAGGTAGTGAGACCAATCCCCAGCCATCACGTGGTTGCCGATCGTGGGTTGCGAACTTAAAACTCTAACCCAGATCGCGTGGCCAGTTCCCTGACCAGCAAAGATAACGGCCTCCAGCGATGAACGCAACCGGCATCCTTTCACTGGAGGAGGAACCCCGCGACCAAGCTCCGGACGAACACTGGAGCCAGAAGATTCGCCAATGATTGGCGAAGGCGGGCGGAATGCTGCGGATTCGCCCTGGATACAACCAGCGAATTCGCAATTGAATGCTACCCGTGGCAGCAACCTAGAAAATGTGAACAATCAGCTGACATTAGAAATTAAATTCTGTCAAACGACAACTACTTGCTCTC
Source organism: Microdon myrmicae (assembly GCA_963931805.1). Lineage (NCBI taxonomy): Eukaryota > Metazoa > Arthropoda > Insecta > Diptera > Syrphidae > Microdon > Microdon myrmicae. Next base: position 110,303,149 of record OZ007496.1, read on the forward strand.
CCTTCTTTGTTAATCTCTTGACTACACAAGCCGCAAATCATTTCTAATCCGTGGAAATCCATTTAATCAAATAGAATAAACCAATTTTGATCACATCAAACCAACTCGCGTTGTTTCTTTTGTTGTTTGGGAAGATTCATTTAAGAATTCCTGCTATACTTTGGATTGCTGCTCAGTTTAGAGATTCGTTAAGGAGAGGTCCTGCTATATTTTGGATTGCTGCTCAGTTTAGAGATTCGTTAAGTAGAAGTCCTGCTATATTCTGGATTGCTTCTCAGTTTAGACGTATTCTTTGCTATATTCACATTAATTTCCAGATTATTTTAGAGCCCTCACTGCACGCCAGGAGACACCATCGTATGTCTGACGCCAGCACCCAGGCCACAACAAATCAAGAACCCTTGTTTGTGGAAGGTGTGTTCAACGCTTGTTGAGCACACACTCACTGCCCCGTTTAAATATAGTTGCCCAAAATTTTACTGTGGTAAATGATGGTGCAGAGTCCCCATACAAATAGTCCAACTCATCTTTGATTTGCGTACGCGTATTGCCTTTCAAAAACACAAAATTAATGACAGCTCGATACGCAACTTTATCCATTTTCACAAAAACACTCACATCGACTCACTCAAACGACCGTCAAATAAAACCGACCCGTCTAAAAAGGGGAGATTTTAGTGAGTAGCTGTCAAAAGATGCACAACTACATTCACTAGCTTTTATTGACGAGTGCTGCTATCTTCACATTGAGGTCGGAAACTTTCCATTGCTCAGTTACATCAATTTAAAAAAATTATAAAGGTTCTAAATTATTATTATTATTTACTGGCCTGTAGGAACCCGGAAGTTCATGACCTCACCGACTCGGCTCCGCCATTGTTCCCTGTCCTGTGCGCTCTCCTTCCACGTTCGATCGTTCGATCCGATCTCCTCGAGGTCCAATCTAACATTGTCCTCCCATCTCCGTCGCGGCCGTCTTGTCGGCCTCTTTCCAGTTGGCTTACCGTTAAGAATTCTACGCACTGTCCTATCGTTGCCCATTCGCGCTACGTGTCCGGCCCATTTTAATCTTCGCGACTTGATTACTCTCACTATTGTAGGTTTGCGGTATAGCTCTTCCAATTCGTGGTTGTGCAGTTTCCTCCGTTGTCCTGACTCCTCGTCATATTTACCGCCAAATATACTCCTTAAAACTTTATTCTCGAATACGCGGAATTTGTTCTCTTCCCGTTTTGTGAGAGCGCGTGTTTCCCATCCGTATAGAGCAATCGGCATGATTATGGTTCTATAGACACGGAGCTTTATATTACGTGATAGCAGATTGGATTTTAATAGTTTCCGGGCCGCATGCCAACTAGCGTTGCCGGAATGTAGTCTTTTGTTAATTTCCTTCGACGTTTCGTTTCTGGTCGTCAGTATCGTTCCCAGGTATTTAAATTCTTTGACATTTTCAAATATCTTGCCCCTGACGTTTATATGTGTTCTCTGAGGTCCACCTGCTCTCGTCGTAATCATGTATTTCGTTTTGTCTTCGTTTATTTTTAGCCCCATCTCTTCTGCTGCTTGCATGATGATTTCAAAGTTTTTACTTATAGTTTCGAGATTATCGCCCAAAACGGCGATGTCATCCGGATACGCCAGCACTTGTGTGACCCCGTTCAGGGATGATCCGGCCGTGTTGTCGTCTTGTACCTTTCTGATAACATACTCGAGGACAAGGTTAAAAAGGCATGGTGAGAGGCCATCCCCTTGTTTTAGTCCGTCCCGGATTTCGAATGGTTCTGAGAGGTGGTTTTCTATTCTTACTCGCCCTTTGTTTTCGTCCATGCAGATTTGAATGAGGGCAGCATATTTTTTCGGGATCCCCAGCTCAACCACAATATGGTAGAGTCTTTGCCTTGCGACTGAGTCGTAGGCTTTTTTGAAGTCCACGAACAGTTGGTGAACCGTCTCTCCGTATTCCCACTTCTTTTCCAGCAGTTGCCTTATTGTGAACATCTGGTCGCTTGTTGACCGGTTCCGACGGAATCCGCATTGGTAGTCTTCCAATATTTCTTCTGCGTATGGTGTGATTCTTGCCAGTATGACATTTGTTAATATTTTGTATGTGGCTGGGAGCAATGATATTCCTCTGTAATTTTCGCAGTCAGATCTGCCGCCTTTTTTGGAAATCGGGATGACTATTGAGGTTTTCCAATCTTCCGGAATGACTTCCTTGTCCCATATTATTTTAACCAGTTGGTGGATCTTTCGAGCGGTTGCCCCACCTCCATGCTTCACAAGCTCTGCCGGTATGCAATCGACTCCGGGAGCCTTGTTGTTTTTCAATCGATTTATCGCGTCTACAACTTCGTCGAAAGAGGGCTCTGGGATCTGGGGCTCGGCTGTATGTGCGTCTGGTGCGTTTATTTGTGCTCGATGGGTGCGCACATTGAGCAGGTTTTCAAAGTACTGCTTCCATCTTGTCACGATAATGTTTGTTTCTGTCACGAGACAGCCGTTTGTGTCTCGTATTATTTTGGCTCTCCCCCGGTAGCCATTTCTAATTGAATTTATGCCGGCATACATACCTTTGCTGTTCTTTGCTCTGGCATTTTCTATGATTTTTCCAATCCGAGTCTTTTCCCATTCGCGTTTTTTGCGTTTGAAAAGCCTAGTTGTTTCTTTCCGAATTGTCGCGTATCTTACTGCGTTGACTTCATCATATGCTTCTAAGTGGATCATTCTGAGGCGTTTACGTTCTTCGATCTTTGCCCTGCACTCATCGTCAACCAAGTTTGGGCTTAGTTGTTTTCTTAAATCCTAATACCTATTGGGCTGTTTGTTTGATTGTGTCTGTGACCAATGTTCATTTAATGTCCACACTATTGACTTCCTCTTCCTCACTACTGTCATTCTCTAGGATGCTAAATCTATTCGTTAGTTCGTCTTGATATTCAGCCCTTTTACGTAGGTCTTTTAGTTTATCAATCTCGAACTTTTTGCTCGTCTCCCGTGACTGTCCATGTGGGTTTGCTGCGAGCCGACTTCTAATTTTGCCCTTCACTAGAAGGTGATCGGAGTCGCATAAAGGTTCTAAAACCCCATCATAAATAATGTAATTAAGAAGATAATAAATAAATTTGAAGGAAATCGAGCGAAACGTTTTATTTGAAAGCCTTATAAATAATTTTGTTGTAGCTGCGTTCCTTTAAATTGCTGAATCCCTTTTGTCCATACATGTATTTTGATGTTAGTGATTGAAAAACGGCAAATCAGACCCACGGTCCAATAAAAGGAGGTTGTAGGGCAGGTTCGATTCCTCCTTTGTCATTCGAGCAGTTATCCTTGTCATTCGAGTTCAATCTTGTGTTCAGGTCCGCTTGAAATCTGATTTAAAAGAGATCTGCCAGCTTACTGTTTAATAACTGTATTTGTAAATATATTGAGCTTTTTACCTGAAAAGAGAATTGTTCGGTCAGCTTGCGCTGGAATCATTATAGAATTCACATTACGGAAAGGAGAATGGGGCAGTTTCGTCCGAATCATACAAGACGCAGTTCACAGACTCAATCATTTGTCCTAGGAGCCAGATTTTGGCAGCAGCGAGGACGAGGACATCTGTCACCAGATCGGCTAAATCAAGGAAGACGCTGCCATGGTTAGTTAGAAAAGCTCGCGGAAGGTCGCACCGCATCAGCCGTCTGCACGGAAGAGAGAGAAGCTCTGATGTGTCTTGTAGCATATTACACTGTACATATTACCATCCACACTATGGTAGGTACAAGTCAACTCCACCAAGGAAATTATCATAAACTCCACACCCGTGCCCATGTATAACCAAGAAAACCAACCGAAGAGGAAAGAACCCACAGCTCTGGCTCGCGGATTAAGTGAACTATTGTAGAAAGTTGAGACTCGGTCAACTTGATCGCCAAGAAGGGACAAGATCGAGACAAAATTGATGGTCGCCAGACAAGAGTTGGAAATCGCCGATGCAAAAGCCAGAGTAAAACGAATTATTGGAAACGAGTTCAGAAACGTTTCCAACATTTCCAAGGACCTCAACCAAATCAATTCATTTAAACGCAAAATTTACCACAAACCTCATTCAATTCTAAATTCAATTCCTTTTATGATATCAAAAGCAAATCGAAAAGATACACAATCAAGCGGCGTACGTTTCACAGATGTGTGGGGGTGATGTATGGGGGCCGACGTACGGCACGGGTTCACTATCACCCACCGACCGCATTCACGGGAACGACGAATAGTGGCGGGTAATAGCGCTGGTAATGGTGAGTTTGTTCGCACTTTGTGTTTTTTTACTTCCCTTTTCTCACTCAGAACTCACCGCCAAGGTACAGTCACCACCGAGTCAGTTTGGATCGTTTGCAAATATTTTAAAGGTTTGATTAATTGGATCGCACCTTGAAGTCATTCACTGGTAGCCATCCGCTAGAAGATCGCACTTCGGCCACGTTATGAGCACTCGAAAATCTGATGCGAAACTGTCGTCCGCAAGGAGAAAACATCACAAATGAAACACCCGGGCTTCGTTGAACTTACTTTTTTTTTATTTCCTTAATATTCTGTACAGTCTGAAAATATTGCGCCATCACCGCAATTTACAAGCCAGTAGCACTTAGGCGCATGGAATACAAAGAGTAGTTTTATACACAAACCTTCGTATAGAAAGCTGTCGATCTCTGTTAACTTCCGACTTTATTTTATCCACTGAGTTACAAGGCTTCAACAAGGCATTACATTGTTTATTAAGTTGTCTGTATTTGCGATAATTTATTTTACAGTTATTGTTCACGCGTACACTACCAAGGTAGAATTCGGTTTTTTAATTCTCTTTAATTAGTATAATGGCGCGGATTTTCTACTCGACTCGGGGTGTGCGTACTTCGCAATGTAACAAACTCGACTTAATTTGGGACTCGCGCGATGCGGCTCCACTTTACTTTACACACGGGGGCGTGCACACCCCCATGTGATCGCGGCGGCTTTGAGGCGACTCTTGACTTGCGCGCACTGATGGTTGAATGACGACTGACTGAATGAATGCAAGAATCCATTCCGGGTGTCGTGGCAGTGGAGTCGTTGCTAAGTGAACTTGTGGCGGTTCTTTTATACACTCCCAAAGAACCGCCCATCCTCTCAATTTAACCCCTTCAAACCGGCTCCTTATGTAACAATAGCTACACCGCGTAGCACATAATTAATAGGACGTCTGGTTTCGTCTCGCTCGAAACATTTCAACCCTTTCTGGCCTTCTTTAGATACAGGCAAAACCCGCCGCTACCCACCCTTTTGGGCCCTTCCTCAATTATTGGCGCTCAAGCCCGCCAAAGGCAGTTTTATGCGACTCCGCTTGCCCTTCTCGACACATGTTGACTCCTCTCTGGCCTTCTTTAAATATTTGGCATACAACCCCCTCTATTTCAACCCCTCTCGACCCTGCTCGACCTCTTTTAGATCTATGTCTGCCCCGTTCTAAATATTGGCACGCAATGCCCCATTCAAATTTCTTAACATTTTGGGCGCAACAATGCCTGCCAAGCGCGAACTTCACGCGACTCCGCGCGACACACTTTCTTTCATAGCCTCGGCTCCTCTTGTAACCACAGCTACTACGCGTAGCATCTCCACAGCAGGACGCCAGGCGCCACCTCCTTATATAGACTTCAGAACCTCCCTTATTAGATCCCTGGACGTCTTCCAAATACCTCAGCTATACCGGTCGGCAAAGGAAGCCGATACTACCGGACTGAGACAACATCCTGAAACACATCATCCAGGTACCCCAGTCTTTAGCCATCATGGCTCACCTTTAGCGGCAACTAAAGGCAATACACGCCCCTCTACGCCGCCTCACACTTATCAGGTGCATAATACTTCGGAGCGCGCATCTGGTAACCCTAGGGCGCCCTGGGGTTGGACACAATCAACCACCCACCAGGAGCCCCCATAACCTAAGTCGCCCTACTTAACCGAGCGCGATTGGCCGGCCCTCCCAACAAGGCGCCGCTCGGTCGAGGTCGCAGCTGCCGTTTATCAAGCTCCGGGGTCGGCACCGGACCCGATGTATCGGACCTCCCTCGATTGGTGAGCCGCGCAACTGGAGTGCCCGCCCCCTTTTACCAGTCCCAGCGGCAAACAATTCGTCATACAAACGTATGGACGAAAGGCACCGACTCTAGACTCAGTTTTTTTTTTTCAATTTTATCGACTGACACGTCGTAGCACGATGTCAGTGAGTCACCAATAGATCCCATCTCCTGGCACTTCACCACGATGTCAGCGAGCTCCTAATGAAATTATACCTATTAGATACAACCTGTTGGCACGTACCGTCAACAACAAATCAATACCCACAGCGCCTGTATCTGCATTTTCCCGCACACGCTACTTCGTGACTGTGGACGCGAGCAGATTTCCGATAGGTTCCAACCTACTCGGACGATAAACCTGTTGGTCCAAGCGACCCATAACGGGCCTTTTGACCACGCCGCACACCTTTGCCCTTGATGGCATCAAGCGGTAACATCTGTGTCCACCTTATCGACAAAGGCCCAAACAATAACAAGGAACTCGTCACCACGACAGTTCCCTTAACATTACTACAGCGCATCCTGGAGCAAGCTGGGCCACCTTGATTCCCAAGCGCCCGGCCCCACTATCATCACAGCACCCACCATCGAGCATCCTCTCGCCCCTACCTTTTTTTCGTGACTACGTCACGGGGGGTGGGGGGGGGGGGGGCTGTGACGGCACCGCCAAACCCCACGGTACGCTTTCCTTAAAAACCCCCATAACACCCATCTTCCCATATAATTTCGCCAATGCAATCGCATTCGGCACACGAAAACGCTGCACGCATGTAAGAGATCAAACCCATGGTCTTAAATTCCCTGTTAAGAAAACTTACCTTCATGCATCCCTTAGCATACAATTTTCTGTAAGAATTCTCCATGACCTTTTTAGGAATTCCATTACTCCCATTGTTTCCCGCCAATGGATTTTCATTTGTACCAGAAAACATTTTCTTTTCCAAGGACATGTAATGCTTTCAAGTTCCACTGCTGTCGAGCACATCGATCTGAACGATCGCACACATACCACCATGATCTTTATTACAAGATCTGGTTTCCTACACCACCAAGAAAGATTTTACGTTTCTCTGGTGGTAGGTAAAAACGATATCCTTATTGGAGAGGATATCGGGGAATCTTATTACAACCACCGTTCGTGACGGTAGGTTTTTCTCCCGCACTCCGCAAGCTGCGGAGGAGCGTATAGCCCCAGTCGTGTGTGTGTAAAATGGCAAACGCCAATAAAGTGTGTCCGTTGTCCGATAAAGTGCGATGTCTACATTAGCGGAGACATTAATAGTGCATATTTTTTTAAAGTAGTTTGTTTTTCTTTTTTTTTCTGCCAATCTATTAATAACTAAAATAAATAACCAGTGCTCCCGGACTATCAAACCAAACCAGTGTGTTTAATTTTCCGGCAGCGGTTCCTGTGTCTTGCGTTAGTTTCATGTTGTTGTTCGTCTGTATTTTGGCGTTCGGTTGGTTGGTTGTGAACAGACGTGGCGGCGTTTCGTTCATTCGTGCTGCGGCGGAACTTTTGATTGATGGAGGAGGAAGTGAACTAAGTACCCATGCTGGTACATACTTCCTCCCCACAAACTCACTGCCACTTACTAGGAACATGGGGAAGGGTTGCTGTGCCGACGTAGAAAATTTAGTTTAAGGGAATTTCTGCCGTACAGGCTGAGTTAGATTCCACTGTTGCTGTGTATATGCAGAAATCGGTTTCGGAGGCATAACCAAGTATGGGCATGAGTTGTCGGTTAGACAAAGGAACATGGGTCTTGGTCGTTGCGCTGGTTGTTTCGTGGAAATGCAACGCATCGTGCTGGTGACTTACCAGTAAGGAGAATTGGTATTATTTCAGATGGTTTAGGTAGGATGGGGGCCGAAATTGTTTTCGGGGAAACTTAATGCTGCTTGGTTGCAAGCGAAAACAATGGTTTAAGTAAGAAGTGAGTCGGAATGGTTTTCGGGGAAAATTAATGCTGCTTGGTTGCAAGCGAGAACAATGGTTTAAGTAAGAAGTGAGTCGGAATGGTTTTCGGGGAATCCTAAATGCGGGTTGGTGTAGATGAGGGAGATGATTGGAATGTATTCTGTTGTAGGTTTTAAAAATGCACTCTATTATAGATTCGGAATGTATGCTGTTGCAGATTTGAGAATGGGTGCCGTTGCAGATTGGGAAATGTATTCTTTGGGAATGGATGCTGTTGCGGATTGGGGAAAATTAGGTAGGAATTGTGGGTTGGTTCTCCGTGTGATATAGAGAACCCCCATAGATGCTAAGCTATCCCGCTGAAATTTGAGTGGAATGTTAATGTCTAATATGCCAAGCTAACAAAATATAACTCAATTCGATTGACTGAAAGCTCTACACGGTGGGAGTTCCTGGAACTTTTTGATCAAGGTAGTATTTATATTTCCTATTTTTCCCTTGTTTTATTTGTTCATGGTGAATTTCTTAATATGCTTTTGAGATAAAAAACAACGTTTCTTATTTGAAAATTAGTCGCTTTTGGGATTGTGGGGGTTCTTAAGCCATTTCCAAAGAACCACACGTTCCCTTTTACCTGTCTCCCACTTACCAGGCAAGTCTTTCTACTTACCTGCAAATGAGCAGCGTAGGCTCCCCTGCAGCATCTTCCACCTGTAAGCAAACCTTGCATGCATATTACTGAATTTTTCTGGTTCATAATACTTGAACCATCCAATACCCCCTATCGGCCCAGCTCGTCAGCAATGATAATCGACAAACACACGCTGGCCAGCGTATCTGTTGACACAGCTGCAGCCGATATTCTTTCCACCAGTTCGTAATTAAATATTGCGCCCATATCCTTAGGTTGGCAATAGCCGCAATCAATTTCTCATTATCGGCTACCAATCGATCGTAGAACTGGATATGAACATGATTGCTACTTAAGCAATCATACCCATGATCATGCCTTACGATGCTACCGTAACTAAACAAACACACAGTAGCCTCACTGTATTTATTCTATTTACCAAACACTGGTCCATGGCCACCCTGGGCGAGACGTATGCTTGCACATCTGCAAGGCAAATTCCTCGCCATTGTACCCATGTACCAGCACAGTCATGCAAACAAACCTCAAATCTTCCGTTGACCTATCGTCACCGAAGACTGTATCGCCTACCGCGGCATGACCGTGAACGCCTAAATAAACACGATGATGATCCAATGTAACATCGGCAAAACCGCAAACGATGTGCATCTCATCGTATGACCCTTGAAATAGCGTTTCTGTTTACTTATGACGCAGAAACCTATTTCGTTCTCAGGCATGCATCATCGATGATTATGACCTTAATGCCTGCAGCCCCTTATACTCGTTCATTTGTTTGAAGAGGTGCCGGGCCGATCGTTGTCTGTATTGCAGGCTAAGGGGCATCGTACTTGTCCTATACGGGCATATGGGAAACCCTTCCATTTAACTCCTTTTTCGTTCGCTCATTGGCCGTCGCCAAGTTGATCCGGTTCGCTCCTCCTACACCGATGTGATCCACCACTGTTGCATCTGACGTATGTGGTTTGCATCGAGGAGTCAGATTTTATTCGCCCAAGGAGTCAGGAGTCAAATTCTACCAGCCGAGCAGACAAATCGAGGTCGTTGCGTTGTCGAAGTCGTGAGAATTCGATAAGTTATATGTTCGATTCGCGCGTAAATACACCTCGTGCAAGAATTCCGTACTTGGAAATTCGCGTTCTTGTAAAAATAGTGTTCTCCGTTCGTTATTGTTCGCCGGGTCATTGTGCGCTGATTTACTTACCAACATTAAATGTAATTTACCTATAAACTCCAACGATGTCCACGACAAGCGCTAATTATGTATTCAAGACCTTTTCGTGAACCGTAACATAGTGTATCTTAGACTATAAACAATATCGAGAAACGACGTGACCGGTGAACTATTTAATGTAGTAAAAACTACCAGTGCAGCATACTATGCAGATCTACTTTTACACTACGACCAGGAGTATAGAATAAGATGACATCTGTGTTTTAATAAAAAATCCTCACGTCGAACTCAGTGTGTTTTATTTTCCTTTCCGCTCGGTATTTCGAAACTTTGGGTTGCTGAAAAATTTTCGGGAGAAGACTGTGGAAGTTTCGTGAACCTTGCACCCTTGCCGGCGCCCCGACTAAACTTACCCACAGGATATTTCCAGATGGCAATGGTTAAGCCTGATGAGCCAATGTTTTGATAAACTCACTGTGGCCCATATTACCATAATGTAACTTTGCGTGACTATTTTTATGACTCGTTACAAAGCCCAAAATTGCCAAATAAAACCCACTTACCAGAATGTGGAAAACAGAATATAGCAATATTCGACATATTTCCACAAACCGACATCAAAAGTCATATACCAGTGGAACCCATGTCAGTAAAACAGGAAAGCACATGATATTATATTTATTACTTTCCTATCAGTTTCCATTTATAGCGACAAAGAAAAGTTACTTTATATTAGTTATTGATTTGTTAGCTGAATACTTCATATAGACACTTGAAGGCTTGTTGTCTGGAGCTGTTTCACTCTCTAACCTGGTGGAAAGAATAAAAATAAATTTATAGTCTGGCCCGACTTGTCTGCCCAAATGACTCAAAACAAATTTCGATGTTTGGCCCGCTATGACTTTTATAAAATCATAAGCATTATCTTCTAACGCAATCCCCATGCGGGAGAAAGTTAGACAGGCCTTTCTTCACCGAAGTTAGGTTCCTTCAATATTTTTATTTGATTACTCGTAGCTTCGCGGAGAATTTATATTTCCGCATGGGATTAGATCCTTTGAATAACTTTCTATGCAGTGCCTTGGAAACTTTTCAAGCAACGCTCGTTATTTTTGGAAAAAAAATGTTTGCAACATAATTATTATTCTCATGACATTTGTCAAAACTTTCGAAGCATTTGATTGGGGATATAATCCTACGCTCTGTCTAGTAATTTTAAATCGCATTAGGGGACAAACACAGTAATGCTTTGTCGCCTTTTCAATGCTGGAAACTTCAGTCTTTTGATTAAGAAATCTGTTTGCTCATTTTGATTTGAATAATTAAATACAAGTAACTTGATTCTTGATAAAGGGAGAAGAATAACACCGTATCAATTATAGTAGAAAAGTGTGCCTTCTAAAATTGAGTTGTAGGAAGAGATTTCAACGGGTACACGTTGCAGGTCGAGATGCGGCGAAATGTGTTGGCCGTATTTACATAAAGTATTTATTCAAAATACTGAACCTTAAAATAATTACCCAGCGTATCTGCACAGATATTATCATTGTAGATTTAACCGTACATTGTAGAGGGATATTCGAATATGCTGCTGCTTACAAGCCATTGGAGAGCAACATTTATTTACTTATTTTAAGGGAACATTTCAACATGTTTGCAAGTGCATACAGATCTATAGAATGTGTGTGTGTGTGTGTCAGTTGACATCGGTCACTCAATGTCCAAGACGGTCATGTCGTAATTTATTTAAATGAACTTTTCAAATCCATATATTTTGTATGGTAATATTTCACTTAGGTTGAAAGATTTTTGGCGGTTCCGCCAAACCCCACGGCCCACTTACCTGAAAAATCCCCATAACTGCTACCCAACTTCCTTAAGTTCGCTAATGCAATCTCATTAGCACCTGATATGCTTCACGCATCAAAAGTCCCTGTAAAGAATCCTTACCTTTCATGCATCCCTTCGCATACAAATTCTCTGTAAGAATTCTTTCCTAACTTATCAGGTATTCCAAAACCAATTCCGCACCTTCGGTGCCAAGCAAATTCCCCTAGACGAATTCCTGAAAACAAAATGGTTTGGTTTACATACAATGTAACCATCATAACAGGGACCATAAACATTGCGTCGCCTATTTCCCGTCCTCACCAAGTGTATCATAAATCACCATACATACACATTGGCCTGCGACCTACACCCAAGGGACCAAAACAAATATACGCATCTCGCGTCTCTTGACACCAATTAAATCCTACAGCATAAGAGGATGCAAATAGGAATTCAATACCTACCCTTACCAGCGATGCCATAAACACCATTTCCCAGTAATCTAGCTAAAACCCATTAGCACATTTCCACGTTGCATTGCCACCTATTTATTTAGCCGCAATGTACACCTCAGACAAAGACCCAAACGTTCCTTTTGTGTCTCATATTTCGGGATCTGCTTCTCATCAGCAGCGGTATAAGCTCATCACAAACCCAATTAGCATCCAATGAGATTCGGCTTGTTTGCTTAGCCGAACTCACATTTCATGGATGCACATTATGCCCTTTCTTTGTCTCAGTTTCGTTCTCATGGCTTTGTCCCATGAATGAATTAATGTACACACATACATGTGTACCACCATGATCTTTATTACAATATCTGGTTTTCTGTTCCACAGAGAGAGACTTTACGTTTCTCTGGTGGTAAGTAAATACATACCCTTAGTGGAGAGGATATCTACCACCACACCAGAAACTCATCCCATTAGCGAGTCGGCTGCCGTTTAACGCAGGGTCCAACATCCGCCACGGTCGTGCTATCTTCTGCTCCCCGTGGCGAGGCGGGGACGCATATATCCGAAGTCGAGTCGGGAAAGCGCGCTTTAATTCAAGTGACTTTTAATTCATGTTTTGTTTATTTAGTTAATCCAAAAAGTAACTATCAGTGAGTAAAAATAAAAAGAACCATTTATTCCATTAAACAGTGCGTTTTATTTCCGAATATCTACGGTGGACAACTTTCCTCTTTCGAACAATTCGTGGACGTTGCGTTGTGGAGTTTCGCGTGTTTTACTCTCCTGTGCTGCAGTTTCCGGGATGTTATCGTTCATCCTTCCGCGTTTCATGAACAGTTTTCTTTCAGCGTTTGGCGGAACATTTTTGGAACCTTAGTGACAGTCGGATGGGGATAGGAGTGAACCGAGTGTCCGCGTTTGGCGCAATACTCCTAATTTTAATTATTGTAAAAATTTGACAGCAGCGCTAATTTGAGAAACTCTTAAAAAATTGCCTCGTGTGTTTTAATATATTTCTCCAAAAAATAGCCTGGCCATATATTCTACTCTCTGACGTTTCCGTTGGTAATTCTTGAAGGATCTGTAGGTTGTTTTTACGATGGCATCAGCAAGGATGCGGGTTCCATAAAAACACCACCGATGTCTGCTAACAGAATTGTCACTACACTAAATGTATGCACGCAGTTGTCCAGCGAGTGTTTGTAAAAAGATCCAAGAGCAGAGAAACTGACACAGAAGCAAAAAGAATAAAAACTCGCATATTGTCGTTGTGATAGATGTTTCTTTTATTTAACCATTATTAAACGAATAAAGTTCACAATATTTATTTTTGACATTAATTGGGTATGTTACTCAATATTTTTCTCTTAACACAAATTTCACAAGTGGTACGTATTAATGCAAAATTGCAGGGGACGAATTTGCTGATATTCACTTTTGAAAGACGAATTTTACGGAAGGCAATAAAAAGGCATTGTGTTGTTTTAAATAACTTTGTGACACTTCCAAACCACGACCACCGAGTGTGTCGCAGTCCGACTGAATGATAAAACTCTTGCTACAGCAGGGATGAATTTGTATTTTTAGATGCGCGCACCTCAGTGATTAAAACACGATTTTTGGAGACGACTCGCGACTCGTATGTGCGGTTTGACCGTTGAACTGACTCTGGTAAACGCCACGTCCCCGGTACGTGTGTCTTTCGCGGTGGTTAAGATCTGACTCCTTATTGGATGTCCCTTTACAGACATCCGACGAAAATCAAAAAAAAAAACTAAAGGATTCGCCGCCAATGGCGAAGGTCCAAACAAAAAGGAAAAGAGAAAAACTCATGTAGCAGATCGAATCCGCTGCTACATGTTTGGGCAAGATAAACTGCCGCCATACGCAAGGAATAGATTCTTTGATTGACGTAAGTCAATAAAACCCTTGTCGAAGGCAGGAATCTATTTTGGAAAAATGAATCAAACATTGGGCATGGCCGTTGTTAGATCATCTAGAATAAACAAATTTCGGTCGTATGATTCGATGCATGTTATCTTAGGGATATGTTAATCCCGTTGAAGGCACTGTCAGGCGAAAGTATCCGCTTGAATGTTTACTTTGTGTAAACTAAAATTGGTGGCCATGACCGATGCTGGTGATCGTTCCAAGAAACGGCAACGGATCATAAAATCGGTCATGCTAAGATCCAAGCAAATATGCGCGCCTGAAAGGCCAATGTTTGATTTGATCTTCTTTACTTTAGGAAAGATAGATCGTAGACATGCCGTTGGAAATCTGGCAACCCGAAATAATGCTAGGTCAATGAATGGGTACGAAAATAACACACGGAAAGTTCAGCGTGTGTTGGTGGATATGTGCCATCCATTGTTCGGTCGCGGAAGCTCGGTTGATGAATTGAAGCCATGGCAAGATGATAATCGATAAGTAACATTTTCGCCATTGCATTCTATTCTGTTTTCCGATGAAAAACAAAAAAATACTGCTCAAGCTATGGAATTGATTAACTCGATTTTGGGTAAACATTCTGTGAGTCATTCAACAGTAAAAAAGTGGTTTACAAGATTTTGTGGAAAAACGCTTCACGTCTAGATGCAGTAAAAACATTTGACGACGAAGAACTTTAAGTGTTGCTGGAAGAAAATCCATGTCAAACTCAAGAAGAGCTTGCAGAACAGTTAGGAGTTGTCACCACGTAATATCACTTCGATATAATTTCCAATAAAGTTATTTGATATTTGCCCAAAAAGCCGAGTTTCTAGTTTAACACCTATTAGATTCCTTTTGACAATATGGATATATATATATAATACTCATGGATTCAATGATAATACCCCAATTGAATAATACTTATTCAAAGAATTTCACACTATGGTAAATATAACTTATGCTACTTTCAAATTTCAAAGATTTGTCTCTGAACGACGCAATTTTTGCAGTTTCGTAACGATTGTTTTAAATTTCGTGAACAAACTCCAAAAAGAAAAAAGAAATTAACATTAAAATAAAATAACGGAATTGTTTCTTTTCCTCTGCTAGACTTTCGTATCGAGGTTGACGTGGTGACATTTGAAAACGAAAACGAGGTTGGAGGTTTCGTGAGGTAGTGACAACTTTCGATAACAAATTTGACGGCTACCTTCTTGGCTTGAGAGAGAGACAGAGAGAGAGAGAGAGAGAGAGAGAGAGAGAGAAAAAGTTTGTCGTATTAGAGACAGCTTGACGCGAATAATATTGCCAACAACGCCCGTCCACACACCTCGCACGAATTAAATAATAACTCTTTTCTAGTATATTAAAATTTATTTTCATGCAAGACTATAACTTAGTCGCGTATGGTTCTTTATGTGATTTATGATTCTTTACTGTGACTCTAGAGGAGTTCCCACACACAATACCTCTCTGGAGGAGTTCTCGTACACAACACACCAGCAATACAGATTGTATTCTATATTTTTACTCGCTATGATGGTCATGCATCCCATGTGTGTTGATTGGTATCTTGGCGTCCTTTTCATTAGTATGGCGTCATAGTCATTCATGGATATATTAAGGGATTCTAATGAGAAGGGATTCTTTATTTATGGGTATGGTAAGAGGTTCTTTATTGATGTGTATGCTAAGAGGTTTTTTATTTGTGGGTATGCTAAGGGATTTGTGGGGGTTCTTCTAACATCTCCCAAGAACCATCCATCGTCCTACCCAACTCCCCCTTCCAAACCTACAATCAGTACATACCTGAAAACATAAGCCCACGGCAAGATTACCATCCTGCCGTGGCATCAAACTTTCACCCCCGGGAATGCTTGCATCCAACGCATCATGTTCCTGAAATCTAATTCGGTTACCTCATCATGTAACCGACATTAATCCCCGAACATGTCAATGCGCATTACTAAGAAGCATTCTCTCATACACGTGCATGACATGTTCACCCTTGCCTTATCTGCTGAACTATCGGTCGATCGTTCAAACGATAATCTACAGCCCAGCCCATTGCTGGCTGCCTACAGGGAGTTTAAGTGTTGTTTAATGTAAACACACACCCGGCACATCGACCGATGAGACGTTGGCAATCTGCGTGCAAGCGAATTGATGCTGTACGCAGTGGCCAATGAGTAAACAAACAATGTTCCTATGTCCATTAGGTTTTCAGCAGCTGCAACTAAATTTCCCATGATCGGCCACCAACCGATCATGGAATTGGACATGATCATGATTGTATTTAAACAGTCATACCCATGCTCGTGTCCCTCGTTACTTTCTTTTAAAACAAACATACTCCCATCCAATCTAGTCCCTAGCCATTGTGGGCAAAGTTTCTGTTGACTTAACCAAAATCTATCCTCTATCGTACAGTAGCAATACACCCAGCCCGTACACCGATCATCATATTTGACCAGCTGCATGTTTGTTTTTCCTTTCCTTCGCCCAACGCATGTTTCGATTGTCTTTCTTTCCGAGGTAAAGACATTCAACTTATCTGGACGATGTCTATGGGAACCTTCCAATGGGATGCGAATCGGTTTCTCTTTGGTCATTGGGGCGAAGGAAAAATTGTTTTCCCCGCCGATGACATGAGTGGAAACCCATCCCACTCACCGAGGTTGGCTCAGCGTCGCTCAGCGCACGACGAGTCAGATTTCTGTCACCACAGCGGACGGTAGCGCCGCTTAACGTATTTTTCATCCTTCGCCGCGTTACGTAGTAGTCAAGTTTTAATCACGTAAAGACACACGATTTTAGAGTGTGAGTCAGAGTCCAGTGTTTTAGTTGTCAAATCGATAAACCGGTTTAGTCCTTTAAAAGTGAAGTTCGTGCAATACAGTCGGCGATATTGAAGGAGTTGTAGGCGTCCATCGCCGAAGGATTAAGTGAACATTGCTGTGAATAATTACTGAGTTAAGGAACACTAGAACGTATTAATACTTCCGGTAGTTTTGTTGTGGCCAATTTTCAAGACTGATGTACACTCTATATTGTGAACTCCCCGTCCTATGCACATGTGCCGATGGCATAGCTTGAATTAAATAAAGAACATTTAATCAACTAAGTACTTGTGTGCCTTTTCATTTTTTGCTTGCTCGAAGTTGAGTTATTTCGTAGACATTTTACAGTGAAACAAACGGTAAGTGTTGGGGCGTTGAGTAGATCTAATGCCCATGTCTGGTACATAGTTCAACCCCCACAGGTTCTCTATTCATGGATATGCGAAGGGATTCTTTGTTTGGTCAATTCGATGATAGTGCATAGCGTTAACACACGCAAACTGAAGTTTGAGCCGATTCCACACTTTACTTATTTCACCAAATTGGACAGATAGTTTCTTGACGCGAGAGAGAACTAGAGAGAGCGAGAGATAGAGAGAGAGAGAGAGAGAGAGAGAGAGAGAGAAATAGAAAAAAAGCAGTTGTGATTTAGACATCTTCGTTTAAATTGTTAATGTCTTGAATAGAATTTCTGTGTTGTTATTATATATTAATTATCATATAACCAAGGAAGTTCGAGCGGTTTCTAAAACAGACGTTAATTTTCATGCTGAAGTAATGGTTGATAATCCGACTCGAAGAATCAAAAATGTTGTTCAACTTTAAAATTAAAGATGGATGGCTGGCTCTCAGCGGGTCCGTAAAAACCTTAACGACATACTAGACTGTAAATTTAAACTCCCAGCGCCAGGTGGTAAAATGAAACCTATAGCGTTTGCTACGATAATGAAGAACGTGTTATTCGAACTGACGCTATGACGGTTAGAATCACTAAAGATTGAACCAATGCTCAACACATTACGCAGCAGTGTGTACGAATTTGATTTATAAACTCAAGTACACTCAACTGATGTGGAATTGTTATGTTATCGCTATGGTATACGGCTCTGATGCTTTTTTGCTTATTCGAATTTCCTTCGGTGTTCTTCACTATTTGCTTGTATATGGGTGTGTGTATCTATTAGACACGTCACTCTACTCCCTCCTCAGTAGTTTTGTTACGATAAACTTCGTAGGCGAACGACGGAGCGAGGAACGAGCGAGCGAGAGGACGTCGTAGCAGGCGAGTGTGCTGGGGCTCTATGTGGAAGTGTTCGAGTAGTAAAGTTCTGTTTACCTATGAGAGATTATGTGTTGTGTGTATACAGATCACGTCGGTGTCACCAATTATAGAGTTTGCTACAATAATGAAGAAGTGTGATTCGAACTGACGCTATGACGGTTAGAATCACTAAAAATTGAACCAATGCTCAACACACCAGCCCACTGCCCCGTGTACGAATTTGATTTCTAAACTCAAGTACACTCAACTGATGTGGAATTGTTATGTTATCGCTCTGATGCTTTTTTGCTTATTTCAACTTCGTTCGGTGTTCTTCACTATTTGCTTGTATATTGGTGTGTGTGTATCTGGTAGAAACGCCACAAACCTGCCGGCATCCAAAAGTAGAGGAACGCCTTCACTATCCTGCGCCACGGACTCGATATGCCGAGGTATCTATTTATTCTTCTTTTCCCTCGGGAGGCGTCTGTTACCATTGATTGTGGGAAAACGTTTTTTGTAATACTAAACAAAGATGAATAGGCTTCGAGAACCCCTTATCACTAATGGGGGAAGTGCTCTGGAGTACCTGTGAAAGTAAAGAAATCCGGTTGAACGCCCCTTACAACTGCTGGGAGAAAGCGTTTTAGAGTACCTCAAACAAGAACGGAGCGGGTTGGAAATAACTTCCCTCTGAAAACCATGCAAACATTTTCTATTCTAACCTTAATTTACTTACAAGAATAAATTCGTACGTCCTACGCATCCCCTGAGGTTCGGAACAGAAAAAAAAAAGTGTGCAAGGAGACTGTTACGTGGTAACTTCCCCGCCGCCCCTGTCTCGGCGAGTGAAAACAATTATTTCAAAATTAAGCTAAAAATAAATACATTTCAAACATAACCCTTTTCTAAATGCAAATTCAACTATTGGTGTAAACCAAGTACAGCTGGTGCACAAACCGGCCGAGTCTTTTCGCAGGGGCAGGGGAGTGAGGAGGATAGGGAGATGATAATGACGGAGATAGTCTTGTTGCTCTCGATTTGGTTTTTGGAATGACGGTTATGATTGTTTTATTGATTTTGCTGTTGTGTGCGGTTTTGAGATAAAAGGAAAAAGTACTGGTTCTCGTGTGATTCGAAATGAGATATAGCTAAGAAAGGAGCTGAAGGGTTGCGGAGTGCGGAAAGAAGTTGAAGTAAAATGTTGTTAGTAAATTATTCGGAAATGTTACAAAGTTGTTTTTGGTGTTCGAAAAATAAATGTTAAGGAATACTAAGTGTAAATTCGGTGTCGTTATTTTTGTTTTTTGACGTATTGTGGTGAAGAGGTCGAAGCGGACCTTCAACTACGGCGACACCAGCGAGGCTTCTCCAGGGGAGCCTATGGGGTAAAAGTATGTGTGCCGCGCACGGCACAGGGTTCACTTCGATCCCGCTGTCCTTGGTTATGTACCGGCGAAGGCACTGGTGAACGGGAATGTCCTTATTTTCCAGTTCACGACCGATTGATCACAAAACCACGCCTCTCGTAGTTAACAACAAACAGAAAGAAAGTGTAACACACGGTCCCAATTAAAAGGCTGCTCTTTATTGTCATTAATGGTGACTAAACATAAAACGTACACACAGATGTCTTACACTATTAAAGTTAACTAAACTTGCAAATTAAATTGTTGGTGACACTTCTTGTCTTTCCACGATTAAAGTTAAATGAACTTGCACATTAAATGGTTGGCGACACTTCTTGTCTTTCCACGATTAAAGTTAAATAAGCTTGCAAATCAAAGGGCGGCGTAATATATTATTTTCGCTCAACACACGCACCATTCCACCCACAAAATCAGACTTAACGGATCTCTTGGGTCGGCTCAAGAGGGATGTAAATTAACGTGAGGGCGCGACTTGCCCTCACGGAATCCGAACCGAGATAAAATTATTTCGTCGAAGCGGTAGGATACCAAAATCCCATCATCGCTTCAATAACCATATTTGGTATTCTCTTTTGCTTAGATGCTACTCAAAAAGGGGGTGGAAATATACACACGATGATTGCTTTCGCTGCTCATCGTGTGCGTCCGCAAGTATGCAAACATTGCATAAGTCTCCTTTAAAAGTTCGCAGCAGGTGCGAGTATATGAATGGCAAAAGGGTTGCAATGTTTACACGATTAGTGGCTACGTAAAGCATTATTGCTGATCGTGTACATTTCGCTGTATATGCTTGCAATCGAACTCTGATGGTAATTTTCCATTTGCGAATTCGATTGCTGGGACGCCAGCCGGATGCCCTCATGTATCGGTCGTTCGATGTGGGCATACTTGCTAAGGCAAAATACCTTTTTCTGCTAGTGTGCAGCTGGCGTGCTAAAGAATATCGTGTAGATATTTGCACAGGCAATATTGTTGGTTGGTTGATAAACCAAATTGCCTTGAAGAATATAGCGTTTGATGCCGCTGTAATTTCACTTCAGCGCGACTTAATGTTTCATTTTCTTGTATTTTGCAGGTACAGTACAAAGGTAAGTACAGGCTTTTAATGAATTTCAGGGACTGTTACCTTGTGTACCTGTAAGGTAAGTAGTGGCGTTCAATGGAACTGCCACGGTACTTATTTCTCTTTTGTTGTATGCCCTATTTGGGGGTTTTTACCAAGGTTTATTGGAAGATTGGTTAGTGGCGTTCGAAGGAACCGCCACAGGCCCACAGTGGAGTCTTTCCTTCTTGCAAGCCGAGGTACGGCGAGGATGCTGGATACTAGCCGACTACGAGTTCAGGTATTCGTATCGATCAAAATTATTGAGATAAACCTCTGTATAGGCAACTCGTGAAAGTGCATCCGAGTTTCCTGGGGCGAAATTGATATTTCGAGGCGGTCAAGGGGGCGGGCCCCACATTCCTAAGTTCCAATCAAACCACAGCCGCATCGGAAGAAGAAGAGCGGCTTATCAAGTAAGTACCCCGAAAGTGCATATGTTATAAATAAACGACGAAGTCAACTGCGAGGAAGATATGTGTATATAAGATAGGATCGGGTAGCCCCCTTTGGAGCCTCCGTTGATTGGATGTGCGGGAGCATTATGTGCCAGTGAATCATAGACACATTTGACACGCAGCGATTTCATAGACGAAACGATTGGCGCTCTCTGGAACACGGCAGCTCGACGCGGCTCTTTGGGGTCGCAAATCTTGAACTCCCACATTTGGCACAATCCCGTAAGGAGACAATCAGCCAAGATACTTCCTAGAGGCTACCACTGGCACAGCCTCCCAATACACCATTCGGTACAGCTACAGAGCTACAGGTTTAAATGTTATATAGGGAAACTAATATTTACCACTGGCCCACGACTGCAACGATTACGAGGTTATATATATATATATATATATATATATATATATATATATATATATACACAATAAAACTATAACAAGATCGATTCAAACGAGTCAAGGACACATGTGTCCTCCATCGTGTCTTTGGAGGACACATGTTTGTCATCTTGCGACAACCAGAATCACATACATCCGTGGGGATGTTGGATATTGGGATCGGTTTCGACATATATGAAAGAGAGAAGGAAAAGAAAAGATACCTAATCCTATCTAAGGATAGTGCCCACAGGGTTAGTTCAAATGGTCTCTAACTACTTGGATGGAGAAATGGTGGGAAAGAAATCATACAAGACCTGTAGGTTTTGAGTGCAGTAGTAAACGAAGATTAGGTCTTCGGCGTCTGATAATCTGCGTTTTGGTCGGTGTGTGTGCATTAGTGCCGTCTTGTACCGTGCGCCCGTGTATGTAATTAGTTGAGAGTAGACTCTATGGGATGGGTCCAGGAATCCTCCATTATAGAGGGGAATGTCGTTGGGAAGGGTGCTTTCTTCAGTTTTGTACTGAAGAAGAAATTGGAGCGGTCGGATTCGAGGAGATCGAAGGAGAGAAGTATCAAGAATGCAGAACCGGGGATAAGTAGGTAGTAGTATACCTGCGAGGTACTTGTACGCTAATTGTAACAAGTACTCGTCGATAGGGGTAATGTGAGAGTTGGGGTAATAGCGACCGTCCGGGCTTCTAGAGTGCTTAGGGCATGTTCTGAGGTGTTTCCTTTCGAAAATGCTAGGTCTTTCCATTTGGCCTGAAGATATACAAGACCATATGGGAAAGGCGTACGATATTCCAGATCGGATTATATGCTTACAGCAGAGAAGTCAACTTTCGCGTCAACTTTGTTGCTCCAGTTCGACATGTTGTGGGTGGGGAAGTATTGTGCCTGTGGCACTCGGCTCGCTTCCTTCCCGCTTCTTATTTTCCGCGCCTCCGGAGTCGAATATGTCACCGCGTTCTTTTGGAACCGAATAAAATTAACTGCTTCTAGAATCGTAGACGTGTGTCTCTAGAAATATCGCTTTTTTGCCTCTCCAACTTCTGCCGACAAGGTTAACACGAGTGGAAGGGAAAAATGAGCGCTAATGCGTCGTCCAAGGACAATGAACTATGACGATACACCACCGACGAAGGGAAGAAGGAATAAAACACCCGGGCCCGTTGAATGTAGATTTCCTTTATTTTTGTGTAACACATGTAGTTCTTAATAGTTCCATCCATATAATTTAACACCAATACTTTTGTTTTAACAATTACTTTAATTAACGTAACGCATGTAGTTCTTAATGGTTCCATTCATTTAAATTAACACAAATACTTTTGTTTTATTGATTACTTTAATTAACTTAACGCGCGTAGTTTTTTTAATTTTCGTAAGGCAACTAATGCACTCAGGCGACAACCACTGACCGCCTTCGCAAATTAAATTCGACTTTTTATGTCCGGCCCCGGTGGCGGTTGAATCTCGACTGACTAATAATCGGAAGGAAAAAGTTGCTCGCGTCGTGGCAGTGAAGTCATAGCTAAATAATCTCACTGCCACTTACTAGGAACTTGGAAGGAATTGCTATGCTCGCATATGGGGTTCAGTTCCAGTGAATCCTTGCCGTATAAGCTGAGTTGGATTCGTTGGTTGTGTATACTGGGAAACTTGTTTTGGCGGTATAGCCAAGTATGATCAAGGGTCTTGCTCGTTGTGATTGTTTCGTGGAAATTAGCTGTCGCTTGGTTGCAAGCGAGAAGTGTAGTTTAAGGAAGAAATGAACCGAAATGGTTTTCGGGGGAAATTGTAATTGCTTGGGTGCGAGCAAGGAATATCGTTTAGATAAGATATTAACCGAAGCAATTTCGGGAAAATGTATGCGGCTCGGTATAGTTGGTGGTGATGGTTAATGTTCCGTTGTAGGTTTGAATATGCGTTTTATTACAGCATATGCATTTCGGGGAAATTAAGATTGCTTGGTCACAAGGAAGGAATATAACTTAAGTAAGGAATTGACCGAAGCTATTTTGGGAAAATGTATGTGGGGTGATGTAATTGAGAGAGATGATTAGTATTCCGTTGTAAATTGGAATATGCATTTATTTCAGCTTGGGAAATGGGTTCCTGGTAAATTGGGGGATGTATGCAATTGCGGATGTGGGACGGATGCTGTTGCATGTTGGGATGGATGCGGTTGCAGGTTTTGCATGGTTTGGGATGGGGAGTTGGGTTGAGGTGACGCACTGTTAGTGGTCAAGATTGGTTGGCATTGTGGGTTGGTTCTCCATATGGTATAGAGAACCCCCACAAATGTGTTTGATGAAATTCATTTTTGGGATATAAGTGACCCCAAGATATTTCATCATGTCCTGTGGTATAATTATAGTACCTCCGATTTGTATTCGAATATTCTGTGAATATCGAAGAGTAGTTTGGGAGTGGCTCCTGCTTTGGGTGGATTAAGTTGGATTCATTTGCCATCGATTGTAATACTGATACTCAACGATTTACAATTTTTCGTCTCCCTTTATACATTTTGCATGCGAAGATCGTCCTAATGTGCCACTGTACAGCGAACAGCTGTTGTGTATGCTGTTATTGTGCCGGTAGCGTCTTATCAGGAATCGAGTAATTAGTACTCGAGTAATTAGCATCTTCCTGGGGATCGACACGACGCTGCCTTGATGCAGCCTCTTCCTGGGAATCCGCACGATGTTGTTTTGATGCAACGTCTTCTTGGGAATTCGCACAATGTATCGGGGCGGGGGCTCTCCTGGGCATGGAGTAAGGCGCCGCTAGCAGTAATCCTATCCACCGTTAGGGGTACATGCATTAGAGCTTTTCTGAAAGCTTATGCATCGGCACGTTGCGTTAGCTAACGTAGAGAACATGTTGACAGTAGTAGTTCAGAAATTCGTAGTTAAGTATGGCAGCGTCCAACGCAATTATTAGGGCTTGTTTTCTGTACGAGTTTAAATTGGGTGCAAAATGTGCTGAAGCAGCAAGAAAAATATGTGAAACATTCGGAGACTGTTAGTGAATGAACAGCTGTGGTTTCGGACCTTTTCGAGTGGTGATAAGACCCTTGTAATATCCAAGGATCTTGTCGGCTTTATTATTGAAGAATTGCGATAATGTAAAATCCGTGCATGTCGGGTTCTACGTCGTTTCAAGGACGAGACAAACGGTGCCGATTGGAATGCTGCAAGCAACTTTTGCAGCGCTATCGTAACCGAAGAGACGACATCCTTTTGAAAATTGTGTCGGAGGATGTGTCATGGGTCCATCATTGCGATTCGGAAGAGAACATACCGAGCACTGAATATCGGGATCAGTCTTCTCAACAGCCGATAAAGTTCAAAACACAACCAACTGCCAAAAAATCTCACGAAAAAACCCGGTAGGCGTAGGTGTGATGAGCTGACACTACCATAAGGGAAAAAATCATCAAGTAAACACCGACTCGCCAAAAAGGAGATGTAGGGAAAAAACGGAAAAAGCGGGATATACGCGTCGGCACGTGGATTGTTCTAATGTTATATAAATCAGACGCGATACAGACGGGCGTAGAAAACGGGAAACAGTATAAAATGGACTTCGTCGCGCTTCGGGATCTCCAACTCCCACATCAAGTAATCAAAACCAACGGGTTTACACTGGCGTGTGGAGGTTCCGATACACATAACCTCGGAGCCGGCTTCATCATAAGCTAAAAGATTACGCCCCATGTAAAAGATGGGAAATTTATTAATGAGCGAATGTCGGTGCTAAAAATACATGCCCCATGGTTCAACTATAGCTCCTCAATAGTATACTGGTTAGTATACCCGCCTGTCACGCGGGAGACCGGGGTTCGATTCCTCGTCGGGGAGCCTCTGGCGCAAGACTAATGACCTTGCCCGGAAAAAAAAAAAAACAAATCATTATGGAAAATTTAACAAGCCTCAGGACTTGCTAAATAAGGCCAAGACCGGTTCTAGGTTGTAGTGCCGATGATGATGATGGTTCAACTATGTATTTATAAACCTACACGCCCCAACAGAATATACCGAGGAGGAGACGAAGGACACGTTCTACGATACCCTAGAGGAACTATTTGATGGGATCTCATTATTCGATGTTAAAATCCTCCTCGGGAACCTCAATACGAAAATTGGAAAGGAAGATATCTTCCAACCAACTATAAGTAAAGAAAGCCTACACAACGTTTCAAAGGATAATGGAATTCGAATTATTACGTTTGCAGCGTCAAAAGATCTGGTAGTAAAAGGCACGATCTTAAAGCACTAGCAAATCCATAAAAAGGATATCACTAACCAAATAGACATCACTCGAATATCCTTGACTTAGGATCATATATAGAAGCAGATTGCGACTCCGATATGGGCAGTCACGGGAGACGAGTAAAAAGTTCGACATTGATAAAGTAAAAGAGCTGCGCAAAAGGGCTGAATATCAAGACGAACTAACGGAACTAAGACGAAGCCATCAACCAATCAAACAATCAGCCCAAATGGTATTAGGTTTTAAAAAAACCATAAATTAATTCCAAAGCTTGGTTTGACGATGAGTGCAGTGCGAAGATCGAAGAACGTAAGCGCCTCAGAGTGATCCACTTAGAAAGATATGATGAAGTCAACGCAGAAAGATACGCGACGATTCGGAAAGATACAATGAGACTCATCAAACGCAAAAAACGCGAAGGAGAGAAGACTGGGATCGAAAAAATCCTTGAAAATTCCAGAGCAAGGAACATCAGAGGTATGTATGCCGGCATAAATTCAATTAGAACTGGCTACCGAGGGAGAGCCAACATAATTTGAGACGCAAACGGCTGTCTGGTCACAGAAACAAACAATATCGTGACAAGATGGAAGTTGTACTTTGAATTGTCTGCTCAATGTGCGCACTCATCAACCACAAACAAACGCAACAGACGTACAGGCGAGCGTCAGATCCCAGAGTCCTCTTTCAACGAAGTTGTAGACGCAATAAATCCATTGAAGAGCGACAAGGCTCCCGGAATCGAGTGCATACCGACAGAGCTTGTGAAGTATGCAGGAGAGACAACCACTCGAAAGATCCACCAACTCATCAAAACAATATGGGATAAGGAAGTCACTCCGGAAGAATGGAAAACCTCAATAGTCGTCCCCATTTTCAAAAAAGGCGCCAGATCTGACTGTGAAAATTACAGAGGAATATAATTGCTCCCAATCACATATAAAATATTAACAAATGTCATACTGGCGAGAATCACATCGTACGCAGAAGAAATACTGGGAGACTACCACTGCGGATTCTGTAGGAACCGGTCAACAAGCGGCCAAATGTTTACAATAAGGCAACTGCTGGAAAAGAAGTGGGGATACGGAGAGACGGTTCACCAACTGTCCGTTGACTTCAAAAAAGCCTACGACTCAGTCGCAAGGCAAATACTCTACCATATTGTAGTTGAGCTGGGACTCCCGAAAAAATATGCCGCCCTCATTCAAATTTGCATGAACGAAAACAAAGGGTGACTTAGAATAGAAAACCACCTCTCAGAACCATTTGAAATCCGGGACGGACTAAAACAGGCGATGGCCTATCACCGTGTCTTTTTAACCCTGTGCTCGAGTATGTCATCAGAAAGGTAAAAGACGACAACATGCCGGGATCATCATCAGAAACAAAATTATTTAGAAATAAATTAAGACAAAACAAAATATATGATTAGGGCGAGAGCAGGTGGAACTCAGGGAACACATATAAACGTCAGAGGCAAGATATTTGAAAAAGTTAAAGAATTTAAATATCTGGGAACGATACTGAGGGCCAGTAACGAAATGTCGAAGGGAATTAACAAAAGACTACACGCCGGCAATGCTAGTTGACATACAGTCAGCAAACTGCTGAAATCCAATTATTCCAATAGCGATGGGACTAGTTTCCATGTCAACGGTCTTCCCAACAAAAAAAAAATCCTTGTTTTGATCTCAGAATAATAATAGCCACGATTCTCACGCTGGCTATCGAATTGAAATGCTTCTGTTTACTCAACGTAAACAGAAGAAATTATCTTCGCCTGCACCGCAGCATTCTCTTGTGAACACTTAAATATGTACACAAGCATCGTAGCCTCGATCATTGCAGCGAGATTTGGTTCCATGTTATCAACAGAAAAGGAAACCCCATTCCCTATGATTTATGATGGCATAGTCAGCCAACCTCGGTATTCGATCTTTTATTTGATCAGCCGGCGTATCTGAGTTTCCTTTGGCCACCCTTCGCTCGCTTCTGCGTTGTCGTGGTTCCCAACAAATGGATTTTCACCCAGGCCTCTACGGCCACAGGGGAAATGCGTCGGTTAAAGATTCCAGTTCGATCGCTCTTTGGTTATCACCAGGGAAATTATCGGATTGGCTACTTCCAGACCGATGGAAATCCATCTTCATCGCGGCTAGTGGATGTTGACGGCAACAGACCACGAGGATTCATAATTCTACAATTGAGGAGCGCTGTCGAGAGCGGCAAGTTTTTAGTCGGCGCGTCATACAAAAGTCCTATAGGTAACAAGAGGAAATATGTTCGTTTTTCTCCCGGTTTAAGAATAATTTAATTTAACAACGAAATATTTTCGCGCGAGTTATAATTTGGTGTGTTCCTTTATGTGAATCATTGCCGAAGTGCTCATAGTTAAACGAACAAATCATTGTAAACAGTTTTAAGTAAAATTAGGCAGTAATTGAAGCCGTAAAATTAAAGAGATCTTTTGATTAACAGAACAACCAACTTGTTTCATTTAACCAACCAAACCTGTGTGCTCTATTCGTTTTGTTTTTCTGGTGGAACAATTTTTCTCTCAACAAATTGTGGGTGTGCCGCTGAACCCACGCCCATGAAGGCGTATGAGTGACACAAACCCTACAGGTTCATATGATAAGATTACGCTTCGGCGGTTTTCAAGCTTCCCCTGGTTTCGTTCAACCACTTTGTGCTTTGGCGTTGGCTCGTTTATTCTACACTTCATTATCTTAGAAATCGTTTTCTATAAAAACGTTCACTGATTTATGCGCCGCATGTCATGATTACCTGATCAGCTACAACCAGAGCCATAAGCCGCTATCGCTGAACGTTTGTAAGAATTAATAAAATACACAATTGGGAGCACACCTTTAGATAACGCACAACATATTATATTGTATGTAATTCTTTACACCCCATTTATCTATGAGCATTCTAAGATTAAGATTCCATTAAAGCCTCGACGAAAGTTCTGGCTCTATGGTGCTCGCACCCATCCAAACATTCTTAATATACGGTGACGATGTGCCCCATCCTTGGGGTACTCCAAACCGAAACGTACGTATAATTTGTGTCTTCGTCGGCTTTAGATCGTACTGGATTTTCAAACGAAGGTTCTCCCAGAAGGAAGGTAAATCTATCCATTCCGATGAATAAATGAGCTTTCTGGAAAAATAATGTAATGTATACCAGGATTTATATTATAGTGCACTAAGTAGATGCTGTTATAATGGGAAGACATTAACGCAGGCAGTTTTATGATGCAAAAAAGAAAAACTCGAAATTGATTTAAATACATTCGTCTACTTTATTTATGTTTATTTACTTTAGCTTGATGTAATGTTAAGAGAATTCGCGAAATAATGTACTAAAAAGAATGAAATTAAAAATTCGTATTAAATGTACAAATTGTTACTATCTAGATTGAGTATAGAAAAAAAAAAGAAGTTATTAATAAATAATGTACAAGTGCGTGGATCCACATTCACATATTACTATCCGCTTTTATCCACAAGATATCGACAAATGCCAATAAAGTCATTGAAAGTTTTACCCTCATTATTGTTCGTCTTAATCTAGTTACCCAGAAAGTGAGAGAGCAGCTTTAAGTGTAAGTTCCAAAACAGTCCTGGGGTGGCCCACATTTATTCACACATGAGTGGGGTTATGTGTAACACATACATGTGCGTACAGTGATTTTCTTTAAGTGGAACTGTTGAGGTAGAACGCTGAGCTAGGGGGGTCTTGTGATAAATTAATAAATCACGTAACTTTAGGAAATTTAGCATTACTGTGACACGCCATTAATTCGCTAAATTACTCCCAGCCGGTGTGTGTAGCCCTTTCTGTCCAGGAGAATGTACAATCCCAATGGGGGAAGGATGTTTTGCGGGTTATATCGTCTATCGAAGCGACAGAGCTTATGTTTCTGGTTACTAGGCCGTATCGTAATATTAAACTCGTTCTTTTTGCAGCGTGATGTTATTGTATGTGTGAAAATCCTTCAAATCAATCCTGCTCTTGCTCGTTGTCTTCTTCTAATATTACCTCATGATATACATTCGTGCGCGCCTTTAATGATACAAGTGTCGCCGACAGGGGGATTAAACTCCTTGGCGGAGAAGGCGGGGGTGGGATGTAATCGAGTTTATGTGAATCTCCATTAGAACAAGAGGATTTTGTTAGAGTGTCACCCTCAATTGGTGCTGCCACCAGCTTTGCTGTCACACCCGGTGATGCTTCAGTTGTCGTTATACTTTCCAAAGATATCGGTGCGTTTTTGGTAATTATTTGTGAATCACTGCTATGTACGCTACTAGAGATTTCGATTGTTCGGTTTAATAGGTAATCCAAATCAAGAGATATTCTACCCAACATTCCGTTGATGGAGTCGTCATCTCCATCGTTCCGATCTTCTGTCAGCACATTTGGCGCGTTGAAGGGATGTATTAGAGGTGATGGGTTCATATGGTTAACGTTGTTTTGGGGATTTGTTATTTGCATGCAAAACGAATCAATTTGTTCGACCTTCGTACTGCTTTCGGTTTGGTTGATAGATGAGCTAATTGTTACAATCGGCATAAATGGTACTGATTCCAATGGTAAATGACATGTACTGAATGCTGCTGTTGATTCAGCTGACGCAACCGTTGATGCTGCTGCCGATGGATCAAAAGTTTGAGTTATTTTTGGTGTTTCTGAAATAGTAACACGTTTTCGTGATTTTGGCGTTTGATTTTTCGATGTGGTAGATGAGGTAGTCGCAGGTGGTAAGTTCATTAAGAAGCTCTTGTTGCGATGTTGCTGATTGTTTGTGGTTTTACTGGAATTTGTCGTAACATCGGGTGACTTGGTTAAAATCGTACTCGTTCTAATGCCAATGATGCTGTCTGGAAGAAAAAAATTTAATTTATTTACTTATTGCTTTGTTTCATATTTTGCTTTTAATTATTAGCAGATATTGGAAGCAAAATTTTTAACAATCATCGATATCATCATCCTTGTCGGCACTACAAGCGGGGTCCGGTCTTGGCCTTATTTAGCAAGTTTCAAGGCTTGTTAAATTTTCCATAATAATTTCTTTTTACGGGCAAGGTTATTAGCCTATCATCGATATAGAAGTTGTAAATATAGTACGGAGAAAATTTGTCGACGTTAAGATATAGAACACTTTCATTTGAAAGGCCTGATCTAAACAATTTTAAAGCTGAACTAAGGGCGTCTGCTCGAAATTTCATGGCAGCTATGTATCCCTTCGTTTAAAAGGCGCCTCTGTGCTCCTGACTGCGAGAAGGGCCAGAATGAGACGGGTTAAATGTAGATTAAGGTCGTAGATAAGCTCAACACGATCTTTCAAGTGTTTGGAGTTTGGCCGTTAGGCGGTGAAAAATGAGATTGGCCGATCGGGAGCCTGCCTGAGGTGTGGCGAGAAATGAAACCTAGCAAAAACCTGTACAAAACTATGTTACGTCTCCAGCGCCGTGCTTCCTCTTTATCGGGGGAAGAGCGTGGAGGTTTTAATATATGCGTCTGAACTCTGTTCTTTCCTCAAAACTCAAACTCATTGGCTTCGAACTCGCACTTATAACTTTTATTTAAAAACGCAAAACTTAAACTTATTACTTCGATTTAAAACTCCTCTTTCAATACTCAATTAAAACTCTTCTTTCAATACTCAGTTAAAACTAACTAACTCACTCTAAACTCAAACTCAACTCAAAGTCAACCCCAAGTCAACTGACTCTCAACTAACTCAACTAACTCAACTAACTTTTACAATTCAATTTTCCCTCATCTTATAGAACATTGTGTTCTGATTTACTGTAACTTATAATATGAACAAAATTAATTTTATCAAAGTATTCCTTTTACTCTCTGTGACTTTTAAATTTTGAATAAACTTTGAACGAAAATCAAAGAGCCATGTTTCAAATGAAAAAAGGTGCATGTTATGAAAAGGGGCATGTTATTAAATGTGCTGTAATAGGCTTGATATAGAATATTGTGTATGTTTATTTATGATATGTATTAAATGAGAGTGTTAGATATGTAAGGAGAAAGTTTTAAGGATGTGTTAGATAAGAAATGAGATTCAGTGTTAAAGCTAATAAGGGCAGTATTCTGGAATACTACATCAGCTATCAAAATGCGCAGTATACCCAGATGGCAGCAAAGAATGCAATAAGTACGTTGCTAGTAGTCCGAGATGCCCAGCATACAGAAATGCCGTGCAAAAACTTAAGAAAGCCAAGGATGTCTAAGTGTATTCAAATAAATCTTAACACAAGCGGGGTCGCACAAGCCTGCTCAAAGGGCACTAGAATGCAAGGCTGAAATTTTTCTGATGGGTTAGACGAATGGAGGTCTCCGCAATGCATACTGATGGAGACAAAATGTCAGAGGCAAAATACCGATCTGGGTTACTGGGAAGTTGTCCTTTGAAAAAACAAACACCGAAGACCATAAAGGATTTGTCTGTGCAAATATGCGAGGGTCAGCCACGCACAAGGCTATTTAGCTCGCAACTTGTTGCTAAGCAAAAAAAAATATAAAAAATTACCATTTATATTTGATTCACGCTCGTATAAGAACTATACTACGAGTGTGAATCATATATAAACGATAATTTTACTTTTTTGCTTAGCAACAAGTTGCGAACAAGCTAATATTTTGTGTGGCTGTTGTTTGGTTTATGAAGAGTAAGGAAACTGGCTTGGATAGCGGTCACGCTAATTAATAAGTCTTCTTATTTAATTAATAAAATGTTTACACTTTATTTTCTTAAAACTGTATTTAACATATAGTCTAGATACTAGGTGTATCTGAACACATCAGTCGATGAAACCTGACTGACTTATTCCACCGTTCGCCTATATCGCTTTTCCAGTCATCTTTTTTTGTTTCTCCAATTTCTTATCTCACACTTCATTTGGGTCGTGTGATCGTTTTGATAATCCTGTTCGATGATTGTTTGGACAGCTGTGTCATGTCGGGTGCAGCACTGAATGCTATCTTCAATGCTGAAGGTTTATCTGTTGCATTGTTTGGACAGCTGCAGCAGTGAATCCTATCTTTAATGCTGATCACGTTGGAGGTCATCATTTTATTACATTGTGGTGTAGGTTTGTGATTTGATGAATCTTATGTTCTAGTTGGGAGTTGGGTGTGTTAACTCCCTCGACTTTGTAGTCAGTACAGCCATGGCGACGAGAGGTACGCACGTCTGTTGCGCAACCGATGATTATAAAATGTTTAATAAACGAGGGCGTTAAACTCTCGGAAATTTTTCCTCGTTGGAAAGCACAGCTTGGTGACGATACACTGTCTCAGAATCGTGTGTATACGTCGGTCAGAGAATTTAAAAGTGGTGGAGGACGTAGAACGGAGAACTCGACGCCCAAGGACAAGTCGTACAGATGAAAACATCCATGCCGTTCTACAGCTTATTGAAAGTGATCGCTGTTTAACTGTTGGAGAAATCTCATCAGAAGTGAGTATCAGGTAGGGAAAAAGCCGCATATCGAAACAAAAGACGAGGTATGCCCATTCGAGATTTTAGTGACAACGCCAGGCCTCACACTGCGTCCTTGACAAGGGACACATTGGAAGACATGGCCTGGGAAGCACTCGAACACCCTCCTTATAGTCCAGATTGTCTCCCTGTGACTATTTTTTGTTCACAGCCTTGAAAGAATCACTTGGAGGAAAGAAAAATTCAAAAGCAATGAAGAAGTCGAGGAGTACGTGCGCAATTGAGCCGTCCTAAATCTCTCTACGAACAAGGGATATCAAAGCTTTCAAATCGAAAAATGTTGATATTATAGATAGTGTGTCACAGTATTCAATATTGGTAGATACTGTTTAACCCTATTCAATAAATGTAGAAAAAGAAACTATCTTTTATATTTAATTCACTCCACGGGCGGAGAGCGGAAGTCAGTACCGACCACAGCGGCCGGCGGATGGAAATCGACTCGACGATAATTATCTCATGTCGTGATCACTCGCTAATCTTGATGATGGTGGTATGTGTGCATGGTCCTTTCATGGATGAAAAACGAACCTAGAACAAGGAAAGGGAATAAAGAGTATTCATGGAATACGATTTCGGTAAAGCAAACAAAACCGAAATCGTCGGATGCATGTGCGTCGCGGCTAAACAAAGAGACAACGTTTTAGCTAGGTTACTGGGTAATGGTGTTTATGGCATCGCTAGCAAGGGTACGTATTGAATTCCTATTTGCATTGTTTGCAGTAGGATTTAATTGATGCCAAGAGACGCGGGATGCGTATTTGCTTTGGTTTGCACATTGTGCGAGTCAGAGGATTTTATTGCTGGGAGAAAAGGTCGCCAGCCAATGTATACATAAAGAAATTTATCGTAAACATGAATGAAACTGGGGATAGGCGACGCAATGATAATTATCCCTGGCTGGAATGATTACATGATATGTGAACCGGGCTTTTTCCTTTCAGGACAATTTATGATAAGGAAAGTAAGAACTCTTACAGGGGATTTGTAAGCGAAGGAATGCTTGAAAAGGTAAGAATTCTTTTGCAGAAGCTTTATGATTATAGCTTTGCTCCAATTAATGCGTGTAGCATTTTCAGTGCTTAATGCGATTCCATTAGCAAAAACGTATGCTTCTAGGGATGAGGTAATGGGGGTTTTTAAGTAATTGTACCGTGGGGTTTGGCGGGACCGCCACACAATCTATTAATATTGTAATATTAGATCTTAAGTAAAAACACAATTATAAATTAGTCTTAAGATAGATTCAAAAGACGGAAGATCCTCTATAATAAATATAAATAAACGGAAAGATCGCGTTCGTTTTCTTTTATAGAAAGTTTGTTGCTAACGAAAGATCGTTGGCTCAAATCTATAATTCCTAGACCCCGTTGTACTAAAAAAAGGTAATAAGCCACGTTTAATAATGGGAGAGGGTGATCGACCTCACTTTTGCCAGCATGTCCCTCTCAAGAAGCTTCGAGTGGAGTGTGTCGGACATCTAAGTACCATAAAAGCGCAGCGTGGGGTATGGAAAACAATTAGGCCCTGCTTGACTTCATGACGAAGAATCTAAAAGTACCACAAAGTCCAACCGCAAGAGCAAGCACAACTAATGGAAAACCTGACGAATGAGCTCAAGAACGAACACATATAGGACAAAACTTGGGGAACAAGGAAATCTCCGAGCTCCGTAGCAAATGCCTTAAATTGCGACGAAAAACACAATGTAAGATAAGACGATCAGTGTATGAAACCCTTCATAGCCAATTTCGGAAAGATAGAAGGCAGCTGAATAAAACCATAAAAAGAAGGAGAACTCTAGGTTTCAAGACACTAGCAGATGAAATCCAAAATAACGGATGGGGCGGCGCCCTTGTATACATACAAGCCATATACCGCACAGCCCTGAACTGATGAACACCACAGTGACCTGAGTGATGGAAATTTTCGTCTTCCAAATATGGTATCCGATCAGTAAATGGAGGTGGAGTCAGTAACCGTCAAGGAAATAAAAAGGGCTGTGGGGAGGAAGTATTGTACCTGACACGGGCACACGGTTCACTTCCTCCTCCATCCAATTGTCACTAAGGTTACAAAAAGGTTCCGCCAAACACTGAAAGAACACTGTTCACAAACGCGGAAGGATGAACGAAAACATCCCGGAAACTGCAGCACAGGAGAGTAAAAAAATAAAACGCACTGTCTATGGTTTATTAATTAAAAAGTTTATTGCAGATAATGGATAATTACTTTAAGGTTGATTAAATGCAAAACATGAATTAAAAGTCATTTGTTTTTGTTACTTGTTAATTAAAAGGTTTGTTGAAGTTAACCGATAGTTACTTCGTGGTTGATTAAATGCAAAACATGAATAAAAATTCACTTAAATTAAAGCGCGCTTTCCCGACTCGACTTCGGATATATGCGTCCCCGCGTCGTCACGGGGAGCAGGAGATAGCACCACCGTGGTTGTCGGCGGATGTAATTGGACTCAAACGATATCCTCTCTAATAAGGATATCGTTTTTTACCTACCACCAGGAAAACGTAAAGTCTCTCTTGGTGGTATAGGAAACCAGATCTTGTAATACAGTTCATGGTGGTATGTGTGGGATCGTTGAGATCACTATTCACACGTGCAGTGGAACAGCGAAACAGGGAGGCGGCAAAGACAAAAGGAAGGCGACCAAATGGTTCGCTCTTTAATGAAGGTCATGTTTATACGATGCCTCGTCGCTATTTTCGACGTTAGGAGAAAAAGGTGCTAAAAGCAAATTGAATGTTTATGGCATCTCTGGCTGCAATAGAAACCGGGTTCATATTTGCATTAGGAAATGCTGGAGAATTTGGTTTCAGCGTCTATTGCGCTAATTATATGCAGCTGCTTGGGTTGTTTGTTGGTAAGACAAACAAAAAAGGTTGCCAGGCAATGTATATGAATGGTATATGACGCGGCTGGAAAAATAGACGGCGCGATATTTATGGTATTTGTCTGGTACTGAATTGGTTCAGAATACCAAATAAGCAAACAAAGAAATCTTATGAAAAATTGTATGCGAAGGGATGCATGAAGGTAAGTTTTCTTTATAGGGATTTTAGGGTTATAATAATTGGGTCTGTTTGATGCGTGAAGCATCTAAGATGCTAATGCGAATTGCATTAGCGAAAGCTGGTGCAGACCCGGGTTATGGTTATGGGGGTTTTTTCAGGAAGGCGAGCCGTGGGATCTGGCGGAATCGCCACAGGGCCTCCCGAAGAATCAAATTGTCAAAGGCTCCCCGACTGGATGGTATGTATATCAAACGGGGTACTGAAAAGGATCATGCTGGTCCAGCCAGAAATATTCCGTATAATATACATCAAGTGCCTAAGAGAAACAATTTTCCCAAAATTCTGGAAGGAACAGAGGCTAATTTCAATACCGAAAGATAACAAACCACCCTAAGAACTATCATCACATCGTCACACCTGCCACCTGACCACAGCTGGGAAGGTATTGGATGTCATCATGCTTTCGAGATTAGAGCGGTATATGGCGCGAAGAGGAAGACTTTAACATATGCATTGGGGTTTCGAACGGAAAGTACAGTAGATGTATTACCTAATTAAAACCGCCCCGAATCATTGAGCTGATTCGCGTTCTTAAATCCTACGTACCGATTTGGTAGAAATCACTATCATATGTCATGTTGTTTACCAACAGCAAAACATTGGGAAACGACGCTGTTTCGATCTAGCGAAACATTTTTTTAGATCCTCAAATTCCATTTACAATCCGATGTAAACGTTTTCCCAAGTCAATGTTCTTCTTTTTCAGGTAAAAAAAGTACAGGCCATTCACTTAGGAATAGTTCCAGCACCTGGTGAAAAGTATGCATGAGTATACTTTTCAACCCCCTCCAATTCCCCCTCTAGCAATTCACATTATAATTCTGCATTCAAAGAATTACCCTAGGCTCTAAGCGAGGATACAGAGTCTACCCATTGGTTTCCATGGCAAACGAAACCAAATCAATCCCTAATCCACGCTGCTCTCCTCTGCAATTTTCCAATTGACTGCTGAATGAAATTACGAGAGTTTATTCGCGCGTAGTAAGCGGGGAAATGGGAAACTGAGGATGAGTGTGCGATCGGGAGTGGGCGATCGGTGTAAAACGGTGCGAATGGGCAGAGATATCTCTAGTGTGTGTATTTTTATAGTATAAGTCAGTCGCTGTAAATGGGTCAATAAGCTGAATGCACATTAATACAAAGATCTTATGAAAAGTGAAATGCAATTGTTTATATAAAGTAGAGTTCTGTAAAATACTAAGTTTCAAAGACAACAAAGGAGACAAAGAAAATAAAATTCACTAAGTGCACACTAATGCAAAGATGAAGTAAAAAGTGGTTATAGCGTTAAGCAAGGATAGTGAAAAAGGTAAATTGGACACACGATCAAACGGGTGAAAAGTGAAGCATTGAAGCCCCAGGCTACTGGCCATGTGTACGAATTCGATTTTTAAACTCAAGTACATTCAACTGAGGTGGAATTGTTAAGTTATCGCTATGGTATACGGCTCTGTTGCATTTTCTTATCCGATTTTCGTTTGGTGTTCTTCACTATTTGCTTGGGTATTATGTGTGTATCTGTTAGAAACGCCACAAAGTAACAGGCTAAAATAGAGTGGCGAGTTTTAATTGTTTTATATGTGCAAAAGGAATCCGTTTATAAGATCTTCTCAATGGAGGTTATCCAAGAGGGCAAATAAGGAAATCAAAAGGACAAACAATAGGAAAACAGAATTTTCCAAATAGTCGCTCATCGTCATCTCGACGAAACAAGACCCCGACCGGGAAACTGTGAGTACACCCATTGTTCTATATTTTAAAATTGTAACAGATGCAATCGCCTATGGGTGCCGAATTACCGATGGAGTGCTGGCGGAATGCAAATGGTATGGTGGCGCAGTCATCACGCTGGACGTCAAGAATACATTTAAATCAGCTGACTGGCAACACATTCTCTGGCAAAAATTGCCACTAACCGCCGACGAGTCAGCACGTGCGCCTCTGCTTCGTGATGTGCCATCGGATCAATTGTGTAAAGTGTTTAGGGTATCTTAAGTAAACACAAGATACCTTAATTGCACTATTGGTTCGCGCGTCGTCTTCTGTGGGATCCGACGTAAATAAACGGATCACCACAAACGTGCCCGAGTGTAGTGCAGTAATATATATGGGATTCGCGCCGTAGTGTGAAAATTGTGTGAAAGTGTACAGTGCGGGAAAACGCATACCCTTTCCTTTCCTTGTGTCTGTTTTTCTCTTTTTCGCACCTCTGTTGCGTCCCCCAGGCATCGATAGTCTCGATTGATTTATAATCTCTGGAGGGTTTTTAGTGTTTTGAGTGGCATAACATTCGCCACAAAAGGAATGAGACCTGGATTTCGGCACGGATCTAGTGGGGCACCAACTACAAGGGCATAACTCCTGTAGTGGTTGCTTTCGCTTATCTACCGCCGGGTCCAACTTGCATCCTTTTCTGAGGCGGTATTGGTTTTCTATGTCAGGCCATTTCAATGTAACGGAAATTTCACGTTGATCTTTGCAACATCCGTGGCCTAAGATGCGATTTCTCGTCTGTGTCTGCCCACGTCGGTAACCAGAAACCAGCAATCCTTGCACTTAGCGAGACTCAGGTAATAACTAATACAGATATTTCTGATTTTACTATACTCGGTTAGAACCTAGTGTCTTTGTTCTTTCCATATCTTGGTCTAGCTACATGCATACGAAATGATATTGCTTATCAGCTTCTGACACAATATGGGCTCTGCTCCAATCCAGAATTTAATTTCTCGTGGCTAAAACTTCACGTTCTTAAGCATATCATACATTACTGCTTTCTTTACAGAAGCCCAAATTTGGAATGAAACGCATCCTTTAAGGGATTTTATGCTCTATCTGATTCTATCGATAAGATCTTGACGTTATATCTCCACACTGAATTCGTTATTGCGGGTGATTTCAATGTGCATAACTCTCAGTGGCTTCGCCACTCCGGACACACGACAACTGAGGGTTAGTATGTTCAGTTCTTTGCTGAGTCAAATAATTTAACTCAACTCGTCAATGAGCCATCACGGGTACCAGATATAGATACTCACTCCGCCAACACACTGGACCTGTTTCTCAGCGCCCACCCAAACAAATATACAATTGAAGTTTCTTCGCCCTTGGGCACTTCAGACCACTGTGTCGTGTTACCTAAATTTCCTCTAACCAACAGCAACACTAACGAGAAA
Organism: Microdon myrmicae; assembly: GCA_963931805.1. Classification (NCBI taxonomy): domain Eukaryota; kingdom Metazoa; phylum Arthropoda; class Insecta; order Diptera; family Syrphidae; genus Microdon; species Microdon myrmicae. The sequence goes on from OZ007496.1 coordinate 110,342,764, forward strand.
ATTCCCAAAAGAACAGTATGGTTCTATGAAAAAAGGGAAGGTCTCAACGACGTATTTGGGAAGTTAAATTGGTCGTCATTTTTCCTCAATAATGATGTTGACTCTATAGCGGACACATTGACAGACACGATTCTACTTGGCATGCGAACCTTTATTCCACACAGAGGAAAGAGTACCAAACCCAAGAGAAATGTGTGGTTCGATTACCGGTGCAGAGAAGCCATTAAGGCTAAAGAGTTGAGATTCCGGTTGTATAAATCAAACAATACTGATGAAAACCGGAAAAGATTTAAGAGAGCTAGAAATGACTGCAATGCGTATATTCAACGCGCAAAGCTCTTGCATGACCAGAGGGCGACACAAAAAAGATTGCACTCGCCCACAGGTAGTAGAAACTTCTGGGAATTTGTGAACAATATCCAAAACTCGGTCCCCTCATCCATTCCTTCGCTAATAGTAGATGAGAGACCAGTCACCACTGCAATAGAGAAGGCGAATCTACTTGCTGCACATTTTGCAGCCAACTCAACGCTGCCAGATACTACCTCAGTTTCATCTCAACTTAAGCAGAAGCAGCTCACCATGAGGCAGATTCGTTTCTGAACGCGTACTGTTGTTCGGGCACTCAAAGAGCTAAACGCAAACAAATCCTCTGGTCCTGATGGTATTCCCCCAATTCTCTTGAAGAAATGTTCCTCTTGACTCGCTAAACTACAGCGTACTCTTTCATTTGTCTTATTCTACTGGCCGTTTCACAAATAGATGGAGGTCAGCGAACATTCAGCCCTTTCCCAAAAAGGGCGATAAATCATTCCTCGCTTCTTTTCGATCTATATCACTAACTTCCATTCTCTCGAAGGTAATGGAATCACTGATTAACCGTCAACTTTCGAAATATGTGGAATCAAATGACTTCCTCAATGACCGCCAATATGGCTTTCGTAGCAACAGGTCCACAGGAGATTTGAAGGCGTACCTTACCGACAAGTGGAGCCATTCCATCCACTATATCGGTGAAAGCAAGTTTGTTGCACTTGATATCTCGATAGCCTTCGACAGAGTTTGGTATCCAGCCATTTTGCCCGAATTTCATTCATATGGAGTGGACAATCCCCTAAGCATACTACGCAACATAACTTGACCAACTGAAGGCAGAAATTGTGGAAAAACGGCCACATATTCAGAAAAAGGAAATCCTGTTTCACCAAGACAACGCACAGTCTCACACCTCAGCGGTTGTAATGGCGAAAATCCACGAACCACAGTTAGAACTGCTTGACCATCCGCCTTACTCACCAGATCTAGCCCAAGTGACCTCTTTTTGTTGCATAATCTAAAAATTGCGCTCGGAGGACAGAGATTTTCGTCAAAGGAGGAGGCAATCACCTTCGTGAACAGTTATTTTGCAGAGAAAAACGCCTAGTACTATTTGGGTGGGTTAGAGAGATGGAGATGGAGATGTGTAGAGTTACAAGGAGACTATGTAGAAAAATAAAAATAAGTTTTAAGAAAAAATGTCGTGTATCTTTGTTAGGTCGAAACTTCATATATGCTACACCAACCGCCTGCATCTCGTACATCAAGGAAACCTGAGAATCTACAGCCTACAGTACGGCGCTCACCCAAGATGCCACTATAATTCCTGAATAGGAACGAGATCAGGGGCAGAGGTATAGAACTGAATGCAGGAGGCTCTAGTGCACACAAAGCCCAACTCAGCTATTCAAGAACAAAGCTTTAGCCAACGGCAACAGAAATGGGACTGACCCGTCACGGGAAAATAGACACACGAAATGATACCAAATATCAAAGAATGGACGAATAGATCACACGGTGAGGTAGACTTTCACGTGGGTGATTTGGGCAATATTTGCACAGATTCAAGGACAAGGAAGACCATTGTGGGGGTTGTTGTATGAATGCCGACGTACGACATGAATTCACTGAAATCCCCAACGATGTTCCTAGTGATAATTGTTCACGCGAGAAGAACGGATAAATAAAACGCACTGGGTTTTTTGTTGTTGTTGTAACGTTTTCTTTCCTTTATTTTACACTAAGTTTTTCTTTTTGCACGAAACTATCCAACAGAAACGCATTCCCTATTTCGTTTATATTTGTTGCCACTGGATTCACCTACAAGGGCGCTCTAAAAACTGTATTTACATTTATTGTTTGGTTTATATGTACTGTACACTTAAATTTAATTGATAAACCACGAACAAATGACTCGTGCACTCCTGGTGATAGATGTAAATCGGCTTCTCTCCGCAAGTGATAGTAATCGACTCGGCGTGTGTGTACGCAGCGGCGGTTGAATTGTGATTTCAAAACGTGTGTGCTGTTTTAGAGATGAATATCGAGTGGTGCCAATTGGGGATGAAAATTGGCATTTGGGATGTGCACCACGAGCAACCAATCGAGATCATACTTCCCCGCCTGTCGAGGTGAATAAAACCTTTGGTAATTTCGATAGTCGATCGACTAGAGAGAATGAGAGAACCGGAACGGCAAAGTGCAATGATCTCGGGGTGGATTTGGCTCTTGCCGGTATGTACCAATGCAACTCTGAGGCTGACCCAGTGACCTAATTAGGATATTATGGTGATCTCAGGGTGTAATGGACTCTAAAAAGGGGAAATGAGATGGGAATGGAAATTGGTTTGTAGCAATTCGCCTGTATAAAGAGATCATTGATCCCCAGCGAATAGAGTGGCTGGGAGAAGTCAAAAGGACGCCGCTGATGCTTGGGAAATAACAGCGTGTGAACCAGACTCGAAGAAGCTGAAATAACCCCAGCGGCTTTGCAATGATGCGACAACTTCGTCTGGTTAGGCTTGGTTGTTGCTAACCAAAATGACGTTGAGATTTCCGGTGGTGTTGCAGTACAGCAACAAAGCATAAAACGATTAGAGATTCAAAATAAAGGGAAAACATCAAGCAGCCTCAAATGTCACTCGGAAATGCCAGACTGGTTTCTGAAGCGTGACGTTAAAATGCCAGCAGTGATTCTAAACGACAAATTGATATCAGATGCACTGCTCGGCACATTACCAATCAAATCGGAACATTCCTACAGTTTGATTTAAGATGGTGACTTTATGCCAGACTCACCGAAAAGCCTACACATGGAGATGGATGATATGCACGAAGAATGTTATTCTCCCATATCAATGAAAACTGCTACCAGCAACACACGTCGTCTATTCGATGACACTCAAACATTTAGCGCCTAAACGTATACATCAATAAACATCCGACTATGCGGTTGCAGCAGAAAACTCTATAGTGGCACTGAATGCTGCTAATCTATGAAAAGATTCAGCTAACTGATAGCGGGCCGTTGTTGAATACTGAATGGAGGAGAGTGAACCTGTGAACAGTTTTTTTTTTTTGTTGTTACTGTTTTAGACAGTGTTTTTTTTTTTTTAATGGGCTTTTCGATAGTATAGTGGTTAGTATTCCCGCCTGTCACGCGGGAGACTGGGGTTCGATTCCCGTCAGGGAGCCTCTGGCGCAAGACTAATGACCGTGCCCGGAAAAACAAATGATAATGGAAAATTTAACAAGCCTCAAGGACTTGCTTAATAAGGCCAAGACCGGTTCCCGGTTGTAGTGCCGATGATGATGATGATGTTTTTCAACGCCGTTTCTGACAGAAGATTTTTATTCAGGTGCTTTCGGTACCTTTTTTACTCCGTTTTTACGGTTTTAACTTGTGACACGGTCTATCGTAAAAATATAAAGTTTAAAAAGATCTCTTGCTGGCGATCAGCGGCTTAATTCCTTTGTTTTATTTTTGGATGCGGTTTTGAGTTTAGATTGTTTTTTACGATTTGTGTATTTTTGTTGGTGATTGCGTTTATTTTGTGCCCAGTGGGGCATTTGAAAACCCTTGCAGCGACGGGAGAACCATTGGTGCCATGTATGCTGTCACGTCGAGGATGAGCTCGACACTGATCAATCTCATGGGTTAATGCAATAGTGTTGCCGTATGGCAAGAAAAGACAGAATAAAATTGTGCATTAACTGCATAGATCAATGACTTCTGGCCATGCGTCTTTTACAGGTAAATAGGGTGGTAGGAGGAATTCGAGTTGATGTGACGCGCTGTTAGCGGTCGAAATAGGGCTGAAATAGTGGGTTGGTTCTCCATGCAGAACACATTCTAATCGAATACAGAAGATGCCAGGAAGGGCGCAGTATGCTTGCGGAGCAATTTAATGGTGCAGTAGATGCAACCTCAACGGCTGAGTTGGTAGGGGTGGTTGTGTCTTGCATTTGATTGTGCAAATCTAGGTTCAGCTGACGACTCTTGCTATTGTGCAGTTCGACACAATTACTGAGTGGTAGGTAGGGTCTCAAAGCCCAGCCGCCTGGGGAAATACCACCCCTCATCGTGAAATCGTTCAGAGAAATCCTTGAGCATCTTTCGGGGCTTGGCTCATATTCGGGCGAAAAAAAAACTAGCATCTCAGGGCACTGACTTAGCGCTATATGTTCGCCATTCATGGGAGAAATAAAAAAAAAGCTAACATAAGAGTCATAATGCTAGACTCAATCAATAGATAGGAACTCATCAGACATCATCCGGAAACTCTGCGGGCTAAACAACAATAATTTAGAAACTCCGCGGACTGCAAGAACTGCGACGATTTTAAAGGCGTTATACTTCGACCTTACCCTAAGAAGTAGAAGAAATGACAAGAGACAGTATCCGGGAGAGCAAACAGGAATGAAATTTACGAGAACGATGTGAATTGGGCATGCAATTGAACTCGGACCACTTGTATCCATTGAAGATTATCACCTCCGAATTCGAGTTCGAATGAATTTAATCTGCCAGTAAACAGAAACCTGACATATGACGAAATCGACAAATACATTCAACAAATGGACGAAACCGTAAAACGAACAATGGACAAAACAATTCCCAAAACAACAGTTACAGATCACATTAACATGTACAGAAACGCAACAATAAACGCACTCCACAAGAAAAAGTGCTATCGAAATTAAAACAATTACACAGACAGTTTACAGACAGACAAGACCAGAAGATAATATCACTGAAATCTCAATTAAAAAACCTCCAACAATTACTTGAAGCTAATTATAGATTAGCAACAAATTTGTATTGGAACAACAGAATTCGAGCTATAAAAACTAATAACCCGAATATGTTCCCACAAATAAATAAAATATTCAGGAGAAATAATCAAAACGAGATTCAGTGTCTCCAAATTCCACGTACTGAGGTAAACAAGCAGCTGCTAACCAACATTGGCATAGATACAGAGAACGCTAACTTCAATAGTGAGCTCTTCGTGATCGAAGATCCTTTGGAAAAGGTGAACGCTGTGGGAGCTGTCTTTCAGGAAATGTACAAGGTGAATGAAAGCGTTCACCGAAATCACGAACTGGAGGACATAATTCGACTGAATCAGCTGCACCTCCAGAATGAAATTTCACATTGGCAATCGGAGAATCCGGGTTTTAACGAATTCAGTGACGATAATCTGTCAATTGACATTAATGCCAATGGTGGGGCTAATAGCCTTTTAATCACAAGGGAAGGAATCCAGAGTATCTTCGACTCATTAAGAAGCAAAAAGTCAGTGGGAATAGATGGAGTACCTAACATCGTACTCAAGAACCTGCCCCCAAAGGTAATAGATATATACACGGTCCTGTTTAACAACGCGTTGAATAATGCATATTATCCCGCGCGTTGGAAAACAGCTATCATTCAGCCCATCGCAAAAAAGGGCAAAGACTGTACAAACCCAATGAACATGCGTTCGATAAGTTTACTCCTAAGCATCAGTAAAGTATTTGAAAAAATCATTAACAAAGCTCTGCTAAAATGGGTAGAGGACAATAGCATTATTCCAAATAACCAGTTTGGCTTTAGGGCGGGTCATGAAACCACACATGTCGCAGCTAAACTGGTCTCCGACATACAATGGAATAAATGTAGGAACCAATGCACAGGTGCCTGTCTGATCGACTTGGAAAAATCCTTTGACACCGCCTGGATCGAAGGGTTGTATTACAAACTGGTCAGACATGGCATACATAAGCCTTTACTATATGTACTTTACGATATGTCAAAGGACAGGAGGTTCGTGGTCAAAAGTGGTAATGTGACCTCTAATAAAACGCAGAATATCAAGAATGGTTTGCAACAGGGCGCGGTACTCTCTCCGATTCTTTTTAACATTTACATTAGCGACTTATTAGATGCACTTCCGCAGGCTATTGCGTACGCAGGCGATCTCATAATTTACAGAACAGCTCCGAAAGTTGAGATCATAAATAGTTTAATACAGCGAGACTTCAACAACGTGCAGCGCTATTGCGATGACTGGAAACTTAAGATCAACTTCCAGAAATGTGAAGCCATCCTATTTAGAACTCCATTATATAAAGCCACGAACGACACAAGGAAAAACTGGCGAAAGCTAGTTATCGTGAGACCGCATGGAGATAAACTGGAAACCAAGAGTTTAGTTAAATACCTGGGCATCTGGCTAGACCAATATCTGTATTTCAACAGACATGTAGAGGCTGCTCTGGTCAAGGCTAGAAAAACGTTTGCTATGACAAGGAGGCTATTTCACAGTAGCAAACTTGACAGCAGGGTAAAAGTCATATGCTACATGACGCTAATCAGGCCAATGCTCATATATGGCTGTCCAGTATGGTTTAACATAGGTGCAAATTTGATGGAAAAGATTCGGGTGTTCGAAAGGAAGTGTCTGAGAACCTGTCTCAGATTACATCGAACACCGGAATCGGAATACAAAAAGCACTACTCAAATGAGACTGTATATAATGAAGCCTGCATAAATAGGGTGGATAATTTTATGATTAAATTAATCAGAGGACATATTGCGAGAGCAATAAGCTCGTCCAATGACCTAATTTTCGGGGCTTATTATCCAAATACCCTGTACTATGAGAACGTGCGTCGCAACGGTTTTGTTCCACCAGAGGCGTTCCTTGATTTGGACATGAAAGGGCTTATACAGGATAGATCCGGAATTCCGCTGATCTATCATGTAAGTAGATCATCCGTAGACGGGCGATTGTGCTACGACCGGGAAGTAACGCGCACCGAAGAAGAGCTCCTGCGCTTCAGTCGGGCTATCTCCCACAGAGACCGGGACGATAGTATTAGACAGCGTCAACAGTTCTGGTGGTTGAATGGCATATAAAGACCTGGATACCAAAGTCGGTATAGAATCACACTATCATCAGCTAGCTTACATAGACTTAGCTTTTTTAGAATTAGGGTAGTATAAGATTTAAGTTAAGTTAAGCTAAGTGATTTTACATAAAATTAAAAAAAAAAAAAAAAAATAGGTAAATAAGTAAGTTAAATTTTAAGAAAAAAAAAATTGACAAAGTTTTTCAAATTTTTCTTTGTCTTTCAAATAATTATAAGTATTGCCACAAAGTTCTGTCGCCGAAAGACAAATTATACAAATATTAAGTAATGTTTAGCTTAGAGCGTCTGCGAATGACCAGTAAGTTATTATATAAGATATTTAAGCTAGAATTTAAGCATTTTTTGTCTAGCCTTTAATTTAGAAACTAAGAATATAAAAAGAAAATAAAAAAAAATGTTTAAAAATGAAAAAAAAAAAAAATCACCTCCAAGCCACAAGGCAAAACCAAACCATTTTTTTTATCCAAACATTCAAGATCAACGCACATCAATACAATCTTTTCTTATCCTCTCATACCTCAAACCGCCCTCAAACACCTTTATTTGCACATGTATCAAAATATTAGAAAAAAAAAACTAGTGTTTAAATCCGAATAAGTGCAATAACGGTAATGTAACTTCTTATCTTTTCTGACATTTTAATCCCGTGGATATTCATAATTTTTGTAAAGTAAAAAACGAGAAAGAAAGACAACAATGCCTTGCAACACAAAAATTATAGCAAATGAAGGTCCTTAGTAAAGTCTTGGAGCGACAGCTCCTCTCTGAAGTTTTTATTCAATTTTAACTCTCCGTGAACTAGGACACGGTGTGTGGGCATACGTAAGTACTAGTGTAGTATTCACAAGCTCTGGTATAGAGCTGAGGAGCACCCATGAAAACATCCGCGTACCATTGAAAATTGACTCAGTTGTCAGGTAAGAATTGGTAAGTTACATCCACTAATGAGAACTAAGAAGCAAATGCACCATTTCTTATTGTGAACACGTATGAGTGTCGCTGTAACATCTCTAAAATACCCTTATGGTTGTTTCTTGATATATTCTCGACACAACTCAAAGGTATCCTGTTGCATGCAAGAGTTCTTGAATTTGTCTGAAAATATATAACGTTCGTATATACATTTTATTCAAACCTATAGAATTGGACATTTGTTCTCCAGAGCATCAAAAAAGATAATGGGGGGATTTGTTTAGATCTTCCAAAACAAGAATGTTGCGGTAGTACAAAGAAAAAGTTTCTTGATGGATTTTTGTAATATATATCCCAAGGGTAAGGGAGGATAAGTTCATGGAGTAAATGGTAATGATAAAAATGTATTGAGATCAGACATATGTTATTGTTCATCACACAGAGACTTATCAACTATAAAAATACCAAAATGTTGGTCTTTGAAGATTATAAAGCACAATTGTTGATGGTAATATCTAAAGTTAACGAAGTGCAAAGTAATTAAAAAAAATTAAAAAGTAACTATCGAATAAAGAATAAATAGCGAAGGTATGAAGGCAATCGAAACCGGCGCACTATATGGGAGGGTAGCGTAGCTCCATTGTAACATCTGTTAATTATCAAAATTATTCTCCGTGTGATTCCATTAATTTACAGATGCTTTCCGCCTTAAGAAATTCGATAATTTTATAAATTTAAATTTATTTGTCGATTTATCTTTATGTCACCCAAAAGTTCTGGTGCTAATGCTAAAGGGTCATACATGATACGGTACTGTGTCTACTAGGAGATAAATAATCCTCTAAATACACTGTGTATAAACCCTATAATAATGACCAAAAGCCAAGAGAGTTTATTAAACCATACTAGGTATTCTTTATTTAAAAAACTGAGACCACTTATACTCCATTCATAAAACTCATGAACGAAACCGAAATGTGTCAACAAAGTAACAAACAAATAAAATAAATTCCTCGCAATTCAACGATTTGGCAACACAATTCAGAACTAACTCACCTCGCCACAATTAATCGCATGGCGAACCACAATATTTTAATCCGAGGATATTAGTGGTCTTATACTCTATTTGAAAAACAACTATTTATTTCGCAATGCATTTCGTTGGATGAAAACCTATTTCTAGCCAAACTTTACTTTCCGGCTGTACCCCTTGGCGTTAATGTCTTTCATTTCATGAAAAGCCACCACGAATAAGCAACGGAAAACGATAAAAGGAACCAGGTCAGAGAGCCTCTCAGGGTGCATCTTGTGCGAATCGCCTTATGGCAATTTCCCCCAGTCATCATCAAAATAAATATCGTTTCGCTTGAAAAACAAAAAGGAATTAATACTATAAAAAACCTACAAGGATTGCGATATTAAGTGTATGAATGCCATAGACTTGCGCCTCTGCATTAAGCGGATGTGAAAGCTACCAGGCAATATTTCTAATTGGCTTTTGGGTGAACCACAAAATAAATTTAATGCTGAATTCCAAGAACAAGGTAAAATGAAGCCAATCACAATCTATTATCGCAGGCTTGGGTGGGTACTTTCAAGACACTTTAATGTTCCTCGTGCGGCATTAAAAGGGTATACGGATGGGATTGAATGCGAATATGGATACGACATATTTATTATGCACTTGAGATTGAGTACGACTGTGGATAAGCCTTCCCGCAATGTGATGATGACAGATGGCGAATACGAGGACAATGAAACGCTTTCACGGCACTTGCAGTTCAAGTGTAAGTGGCTTTTTGCGATTCGGAAAGGCTCATCAACTTAGTGACGACCCGTTTCCTTGTAACAATAGTTGTCCTTCACTTGTGTTTTCACTTGCTATCAATGCCAGAAGTGCTCAATGTGAAAATTAGGACAAACATGCGGGTTTTTGTTTTTGTATAATTTCCCAGCAAAAAGGAAATTCACTTATGGCGTTACAGGATTACAACACTGTGCTAGTGACAAAGGAAAAATGGAAATTAGTCTGATACATTGAAATTCATTGAAGGGCGTTGGTCTTGGATGGATGTTGAAGTTGACATTACGTAAGCGTATTCGCGTCAAGCGGTTAAAGAATGGTCATATGTATATTGTTATGGATGTTATAAAAAAAAACATAACACACAATAAATCAAAACCTAAAGATCCCCCAGAAGCCAACATCAGCGACACCCAAAAGGCATGGAAATCTAGCATATGTGTGGAGTGCATGTGTCAACTGGGATTTGAAAACCCTATTATAAAATATTAATTAAGTCGCCAGGAAAAGTGTTCGAACAGAAAATAAGACAGTTGAAACGCAATCGTGAAGTGAAATAAAACTGAGCGAAGGTCATTTTCGATCATTACCAACATATACATTTTAAAAGGCTCCTTGATAGTATAGTGGTTAGTGTTACACATAACATGGCACTTTGCTGTACCCAAACTGCCAATACCCTCCATATAATTCTGTTAAACATGACATTGCATTTTGCTGCATGCAAACTGCTAATACCCTCATCCAAATCTAGCCAATACCCTAATATTTATTTTGCAAAAACTATAATATTGCATGCATTAATTAATGTTAAAACCGAAAGAATTATCTCAGTGTAGCACCAATAAATTCTTGCTGCAACCCATAGAATCCTTTCGGTGTAGCATGTGAAACCTTATCACATGTCTACACATTGCTAAACGCATTCCATACTTAAAAATGCAATCTTGCATTCTCCCACATTTTTCTTATTCCAAACGAATAACCTTGGAATACATTCATCCCCATAAGCCACGTCAAAGTCGCAATTCTGCAATTCCTGCGTTCTCATCACCTAGATGAAAAAATGAAACCTACACCTCATCATCGCGCAGGTAATAAGATCTGCGCCGCGTTGGCTATGATTCAAGTCACCGAGAATCGAAATGTTCTCATGGTGAGGAAGTTGCGGACTTGTAGAATTTGCGATTCTCCGTTGTTAGCCTTCGACTGCGACTGGCTTCAGGTGACTGTCTGGAGGACAGCCGTGACCGTGGGAATGCAAGTGGGGTTTTGTTTCTTTTTACTTAAATTATTTGATATAAAAAGGGGAGCTCCGTTAGGAGAAATGAATCAGAAGCCGACAGCCAAGAGTGGCACATCGTTTAAAAATTAATTAGAACGAGACAGCCAAAGAGTGCTGGCATAATTTAAGATTTGGCTTAAACTCAAATTAAAAGAAGAAACTGCAAGTTGGAAGTTAAAGAAATAGAAATAAAATAAATTGCCGTTTTGGCGGCGCAAAAAAAATAAGCAAAGGGTTTTTTGTTAAAGTAGATTTTGGCCCCTAACCTGAACCAGTGGGGGACACTGGTCGATCACTTCCCAGCAGAGTTCCACCACGGGCTTGGCCAAGCCGGAAGCCGCACCACCACCTTACGGGCTGTATTGCCAATCGGTACCGAAGGAAGAAGACATCCACGGGCTTAACTAAGCCGGAATCCGCACCACCACCTTACGGACTCTACGAGTCGGAGGTAAGTGTTACCAGCAAAACGTAACATTTTGACGCCCGAACAGGGACAGGGATGCCCGAGTCAACCATCATCCGCCATTTGCTACAAAGGTGTTGACTCATAAGTGTTTGAAAAGGCCCTGTACAACCAACTTAGGACCGTATAGACCCCGAAACCTACCAGCCGGAGGACCACCTTTCCAGCGAGGAGGACGACGGGTTAGATTCAGGCCCCCTCTACCGGAGAATCTTGACAAGACTCTACCGGCCAACACCCTACCCCATTCCGCAACCAAGGGTGGAACCCACTCGGAACCCCCCCGTCCGCAACGAGGACTACGACAGTGTTCTGTGGTGGGCCAACGAGTAGAATAGGGAAAATCACAACAGGGAGGGGAAGGAAAAAGAAGAGACCGCCAACCAAAAGTATTAAAAAAGCCAAGACTATAAACAAATAAAAAAAAAAACTATAACATTCTCGAACGTACTGGGCACGACACCTTTACCCTGCGTCCGGAGCTGAGTCTGGCTTCGGAGGTACGCTTCCTAAATCAACAAACTCATCATTACAAAAACAACATCAGCAACAACAACGACAACAGCATCAATTGCGTTAGCAATTCGTATGTTGGTAGTTGCAACAGCACCAACAACAATAGCGGTATAAATGCACCTATCGCCAATCAAAACAACAACAGAATAAGCAGCAGGACACAGCTGCAACCGCGACAACATCAACACCAAACAACAGGCGACGATGCGCACGTTTACTCTACCAAAAGGTTACACCTTTAATACCTCGGCAGCAGCAACTACAACAACAGATAACGCCAACAGCTAAGTGAACCTTTATATTTCTTTTTAAATAACATTTACTAAAGTCATAGATCTGGCGCAAGACTAATGACCTTGCCCGGAAAAAAACAAATCATTATGGAAAATTTAACAAGCCTTAGGACTTGCTAAATAAGGCCAAGACCGGTTCCAGGTTGTAGTGCCGATGATGATGACGATGAAAGTCATAGATATAATTTGCTTTGATTAAGTATAGTCTGCCATGTTCTTTATAATTAATCACTTAATGACAACATATATTTATCTGACCATTAAACTATTCTAAAATAATCCCAAAATTACCAATCAACCTTGTAAGACCTATATATATATCCCTAGTTGCCTGTCTGTCATATTGTGCCTCCGCTAATCTTTGGGAAGTCTTTCCACCCGAACCCCACTCGCAGATAACGTAAAAAAAAAACACGCCTTCGGGATAGCAAACATCTTGAATCCCAATACACTTCCCCCCCTTTAACTATAACTGCCTTCTTTGTCGCCAGGATATAATCACCTAACCTAACCACCCCGTTGTCTGCTTTTCGAACACGGGCCACCCCAAAACCAATCATGCCCGTTGATTTCGGTAAAATCGCCAAGCTCATCTCCCAGCTTGTGCCGATATTTTCAGGCGAGCAAGACCCCCTGTTAGGCAGTGACCTGCAAACGTTTTTGGGATGCTGCAGGAGGGTAATCGAATGCCTACCTGCAGAGGAACATTCTGCGTTTTTAACACTGTTCCCCACGCTATTGCGAGGTGAGGCACATCTACTCCTTGCCTCAAACCCACCAAACACCTTTGAGGAAGCCGAAAGACTGCTTCAACAAGCTTATCTGCCCAGGGAGACTAACCAAGAGTTGCTAAGCAAATTAATAACTATCCGGAAACATCCCTTGGAGGCTCTCATCGCTTTTACCACAAGCATAAAGCAGATGCTGATGCTATCCAAGGAAGTTGCTGATCACAAATATGGCATAAAGGCAGCCTCAGATGTGAAAGCACAACTGGAGGACTTTGCCAAAACCTCACTAAAAGGTGGTTTCAGCAACCCTCACCTTTGCCAATACTTGTTAACCCTAGGGGATGAAACGTTAGACGATCTAATACAAAAAACATTGGATATGGAGAAGCTACAACAGGCAGCTCTCTACACGCAACCGTATAGCCATATCCCAATGTATACGTACCCTCCTAACGATTTGTCTAACTCCCTTAGCTTTCTCACTCACTCGGGTCGATATCCGAAAACAAAAATTTCACGCTGTTTAGGGCAAGATTGTAAATTTCTGGTTTTCAAAATGACAACCCCTCGCACCCACAAAAAGTATCTTCTGATATTTACTCAAATGCAAATAGCGTCGTTTGTAGATTCTGCCGTAAAAAGGTGCACACCTACGTTGAATGCCTCACAAGGACAAATACCCCATTCTGCACATCGTGCAAAATTTCTAACCATGACATTGGGGACTGTCGGAATTTTGAAAACCGCACCAATGTCACAAACTCAAACTATTTCAGGGAACGTAATACACACAGGGCTACCCCCATTAATTCCCCTAACAATATAAGAAAAACCTGCGATTTTTGTGGTCGACAAGGCCATCACGTTTTGGAATGCCACCAAAAGGCTAAATGGGAATCCCGGAACCAAAGAAACGTACCCGGTTCCACAACATTAAGAAACAGTTGTAATATGGGGTGTTCTCAGCCGCCTCAGACTAGCGTACCCTTAGAAATAGGTCTAAGTGACCATGTTCAACTAGTGGTAGACACCGGCGTTGAGGTAAGCCTTATCACTGAGCAAGCACTCAAAGATATTGATATCAACAAAAGTGATACATGCGCCCTGAAATCCCCATACGGAACAGGAAGAACTCTGGGGAGTTGTCAGGGAAACTTCACCCTAAGAAACAAAATTCCCTGCAACTTCCAAGTCGTACGCAATATGCACGGCTTGACCGAGGACGGATTACTAGGGAACGACTTCCTTTCCAAAAATTGTACTATAGAGAGTTCTCACCGAGAGCTGACCTTTCCGCGCACGGAACAAAATTCAGAAGAATTTAGCATTCCCCTGAATTTAAAACCGAAAGCCCCAATTGCACATGGGCAGTCGAAGTGAGACAAGTCACAGCGGGACCCAAAGACGTCGAAAATGCATGTGACGTCTCCAAGGGTTCTCTTACTCGAGAAGCTGGCTGCAAAACCTCAGCGATGGGGGTACACCACCGACCATTGGAGGTAGTTTTAGGAGAGACTGTTTCCGTGCCAACACGGCACAAACGGACCATAGCTGTTCCAGTGGAACCGACGGGTGAAACGCTCTGTCTGAATCATAAATCAGGTGATGGAGTCTTCCTATTGGACACATCACTACCACGGGGTACAAAAAGATTCTGCACATAGGGCAGATTTTCGACCCTCCTGGCCAGCAGGGCCACAACGTAGGACACTGCCAGCGGTCGCAAATTCAACGTCAATCTATAAAACATCTCCCTCCTCCAATACCAAGAAATGGGTCAAAACGCTCGGTAGTAGAAAGAAGCTACCACACTAGGGCCCCACTCTCACCATTAACCAGCGCCCCAACTATCCAGCTACCCATAGACGCAGGTGTTGAAAGAAACACCACGCTGGCATTGGACACCGGCGCTGAAGGGGATCCAATCGGCAAACAAGCCCAAAACAAGGGCAAAACCTTCAGGTTGGATTCTGACCCTGAGACAAGTGGCCAATATATTGGTCGAAGAGCAAATACATGTTCTTTACACTCGTGCCCTGACTCCTCTCAAACTGCCCAAAGCAAAAAATTACCACTACGAAAGCCCACAACACCCCAAAAGATTACAAACCCCAGCGAGATCACAACGATACCCAGGGTTTACCACATTTCCTCTTCCGGTAGACATCAAAGCACCATCAAAGCGTATAATAAAACACGACAACGGTACTGGTGGTCATCCATGCTCTCTGATGTTAGGAAGTATGAAAAGCAGTGTGACGAATGCCGCGTATTCAAGGCTTACAACCTGCTGCGGAAATGGAACAAACACACAAACGTTTCATAAGGGAAACAAGGTGTTGATAAGGTACAAAAACCCCAAGGGAAAACAAACACCCATTTGGAAGGGCCCCTTTCTCCTTACAGCAGTAACAAGGCCAGACAAAACGGCCATCGAAATTGGCCAAAAGTTAATAATAGTCCGCAATGGTAGGCTAAAACCATATTCTAAGGTTACTTGGCTTCGATTCTCAATTTCTATTACGACCAAGCCTCCACATTTGCAATCTCATTTAAGTCGCACATTTCAAAGATCATTAACAACATAAATATATAAATAAATACACAATATGGTCAAATACAGAGATAAATGCAGAATATTATATAATATACATTTCAATTATTATTGTTAGAGCTAATAAGTAATATAATTTCTTTTAAATAATTTCTTTTATTACCAAACTATTAGTACCACCAATGTTAAAATTAAATTTATGTTGTAATGAATGAACATTGTTGCACATACAATTATTATACAAAATAATGTACAAATAATTTCTAATTTAAATTAGTAAACAAAACTATTCCTATTAAACTAATTAGATAAATAAATATACTATTACTAAAAATAAAAATAAGCCAAACTACCAGTACAATCAATTCCTTTGCTGTTAAAATTAAACCCATTAGAAAAAACTATTATAAAAAAAAAATTATGCACATATTAGATAAATAACAACTACAAATACAAAACCAAATGAAAATTTTACACTAAACTTAACCAAAATAAGGTAAACAAGAAAAATCTTTATTAAATATCATAGCCACTATTGTTAAAATAAATAATACACAAAATCCTATATACAAATTAAGTAATTACAATATAAAAAACCGTTTAATACTAAGAAAACTTATTATTATTATTTATTGGCCTGTAGGAACCCGGAAGTTCATGACCTCACCGACTCGGCTTCGCCATCGTTCCCTGTCCTGGGCAGTCTCCTTTCACGCTTGACCATTCGATCCGATCTCCTCAAGGTCAAACCCAACATTGTCCTCCCATCTCCGTCGCGGCCGTCCTACCGGTCTCTTTCCCGTTGGTCTACCGTCAAGAATACTATGCACGGTCCTATCGTTGCCCATTCGCGCCACGTGTCCGACCCATCTTAATCTTCGCGACTTGATTACTCTCACTATTGTAGGTTTGCGATATAGCTCTTCCAATTCGTGGTTATGAAGTTTCCTCCATTGTCCTGCCTTCTCGTCATATTTACCTCCAAAGATGCCCCTCAAAACGTTATTCGCGAATACGCGGAATTTGTGTTCTTCCCGTTTTGTGAGTGCCCATGTTTCGCATCCATATAGAACAATCGGCATGATTATGATTCTATAGACACGGAGCTTTATGTTACGTGATAGCAGTCTGGATTTCAGCAGTTTACTGACTGCGTGCCAACTAGCGTTGCCGGAATGCAGTCTCTTGTTAATTTCCTTCGTCATTTCGTTACTGGGCGTCAGTATCGTTCCCAGATATTTAAATTTTTTAACTTTTTCAAATATAAATACTAAAAAAACAGACAACAATACACTAAATGTAACACCATTTCAAAATGTAAAACAATAGTGTTTCTGAAATCAAAAAGCGAAATTTGTAAAACGGAATTCCCCAATTTTTACTCCTCTACACTATTTTTTGAGAAATATTCCTCTTCCAAGAATAATTCTCTTATTAAAAGGTGGAAGGAATCTGTTACACATAACATGGCACTTTGCTGTACGCAAACTGCCAATACCCTCCATATAAATCTGTTAAACATGACATTGCATTTTGCTGCACGCAAACTGCCAATACCCTCATCCAAATCTAGCCAATACCCTAACATTTGTTCTGCAAAAACCATATTAGATCCATTAATTAATGTTAAAACCGAAAGAATTCCCTCAGTGTAGCACCAATAAATTCTTGCTAGAACCCATAGAATCCTTTCGGTGTAGCATGTGAAACCTTATCACATGTCTACACATTGCTAAACGCATTCCATACTTAAAAATGCAATCTTACATTCTCTCACATTTTTCTTATTCCAAACGAATAACTTTGGAATACATTCATCCCCGTAAGCCACGTCAAAGTCGCAATTCTGCAATTCCTGCGGTCTCATCACCTAGATGGAAAAGGAACCTAACACCTCATCGTCGCGCAGATAACCCTACCTGCACCGCGTATGCTATGAACAATCAGATTCACGTCTCCGTCGCCCACAGACACGTGTCCTCAAAAGTCCTTCTTTCCACCTGAAACAAAGGGTAACATTCATATCCCCAACACAACATCGAATTCAATGTCAAACCAAATCGAACTAAACGTTCAAATTCTCTAACATTGCATTCAACTCATTTATTCAATTCAAATTCATAAATTCAATTTCATCCAATTCAATTCAATTCCCTAAAATCAAACAGCATAATGCATATCTTCTACAAGATCCAAAACCCAAAAGTGCGCGTGTCCAAACAAAGGCATATCTATTCGATCCGCCGACACACAATTCTTGCAATCATAAACATCCTAATGCATATCTTCACATGCCAGACGTTTTATGACTTCAAAATACATCAATCTAAAAACTGACATCCAATTTCCACGGATCTTGTGTTACCCATTTGAAGTTGGTTGTTATAAGCCAGATGAATAACACAAACAAAACCCCAAGAAAGGATCAAGAGATAAGTGGCGATGCATCTGGATCTTGGAAAGAAGATAAAGATACGAGGAGTAGAATTTGGAATTGAGAAGGGAGCTCTTTAGAACAGTCGTCCCAGAGAACTCCGACGAGGAGGTGATCATTAACGTGTGTCGAGTTTAACGTGTATCGAGTTTAAGGTATGCCGAGTTTAACGTTGTCGGAAAGTAACGTGTCCCGTGGAGTCATTCAGTGTGGTATTAGCTAAGACAGTTTCAACAGCAGATAACGCTAAACAATACGTGAAATTAAGTACATAACATTTTTTGTTAGTTTGACGCTTCGCTTGCAATCGAGTAGTTTACGTTGCACACAATACACCAGGCAAGGATTAAGCAAAGACAAATGTACGCACACTAGTGTATCATTAAGAACTTAGAACTGTGTCCTAACGATTATCAACCACTGTCAGCTAAATTTAATAACAATAAAAAAATAAAACCACAGGTTAAGAAAAAATATCCTTGCGTTTCATTTGTGCTGCATCCGCTCCGTGTTTAATTTGTGCCGTTTTCGCTCCAGTGTGTTTCTTCATTATGTCCGGACAGTGTTCGGCGGAACATTTCAGTGACATTCGACGAAAAGACTAAAATCCGCCAAAGCCTCGATACCGTGTTTATAGTAAGAAACGTCGAGCTCCTCAAAATATCCATCTACTGAAGACATCGCCTTTTCATCGTTAGCAAATCTTTTACCACCAAGCCATTTCTTGACGTTCGGATAGAGAAAATAGTCCATGTCAACAACACCGTCGGTCCAATGCAGGCCAAAGCTACTCCAGCTCTACTAGTTCCGAGCCTACGAAGGTTCTAAAGCGGGGCGGCGTGCACAAAAACAAGGACGGCAAAGGCCAGATACCTTGCCCACAACGCCGTCACCCCAAGGCAGGTGAAAGCCGCTCCAGCTCTGCCAGCACTGAGTTCGAAAGCAGAGCAAAGACTCCAATAACGGCTCTAAATGCAAAAATTCGACCACAACACTGTCGGCTCAAGGCATGTCGAAGCTGCTCTAGCTCTGCTAGCACGGAGTCTACGGAGGCTCCAAAGCAGAGCGATACCTCAGATGCCGAAAACGGTGCGCATTTTGCGGTCAACACATCAACATGGCGGCAGTGTGTCGACAAAAGGCAACGTGGAAGAGGTCGGAAAACTCCCATGGGTCGGGTGGGGAAACCCCAATCGAACTAAACTTGCAAATCAGCCAAAGCTGTTCTCAGCTTTCGCCGACCGAAATCCCAATCGTACAACTTTGTTTGTACATTGACCGTAATGACACTAAGCTGCTGATTGTGGACACCGGCTGTGTGATGGGCCTCTCAAAGCTGAAAGCACTTCACCGGAAATATGCAGTAGATGCCGAAAAGGCAACGTTCTTTCAGGGGCTTTTTGACAAAGCAAAGGTGGTGATCATGTAAGTCTAGGGGAGGCTGCTATGGGGGTTTTAAGTTGCACCAGGAGATTCCCTGTAGCTTCCAAATAATGGACACATTGCCGGGATTGTTTGGTAACGACTTCCTGTCGAAATATTGCAAGGTTGATGGAGCGGGTGGTTGTTTGGAATTTCCCGAAAAAATTGTTTATTATGCACAACACCCTCGACCCATTAATATGTGTGAGCTTAGACGTTATCTGAGAATGTTAAATTTTTATCGCTCAACTTTCTAAAACGCTGCGCTCATACAGGAACCTCTGAACGAGTACTAGGTTGAAGCAACGAATAATGATAAGAGAACGGTGGCGGCTCTACGAACCAGAAAACCCACTATAGGTTGAGATATCGTCGTTCCACCACATACTCACCTATAGCCATTATACGTACTCACAGACACGTTTCCCAAAAGTCGTTACTTCCGCCTGAAACAAAAAGTAACATTCCAAATACCCAGCAATGAATTCAATAGTAAGAACCAATCGAACTAAACGTTCAAAATTTCCTAATATTGAATTCAACACATCCATTCAATGCATCCATTCGATGCATCCATTCAATTCAATTCAATGCAGTTCCCCCATTTAGTCAATCCATCCATTAAACGCATTTTTCTGAGAACAAACAGAATAACGCATATCTCCTCATGTAGCTAATAGCAGTTAGCACCCTAAATTCCTCGTAAGATCCCAAACCGACAAGCGCACGTGCGCAAACAAAGGCCTAGCGATTCGCCCGCCGACCAACAATTCTTGCAATCATAAACATCGTAACGCCTATCCCACGCTAGATGTTTATGACTGGGAAATGCGATGTACAAACCAAATCCCACGGTTCCTTTGTTACCCATCTGAAGCACACAAAAACTGTTGTTGTCGTACGCCAGATGGGTAACGCAAACAAAGCCCATGAATGGATCGAGAAATGAGTGGCGGTACGCCATGATCATGATGGGAAATTTCTTTTACAGATAAGAGGATTAGAATGAAAAGTATGATGGAAAATTTCCTTTACGAATGAACGGAAGTGAATTGAAAAGGGAAATAGGATTTTGACAAAGACAGTCTACTTTGAGCATACAGTCGAGTTAGAGAACCCTAATTAAGGACTCGACTTTGAGAAGCGGGACGAGAAGGTGATTTTCGGTACAGTGTTTTTAAGACGCGATCAAGTGAATTAAGTTTTTGAGTTTTCTTGTGTTACAACCGCACAAAAGATACATATTTTTAGAATCGGATGTTGTTTCGAAAACCCATAGACCGTATGTACGAGTAACAATATTTTAGTGTCGTAGTGGCGAATGAAAAGGAATCCGACGGAACAAAACGTTTGTGGCGAGAAATACCTGCGACGATTTATTAAAGGCAGCTTAAGCTAAGTGTAATCAATTGGACATCCTAAATAATAAGTGAACTAAAAGGTGGTGGAACGAACCGAATAAAAATTGTAAAAATTGCTTAATTATAAAATTAAACGGAAATGAAATAAGACAGAGTATTAAAGAAAAGCATTCCGTGTTTCATATTACCCTGTTTCCGCTCCGTTTGTGTGTTTTCCTAGTAATCAGTGTTCGGCGGAACACTCCAACATCAGTCAGCAGTGACTCTTACGAAAACCCACCAAAGAACTATCCTTTGAACAGAGCCAATTGACAAGGCTTTTCGCCTCCCAAAGGAACAGCTGCCTACAGCAACTTTGTTACGATACCTTATTGAAGGAGCTTCATTGTTTCTCGAATGCGATGCATTAGACACAGAAATGGGTGCTGTTCCAGAACAGGAATACGTAGAAAGATAGAACCACTTGGATTTTTGTGGAAGACTCTCAGATCAAGTCGGCGGCATTATAGAGTTACTATTGCTATTTAAACTGGCGCAAGACTAATGATCTTGCCCCGGAAAAAACAAATCAAATGGAAAAAAGAAAAGCAATGTTAAAAGTGATTTCAAAGAGGAGGCCCAAAGCCCAGCCAAACCTCCTTGCCAAACGGCATAAAGCCAACCCATCCAACAAGGAAAAAACTCACAGAGAAGGAATGAACACTCCTGATAAGCCACATTATTTCTGAGAAGGGAAGACATTTAAAGAACTGGCAACAGAAGACCACAAAACCAGCAATACAGCAATGAGTGACATAGATATCGAACGTGCTCAATTTATTGCGGAGCTATATAAAAAGAAAGAGGAGCTCGCCAAAAACCAGAACGATTTGGAGCGACAAATTAAAGAAGCCCTATCGGAAAGCAACACTCAACAGCAAGAGGAGAAACAATAACAGCAGCAGAAGCAACAGCAACAGCAGCAGCAAGAACTGCTGGAAAAACAACAAGCAACAGCCAATAAGAAGGAGAAAGTGCCTCCCATCATAGTTAGTTTTATGGCAGCTAAGGACCTAATTAAATTGGGTAAGTTAACATGCAGAAATTTAAATAATAATAAAATACGTTTTTTATGTGATAGTTTAGATGACTATCATTAAATTAAATCTGCTCTAAGGGAAACAAGTAGTGAGTACTTCACGTACCCACCTAAATCGGAGAAAACTATCTCCATGTTACTTAAAGGAGTTGATCCTTCTTTTTCCTCCGAAGAACTCCTCTCGGAACTACGAACTGTCGAAAATGACAGTTTAAAATTTACTGATGTGAAGCCATTCCCCACTTCTCTCTCCCGAAGTCGCAACCGCAAGTTTCCGTTCTTCATTGTCTCCCTAAGTCCCAACAGCAAAGTCGATGCACTTAGGAATATTAAAGTTATATTTCACCAAACAATAATTTGGGAAAAAATAAAGAAAGTTGATCGTGTGTTGCAGTGCATGCGGTGCCAACGATTCGGCCACGTTGCATCTGACTGCTGTATGGAATTTACATGTGTAAAGTGCCAAAACATTCATACAGTAGGAGAATGCCCCTTAGGTAAAGAACATGTTCAGGATAGGAGCAAACTATCTTGCGGCCTGTGCAAAAATACCGGTCACCCAACTTTAGAGGGTGTCCGAAATTCCAACAACTAAAAGCCAAGTTGAAATTTAAAACAACTTGAAGAAGAGAAACGAGTGAAGATTCGTTCTTATAATAACTTCGTTGCACCTAGTGTATCATTCGCTCAAATTGCCGGTAGTCCATTAAACTCAAACTTCGCGGCACAGGGAAGTAATGTCACAAAATCTTCCGCACCTAACATATCATTTTCTCAAATGGCTAATAATCCAATTAATACAACGGCGGCGAAAATTTCACGCAACGTCATAAAAGCGCCCGCTCTAGAGGCAAATTCAGATATAAGAGGAATCCTGTTAGCCATACAAGGACAGATTGCTGGATTTGAAAAAAAAAAAAAAACTAACTGAACAAGCGGCCCGAGTAGATATTATTTATTCGTCCTTGTTTTCAGACAACCCAACATACCACAATGAACTATCCAACTAATTTACCACTAAAAATTATTGCTGTGAATGTGAATTCACTAATCCACTTGGAAAGGAGGGATAATCTCGATAACCTGCTTGAAGCCGAATGTCCCGATGTGCTTCTAGCTAGCGAAACCAAGCTAAACCAGAGGCATATATTGGGCTACAAAAATTATAAAGCCATTAGATGAGATCGTCCACACGTCACACAAGGAGGTGGAGTTGCTGTCTTAATTAAGAAAGGCCTTCACCACAAGGTCGTTTACAGCACAGCTGTACACAAATTTCATCTGCTGGAAGCTTGCATTAAGATATACCTGTGAAATGTCAAAGGCATCTATACGTGGTATCCGTGTATGCACCTGGAGCTCCTCAGTGTTCGCAATTTATCAGCGAACTACATACCCTTTTTCGTAATCTCAAGTTAGATCGGAAAACAATTATTTTGCCCTTACAGAGAAATCACATCCCAGAACTTAAAGAAATAATAAAAGCTTAAAATATTCCATTAATAAATATCCTAGCCTACGCAGACATATTTGTTTATAGGAAGAAAGATACAATCTTCGTCAAATACCCAATGATAATCTAGCCCTAGATACATTCCATGGATTAGTTCAAATCATGCCAGAAACCGTAGTATGTAATAAGACAATTTTTGGAACTAATGAATGTACAAAAAAAATATTTATATATAAATGAAATTATAAGAATGGCAGACGATACAATAGAAAGAATTAATGAAATTGTAATCCATAGCAATAAGATAGAAATAAAAATTAATAATACTCGTATACTATACTCAAACTCAAGACTAAATGAGGAAATTTATAATACCTTTAGAAGATAATCCAGTATTAAGCATTAAGGAGTATACAAATCTCCTTTTTAAAACTATAATACGAGGGTTGCCTCTTATGTTTCGGGATTTGGCAACCCTAGCGTTGCAATCCGGCAATTGACAGCTCTGTCGTAAAGTTGGACATTTTTGAGGTTATACGCACTCAGAACGTTTTGACATACGAGCGCTATTTGTGTTGTTTACAGTAACTTAAAAGATTCATCTCGGCCCAAAAATGGAATTAAATCGTCAACATTTTCGTGCGATTATTTTTTACAACTTTCGGCGTGGATTAACTCAGCAACAGTGCATGGATGAACTTAATTCAATTTTTGGCGATGAAGCTCCATCAAGGACCAGTGTTCATCGATGGTATGGTGAATTCAATCGTGGTCGTAGTTCACTCCAAGATGAATTTCGTGAAGGTCGTCCAAAATCAGTTGTTGTTCCGAAAACCATTGATGCTGTGCGCGAACTGATATTGGAAGATCGTCATGTGACCTATCGTGAGATTGAGACAACCTTAGGCGTTAGTGGGACCAGCATACATTCAATATTGCATAAACATTTGACTGTCAAAAAAATTTGTTCGCGTTGGATCCCACACAATTTGTCAATCGCCCAAAAAAGGCTCGTGTCAATTGGTCGAAAGAAATGCTCAAAAAATACGGTCGCGGTGCTTCTAAACACGTCTATGACATCGTGACAGGTGATGAATCGTGGATTTACGCGTATGAGCCCGAAAGTAAAGAGTCGACTGTCTGGGTGTTTCAAGATGAGCCAAATCCAACAAAAGTTGTTCGCGCACGAAGCACTTCCAAGCAAATGGTCGCATGTTTTTTCGGAAAAACTGGACATGTCGCAACCGTACCACTAGAACAACGCAGAACAGTCAATTCTGAGTGGTACACAACCATTTGTTTGCCAGTTGTCTTCCAAGAAATCAGGAAAACCAACCGCCGAAGACGGATCACTCTTCACCACGACAATGCGAGCTCTCACACATAGGCTGCGACAACTGCATTTTTGAGCACCCAAAACATCGATTTGATGGGTTATCCGCCGTATAGTCCTGACTTGGCACCGAATGACTTCTTTTTATTCCCGCACGTAAAAAACAAACTGAGAGGTCAACGTTTTTCGACACCTGAAGAAGCGGTTGCTGCATTCAGAATGCATGTGTTGGAGATACCTCAATCAGAGTGGCAAAAGTGCTTCGACAATTGGTTCAAACGCATGCAAAAGTATAGATCTTCATGGGGAATACTTTGAAAAACAATTAAGTGATTTTCGATGATCAATATTTGTTTTTGTTCTCTAATCCCGAGATATAAAAGGCAACCATCGTATTTTGGGGGTAAGATGTGTTTGCGCCGGACACGGGCACGCGGTTTACTTCTTCCCCAACGATGTCGTTCGACGAATATCCATTGAAAATTCCAGCACCCAAAATGATGAAATGAAACGCACTTTTTGTGTAGTTTAATTGTTTTCTTTAATTTATTATCTGTTACTTTTTTTGAACTGTTTTTATGTCTATTGTTATTTTCCACTTGTATACATTCACATTTGTGATAATCCAATAATATCGTTGAGATGAAACAGCAGAATGTAATGCACGCCGTGGTGACATTTCCACGAGTTAAAACTGTGTGCATTATAAAACTGAACAATAAAAACTTGCCGACTGAACAGAATTGGCATGGATCTAACTTAAAATCAAACCCTTTTTAACTGTTTAATGGGAATGGTTGTTGATACTCAAACTACCGACAGACACGTCTTTCGTTTTGATACGCGCGCGAGGGCATGCATTCGCATGCGACCGATCTGGTCGATGGTTATGAAATGACTGACTCGAAAAAGAAAAAAAAAATGGGTGACGAGAGGGCCGACTTTAGCAAGGCAAGGGCAGATGTGTCCTCCATCTTGTCTCTGACTTCTGGTCATCTACATCTACGATAACCAAAATCACCCACATCCCGGAGGATGTTGGGCTCGGTCTCACGATATCTGAAAAGAAAAGAAAAAAAGGGGGGTATCCAAGGATAGTGCGGTCAGTGTTAGTCCAGGCGTTCTCTAACTCTGACTCGAAAAGGGATGAAGTTGGGTAATTTAATGTTTGCACTTGACAAGTAAAAGAGAACATACTTCTGCTCTCTCATTGCCACAGCGATCGATCTGTGGTGAATTTGGTTGTGTGTGTATGAATCAACGTAGTTCTGAGCGTCACCCAGTGCCCTAATTCGGTAATAGGGTGAACTCAGAGTACATTGATCTGTACGAAGACAGAACTGTAAAGGAGAGGGAAATTAAGCTGACGCTATTCGCCTGCGAGAAGAGAGCATTGATCCCCAGCGAATGCAGTGTCTGGAGAAAATGTAAAGGACGCTGACTTGGCTAGGGAAATCTGATCATGGGAACTAACTTAAATGCTTTAATAATTTCCCCAGCGGTCGCAAGATTAAGCAACCCCCGTTTGATCAGACTATGCCGTTGCTAACCGACATGATACGATTTCCTGTGGAAATCTCATGGGTTAGCGAAATGGTGTTGCCGTATTGCAAAATTGTAGCTAAACTCAATTATGCATTATCTGATAATGAGTTTAGCTATGCGTCCGTTTAACATGTGTTACAGGTGTAATAGCTAATAAGGGGAATGGGTAGGAATGACGTCCTGAAAGCGGTCGAAATAAGGTATGAAATGGTGGGTTGGTTCTCCACGTGGTATAGAGAACCCCCACAGTATTCCGAATACAGTTCTTAAACATCTGCCGCCGGAAGCGATGAAAATTTACACTACCTTGTTCAATAACGCTCTAAATAATGCATGCTTTCCAAGACGTTGGAAAATAGCAGGAATCCACCCCATCCCCAAAATGAGCAAGGACAGGAGGAATCCCGCCAATCTTTGCTCGATTAGTCTGCTTCCAAACATTAGGAAAATATTCGAGAAAATCACAAATAAGGCGTTGATAAACTGGTGTGATGAAAACGACATTATTCCGAACAACCAGTTTGGCTTTAGAGTGGCGCACGACACAGTTCATGCAGCTACAAAACTTGTTTCCGATATACAGTGGAACAAGGCAAAACTACAATGCACAGGCGTATATTCGGTTGACCTTAAAAAGGCCTTCGATACCGTATGGTTAGGACTTGTATATAAGTTATCAAATCTAGGTTTGCCTGGATATTTGTTATACATCATTTACGACATGATAATGGATAAACAATTTGTGGTAAAATGTGGGGACAAAATCTCCAATAAAACTTTCCATATTAAAAATGGCTTACAGGAGGGAGCCGTGAATTCTCACATTCTTTTCAATATTTATGCTAGTGATCTAGTTGGGTCTCTTAATCATGCTATTGCATATGCCGACGATATTGTAGTGTACAGATCAGAAAAAAAAAATTGATGCCATTAACAGACTTCTTCAAGACAACTTCAATAAAATCAAACGCTTTTGTGACGATTGAAAATTGAAAATTAATTTCCAAAAAACAGAAACTATCCTTTTCAGAACACCTCTTTCTACAGCTTCAAGAGATACAAGGCTTAATTGGAAAAACTTTTCCATTTTCGGCGAATTCAAACCTCGATCCCGGCCTTTGGAGCCACCTGTGATCTCGCCGGTACGGTCTTCGATGCGGGATGTGAGATTTCGTTCGCGCATTATTCAAAGCATTCTACGTGAACTAGATTGTAGGAAGGCAACCGGCCCGGACGGAATACCAGCAATAGTCCTTAAGAACAGTGCTCCAGAACTATCGCCGGTTCTTGGCAGACTCTTCCGCTTATCTTATGCACGGAGGACCTTTCTTGCCTGCTGGAAAATCGCTCGAGTTCAGCCAATCCCAAAGACGGGAAAAAAGTGTCCCCCACAAAATTACCGTCCGATAGCATTACTGTCAATTTTATCTAAGGTAATGGAAAAAGTCATCAATACAGAGTTGGTTAAGTATTTGGAGTGCAACGGACTTCTGAATGATCGTCAATACGGATTCCGTGGCAGGCGGTCCACAGGAGACATTTTGACACTTATAACCGATATATGGACATCCGCGATTGAACGGCATGGTGAGTCAAGGGCGGTCGTATTGGATATCTCCAAGGCTTTTGACCGCGTCTGGCACGGGGCATTGCTGAGCAAACTTCGTTCATATGGACTTTCCCAACAGCTTTGCAACTGGACGAGGAGCTTTCTCGAGAATCGATCGATCCGGGTTGTTGGGGACGGTGAGTGTTCGGATCTCTATCCTGTTAATTCGGGGGTGCCCCAAGGTTCTATTTTGGCTCCAACCTTGTTCTTGCTTTACATAAATGATTAGTTGGAGACAACGTGTTCAGTTTTGCGGATGATAGTACGCTTGTTTTCTCCTTTTCGTGTGATCGGCCGATTGGTGCATCAACTTCGCACCAGCTGAGATGTAGACAGATTAACTCTCTGAATCGATATCTGGATAAAGTCCTGCAGTGGGGAAAGGCCAATCTTGTCGACTTCAACGCAACGAAGACCCAGTATACAACATTCACAAAGAAAAGTGGATCATCGGTTCCACAGCTGATGATGAATGGCCGGGCCCTCGAGGTTGGGGATAGTTTGAAATTGTTCGGCGTCACGGGCTGTGGGAATGTATCATGGCATAAACACGTGTTGAGTATCGCCAGATCAGCCTCAGGAAAACTGAGTTATCTTTTTAGAGCCAAGAAATATTTTACTCCGGCCCAACTTCTTCTCCTATATAAATCCCAAACTAGACGCGCGCTCGAATATTGTCCTCATGTTTTGAGCTCGGCTCCTAAACATACCCTCGAACTACTTGAGAGCGTACAGAGACGAGCGATCCGCCGGATCGGGGACTCGGCGCTGACGTCGGGACTATAGTCGTTATCACATCGAAGGCGCGTAGCCGACCTCTGTCTGTTTTACAGATATTATCAAGGGTGCTGTTCTTCGGAGAGTGTTGGCATTGTTCCACGCAATTCGGTTTATATGCGCTCCACCGGATCGCACCGGTTTGCGGTTCATCTCCCAACGGCGCGAACATCCCTGTATCAGAACTCGTTCCGTTACAGAGCGGGGAAGCTGGGGAACTGTCTTCCCATGCGAGTGTTCCCGGAGCGTTACAACCTGCAACTGTTCAAAAAGAACTGCAACAGTTATTTGATAGCATCTCGGGGCGCCCACTCGGCGCTATAGGTTCGCCTCTCCCGAGAGAAGTCTAAAAAAAAAAAAAATTGTAGGAAGCAATAATCTTCCGCTGCAAATGAAAACTGTTGTCAGGTACCTTGGTATTTGGATGGACCAATACCTATACTTTGATAAGCACATAGCAGCTGCCCTCTCCGCATCTAACAGTGCATATGTAATGACAAGAAGTCTATTTCGAAATAGTCTACTAGATCACAAAGTTAAAATAATTTCGTACTCAGCATTTATTCGTCCAATATTAGTGTATGGTTGGCCGGTATGGTTTAACGTTTCCCCATCCTACATGGAAAAGTTTCGCATGTTCGAGAGGCAGTGCTTGCGTTCCTGCCGCGGATAAGAGAGAACACCTGAATCTCAATACAGGAAATTCTATCCTAATAAGACACTGTATGACAAATCAGGACTGAATAGGATAGACAATTTCATTATCAAAATTATTCGTGGTCACACGGCAAGGGCAATGTGCAGCGAAAATAATCTTATCTCGGGAGCATAATACCCCAATGACATGTACCTGGAGAATACACTTCAAAATGGGTTTATCCCACCTGAACCGTTCCCTCTTTTGGATAGAAAAGATCTTATCCAAAACAAGCACAGAGTCCCTATTATTTACCACCCTTTTCGTGGTGCCAGGGACAAACGGATATATCAAATGCTGCAGTTCACTTGCGCTTTAGCATGGCAAGAGGCTATCGAGATAAATCTATAAATGACCGATCCCATCCCAACTGGTGGTGGATTGACAATGAAGAAAGGATTTAATATCCCCAAATATAGTAAGATCTCCAGACGCTACGCCTTCCCTTCCCATTCCTCACTTCCCTTTTGATATTTATTTATTTTTCCTTTTCATTTCCATTTTTCATTTAGATTCCTTTTCGTTTTAAAATTTCTTTATGTTAACATTTTGTTAATATGTTTGTTAATTTGTTTTTTGTTTGTTAACTTTTTATTTTATCTTGTTATTAAAAAAAAACAAAAAAAAAAAAAGGGAGAACTTCTTTCAGGAAATACATAAAAATATAAAAAATAAAAATATAAAAATATAAAAATATAAAAATATAAATATATAACAATATAAAAATATAAAAATATAAATATATAAAAATATAAAAATATCAAAATATAAAAATATAAAAATATAAAAATATAAAAATATAAAAATACTAGTTGACCCGGCAAACTTCGTTTTGCCATATACATTATTTCTAGGGATTGTTTAGGTAGAAAAAAATGACTAACTTATTGAAAGTGTATGAGGATTCGGTATATGAGTGGAAAAGGCATGGAGCACTGTCGATGATTACGGAATATAAAAAAAACAAACCACTAAACATTTATTTTTTAAATTTATTAAATGTATGTACATATCACTAATTATGACAATATTACTAAAAAACAATATCAGTCTCTTAATGCAACAGAGTGTTCAATATTTTTTGTTTTCCCATCTTTAGCTAACACAAACAAACTGGATGGTTTGCCCACTCGAGAGCACGCCACGTATAATTGTCCGTGTGAAAAATATGATGTGCTCAAACCGCAGACAGACATCGTTTGGCCTTGAGACTTATTGATAGTCATTGCAAATGCCAATCTAATTGGAAATTGAAGGCGTTTAAATTGAATTGGTACATCTGTGGGTATAATAGGGATTCGCGGTAGTAATATATTTTCACCTCGGAATTTGCCATTTAAAATGATGGCTTCAGTAACATTTTTCATTAATTTTTTAATAACTAATCGCGTGCCGTTGCACAACTGTGGTGGGTTCAAATTACGAAGCAAAATAACCGGAGATCCAACCTTCAGTTGTAAATTATATGGTGGTAAATCCAATGCGTTTAAAAACTCTGTTGGATAATTCACAGCTTCGGTGGTATCGCAAACTGTATCAATAGATTTGTATGACACCAAGTCTCCTGGCAATAAATCTTGTATCTAAGATTCAATTCGTTGACGTCCACATTTTTTGCTGCTAAAATTGCTCATTCTGCCAGCCACTCATGATTTGTATATTGTCTGTGAACATCGGGAAATATTTGGACAATGAGAGCATCTTGCGAATCAATGATTGTGCAGAAATCGGTCGGTAATTTTATGCATCCAGTTTCATCTGTAGTAACTTTTCCATCGCCGGTATCTAATAGTTGTTTTGAGAATGTTCCAGCAGATGGATCTTGAAGCATTTGAACGCGCATATTTACTTTCAGTTGTACTTTTTCAACATTACACCACAGTGGCGATGATTTTAAGCACCGTTGATCTCATCAGCGAATGTTGAACGTGGAATGACAGGAAGTGTTTGTCTGAAATCACCTGAAAGGAGTAACAAAGTTCCGCCAAATAGTTTGTCGTTATTTTTTATATCTTTCAATGTCCTGTTCAACGCCTCAAGCGAATGTTTGTGCGCCATAGTACATTCATCCCAGATGATAATTTTACACGGTTTCAGTACTGTGGCCATGGAAGATTGTTTTTTTATGTTGCACACTGCGTCTGGGTTATTTTGAATATTTAGTGGCAGCTTAAATACTGAATGAGCTGTTCTACCTCCATCCAATAAAGTTGCCGCAATGCCAGATGATGCAACAGCCAATGCGATGCCATTATTTGATCGTATTTCGGCGAGAATTAACGAAATAAGGAATGTTTTGCCAGTTCCACCTGGTGCATCCAAGAAAGGGAAACCACCTTGTCCTGCCGCAACTGCGAGCATCGTAAATGGCTTTTTGTTCGTCATTCATTAGTGGGACATTGCGAGCAACAATCGCTGCCATTTCCGTAGTATTGTATTGTAGTTCACGATTCAATTCAGTGTTAATTAAATCAGATGCATTTCGATTTGGGGAATGCATACCGAAATGACAGAGAGGTAAGTTGGCAATAATAATGCAAAGATCCTCAATAGCAATCAATGCTTCATTGTACATAGTGTCGCTGAATGCTATCGTTAGATCATTGCATCGTGTACGATGTTGATGCAATATATCATCAGTCATTGAATCTTTGTGATTATCCCATAATGTCTCTGCTCTGGCCGGAAAACATGTAGTCAACACTATAGCGAACAGTAGACGAATTTATCTTGCTGTACAGTTCAATCCTGCTTCAGCAAGCATACATTCCCACTGGTTGTCATCTTCCAGTAAACCGAGTGCAAGGCATGCATCTTTATATGTTGGAGACTGTTGCTCATTCACTTTACGTATATCTTGAAATGACAATGGGCCGGTGACATTAACCAACAACAGCCGGAGATAAAAGCACTCAGTCTGCCTTGGATTAACTGTAAATACTCGTCCCAACCGGGACATGCATCAATTGGTGTGCCTTGCTTACGGGGCATCAATTTTTTTGTTGGTGCCCATGTGAAATAACGTGGTACTTCTGAATAGAGTAATGTTCGTGCAAAAGCACCAAAAGCATCCGCACGATTACACAATTCAAAAAATTCGGTGAGTGTAGTTTTTTGTGGATTTATCGCACGATCAATTGCTGTCTCGCTCGTGAAATATACGCGCTGGCCGTTTTCAAGATGGACGGCTAAATGAATGACTGCTGGATCTCGTTCATGAATTGAGAAACCAAAGATACGCCAAACAGCTTCATTGGAACTGACGTACCGACTAATTTGGTAAAGCGTTATTTCATCGTTATTATTCACCGGAGGAACATTCACATTGGTATTTTCAACGCGAAATACAGCCATATCACTGCCTTTATTTACATACTTGCAAATGTATTTGATGCTCTTCACTGAACTGCAGAACTCGACATTAATATGAGCATTGAAAGTTTTGCTCAGCAAAGGCGAATATGGGACCACCCAACGGTTATCAATGTCAATGTCTATGTTATTGATCTTTTTAACAGAAGATTGTCCTCCATTATCGGAGACACCAGCCCCCAAATGGTTATAACAATAGCCGGAACACCGCCCAAAACTGTTATAATAATAGCCGATGCACTTACACAGTATCGACCGAGGTTGAAAATTAATAAATTATTAATATTTATTAAACAATTGCACTTATGAGCATAAAAAATAGATAAAAACCTATTCTCAGACCTACCGAATATATATACAAAACTTCATTAAAATCGGTTGAACCGTTTTGGAGGAGTTCGAGGACAAAAACTGTGACAAGAGAATTATATATATATATAGAGAAAGATATAAATATAAAAATATAAAAATATAAAAATATAAAAATATAAAAATATAAAAATATAAAAATATAAAAATATAAAAATATAAAAATATAAAAATATAAAAATATATAAATTTTATTGTACGCCGAAAGGCATTACACAAACTTGTATCGTGTAATTTAGAGTGCTCGTGTAGAGCCAGTAAATTATTTTCAGAATAAGAAAAGTTTGTAAAATAGGATTTAGCATTTAGTCCTAAGTCAAAATTTGTTAAATTATTGTGCAATAAATGCGTTCTTCATCATCATTATCATCATGGATATTCAGTTCATCACTGAGAAATATTCTTCCGTTGTTTACATCAGAGTCAGAGGTAGATTATTGAAACCATGAAGTTACTCCAAAAATAGGTGCCAATGTGCTAAATAGTGGAGAGATGGCGAATTATGAGGCTGCCTGGTGACTTTATATGAATTAATGTCTAGGAGTTTCACCGTTGTGCAAACAGATTCGCATGTGCTGCCTTGAACGTAAAAGACGTCTAATATAAATAGAATTGAAAACCGAAAAGCCCTTCAGCGATTATTATAAATTCACTTATGACGTTTTTAGAGTCCTGACTGCACAACGTAAGACGTTTACTGGGATAAAATATAATCGATTTCGATTACATTTATGACTCAAAGTATGCATCTAGTTCCTTAACTACGGTACAGTCCCATTAAAAACTAGCATAACGTGTATTCCAAGCAAGTATTTTTCTTACCCATAAATCGAACATATTCTTGAATAGAGACATTCCCGACATTCTTACGATTTTCTGAAACTATCATTAAGGATATTTCAAGCTTAAGTGCTTGCAAAAGAAACATGTCAATCGAACCCCATGTGTCGTTCTGAATACCGATAAGCAGTTTTGAATATTGAAGTGAATGTTGGCAATAGAATGTACGTTTTAAATATATGATACGCCGTCGAGATTTACAGTCCTTTGAAATGCTGTGCAGCATAACGTATAATAAGCTTTCGTTAAGTAAAATTTAAAGCTACATGTAACCAAGCACTCCGGACGACAACTTCCGTTCCTTGTGAGCTCTCTTTCCTCCTTGCAGTGCAATGGTTTTAACAATGTCTTACTTAGGTATTCATAGGTCGCTACCTCAATGTAATTTCTGATTCACAGAGAATCTTTTGTAAATCTTAAATACATGAGCTAATATTATGACAACAAATAAACATTCCGCACTTGTTGTCGAATAAATACCTTTACGATTTTATTTGTCGTTGCTGTTGTTTGTACTTAAATATTTGAGCATCTGATTTGAATGGCGCTCCTCGTTTTATTTTCATCATTATAAATATACGTTAAAATGGAGGATGCGGTTTCGAGGAAAACGTTGATTTTTTAGGTAGCACACACTCTTTTTTGATTTATTTGCATACCAGAACTTCATTACTTTTTAAAATTAACGTCGAATATTTTTACTTCGACGCTGGTTTTTCGTCTCGCGAGGAAGTTAGACGGAGGGTGTGGTAATATTGATGAGTTTTGCGTCTGCTTAAGTGTCGAACTTGTTCACGTCATGTTCAACAAACCCACCAGTTTCTGCGGCTTTGGGTGAAACACAAAAGGGTGTTGTTACAGACATATGATATTGCATCTTATTTGTGTACAAGCTGATGTCAATTTTTCTTTCTAATCATGGGATATTTGTATTATTCGGTTGGAAGCATTCGACAGGAAAGTCATAGTCAGGGAACTTTAACTAAATTTACATCCTTCGTGTAGTGCCTTGATTTCTCGCGGGAGTACTATGAAAAATTCTTTTGAAAGACATGTTGTCTCAGTGAGTTATAAGTTCATTTGCATCGGCGTTATACATCCTTCTTGTGCTTCTTCACATAAACATATGTTAACGTTGTGGCTTTTGTTCATTAACAGAATATTCGCAAGAGTTTATGTAATGAGTTGTGTTATTGGGTTAATGGTACCTGCCATATACGTCAAGATTTGAAATTGAAAGTGAGAGCTCTAAAACTCCGTAGGAGCTCTTTATATATGATATTTCCGTTCAAAGTATGCCTGAGACTTTGCAATGTGTTACAAACATAATCTATAAAGGTTCTGGTTTCTCGTTTGTAGTAAGTATTTCTGACATTTGTTTCATGTATGAAATACGATTCCGCACGAGGATGTGAAACGAGTTGAGGAAAAGGAGAAATTTTAGACGTGATGAGAAATGTAGACATGATTGTGACCACAAACTTTGTTTCGAAGCTACGAAAAATTTATCGAATGAAAATTGAATTATATTTCTTACACGTCGCACAGCCTGGAGCTATGTTCGTAAAAGTACCAAGTCGTTTTAATATATTCTCAACGTATTTATTTTTCTTGGTAGAGTCTTCTAGGATTGTTCACAGCGACAACTTTCGTAAGGGGGGAAAACCCCTTAGACACCCAAAATGAGTATTTTATTTCAGTGTTTTGAAAGGTGATGAAATAATCGTATCATTTTGAACTTTGAACATTATTTTATTTTAACTTTCAAGAGTACAAAAACACATTTTCTTTACAAGATGACAACTCAGTAAAATCTCTGGCGCGAGGTCCTGCACTTGTCTCTCTTTTTCTATTGATCTAAGAAAAAAAATATAAAATTACTTTCTATTTCTGACATATTCACGGGAATGATAAACCTAAAAAAATGATAAAAAGCATAAAATTAAAAACTAAGTCCACTATTTAATAAAATTTTCCACATTTTTCATCCCAAAAAGTTGTAATCTTTAAAAGTTTAGGTACATCCTTCCGATAATGATAGAGAAAAAACTCTCATAAGGTTACAGCCAAATCGTTCAATAACTTTTTGAGTTACAGAGTTTTTTTTAAATTTGTTTAGGGCAGAAATAGAAATATAAAAATAAACCTACGAACTAACTTAAAAACTGGGGATTAACAAAAAATTAATTTAAAGACGTAAAAGAGGAAAACGAAGTTTAAGAGCGGGTGAGGTGAGACTGAAATCACAGAAGATGGGGTAATAGTCTGCATAGAAGAGACGGGGGTTTCGCAGGTTACGGGGGTTAGAGTAAAGTGTGATCGAGGAGAGCAGGCTTTAGCAGTTGATTGATCCTAAGAGAAGACAGTGGATGAATGTTGGACAATAATCAGACCTCCTCAAGTATGTTATGGTCATTTAGGTGAAGACGGCTTGTGCTTGGGGGTGGAATCAGAAGATTTCCTTATTCAATCCTCGGAGCGCAAAACGCACAAAACTACATTGCACGCTTTCGATCCTGCGAATATGCGACGAGTAGTGAGGAGACCAGACCTGACTAGCATATTATAGAAGAGGAGAGACAAAGGCTACGTAGAGTGATCGGGAAACGTAGGGATTAGAGAATTCTTTCGACCAGCGTTTCATAAAATCAAGGGCAAAGTTGGTCTTGAGGATAATGTCGTCAATATGCGGGATGAAGTTAAGCTTCCTATCACATAAGATGTCAAGGTCACGAATAGATGGTACAGGTGATATCTGTTGGTTGCATAGGAAATAGGAACGTGGCGGGGAACGGTGCCATTTACGCGGGAAGGTGATTGAGTGACGTTTGACAACATTAAGTTCGAGGCAGTTGTTATGGCAGAAAGTTGAAAAGCTTTCGAGATATATTTGGAGAAGTGTGGAGTCGGGAGGAGAGCGGATCGTTTTGTATAGTTTAGTGTCGTCCGGGTAGAGAGAGTTGGAGTCTATCTCGTTAATATTATATTATTATTATTATTTATTGGCCTGTAGAAACCCGGAAGTCCATGGCCTCACCGACTCGACTCCGCCATTGTTCCCTGTTCCATGCGCTCTCCTTTCACGTTCGACCATCCGTTCCAATCTCCTCGATATCGAACCTAACACCCATCTCCGTCGCGGCCGCCCTGTCGGTCTCTTTTCCGTTGGTCTACCGTCAAGAATTCTACGCACGGTCCTATCGTTGCCCATTCGCGCCACGTAACCGGCCCATCTTAATCTTCGTGGCTTGATTACTCTCACTATTGTAGGTTTGCGATATATCTCTTCCAATTCGTGGTTATGGAGTTTCCTCCATTGTCCTGCCTCCTCGTCATATTTACCTCCAAAGATACCCCTCAAAACTTTATTCTCGAATACGCGGAATTTGTTTCCTTCCCGGTTTGTGAGAGCCCATGTTTCGCATCCATATAGAACATTCGGCATGATTATGGTTCTATAGACACCGAGCTTTATGTTACGTGATAGCAGTCTGGATTTCAGCAGTTTACTGACTGCGTGCCAACTGGCGTTGCCGGAATGCAGTCTGTTGTTAATTTCCTTCGACATTTCGTTACTGGCCATCAGTATCGTTCCCAGATATTTAAATTCTTTAACTTTTTGAAATATCTTACCTCTGACGTTTATATGTGATCCCCGAGGTCCACCTGCTCTCGCCGTAATCATGTATTTTGTTTTGTTTTGTCTTCATCTCGTTAATAGTAAGAATAAATAGAATGGGTCCTAGATAACTGCCCTGGGAAACCCCTGACGTGGGGAGAATAGGATTGGAAAGGGTGGATTTAAATCTGACACGGTAGGTTCGATCGTTAAGAAATCCACTAAATCAGTAGGGGTTCGAAACCAAGGGAGGATAGCTTAAAGAGGATGAGGTTGTGTGAAATTTGGTCGAATGCCTTGCTGAAATCGGTTGTGATTACATCTACTTCGCTGCCATTCTCTAAGGGACGGAGAGTGAAGGATGAGAACTCAACTAGATTGGTGGTGGTCGACCTACCCATAAGGAAACCATACTGATTCGGTGAAATAATGGATTTCCATCGGAAAGATAACGCGTTGTGAAGAATGCCTTCGAACAGTTTTGGAATATGTTACAGTTTGGCGATGGGACGGTAGTTACTAATATCGTTATAAGGTCCCTTTTTACTTATGCGGGTGACATAAGAGGATTTCTAAATACTTAGGAACTCACCTTGGGTTTCAGATAGATTAAAGACCTTTGTTAGCGGGAAATGGGAGCGAACATATAGGGCAAAGTTACTGATTGCTTTTAACCCGCTGAAGGTCAGGACGATCCTTGTCCCAATTCAATCCAAGTTGACATGCAGTCTCCACGTGACACCACTGGATAGCTACTTTGGTACCCGCCAAGTAGTGAACCAATGCATGCGGCGACATCCTGAGAAAGGTTGGCGCAAGGCTAATAACCTTGTCCGGAAAAACTAACTATTATGCCAAATTTATCAAGCCTCGGATATGGAGCGTATACGACGACGATCACGGAAGCGAAAATGGCTAAACGTTTGAGAATTTTCTCATGGAACATCCCCCACTATAGGGAGCTCGAGCTGCACAGCAGCTAGCCGATGCCCTGTCCGAATATAAGGCTGACATAACAACATTACAAGAAATAAGATGGACTGGGAGTGGTGTTATTCAAAGGAACGAGTATGACATTTATTCCAGCTGTCATCCAAAACACCGGTAGGCTTTCTAGTCAGCCAAAAACTGAACCCTGCCATTATCGGCTTTAATGCAACAAACAGAAGGCTATGAACTCTTCGCATGCGGGGCAAGTTTAAGAACATAACCGTCATAAACGTTCACGAACCTACGGAGGAGTCCCCTGACGATGAAGAAGAACAATTCTACGAGAACGTCGAACGGACCGCCAATGCCTGCCCAAGATACGATATGAAAATCGTCAGTACTCATGTATGGATCCGAGACCTGGGTGCCCAATAAAAGGCACTCTGAACTCATAGCTACCGGAAACCGCATCATGTCAGTTAGCAACGGCATAGTCTGTCCAAATGACGCGGTTGCATAATCATGCAATCGCTGGGGAAATTATCAAAGTATTTAATTTAGTTCCCACGGCCAGAATTCCCTAGCCGATTCGGCGTCGTATTCACTTTCCCAAGACACTCCATTCGCTGGGGATCAATGATCTCTTCTTGCAGGTGAATAGCTACAAAACCTTTTCCTCTCCTTCTCAATTAGATCTTCCCACAGTTCAATGCACTCTGAGGTCACCACATTCACCGAATTAGGTCAGTGGGCTATCCTCAGAGTTGCATTGGTACATGCACAAAAAAACCAAATCCACCCCGGCGTCATTGCACATTGTGTTCCGGTTCTGTCATTCTCTCTTGTCCGTCGACTATCGAATTAAACTAAGCGTTTATCCACCTCAAGGGGGGGGGGGGGGGGGGGGGGGACATGAGAGAGCACAAATGTAAAGATGATCTCGATTGGTTGCTTGTGGTGCAAATGTCAACCCTAATTGGGATTAGTCGCTATTCAATCATCATCGGTGTCAGTCACGCCGCACGCAGTCGATATTCACCTGCTGGCCTGGCCACACACGTTTCGCGAGTCACATCTCAACCCCATATATAAATCAATTTAATAATATTGAAGTCTTTCAACTTGTACAAAATTTATATAAATCAATTTAATAATATTAATAATAAGTTCTAAGTGAAATAAAAGAAAAGGATCATTTGACAAATTGAAAAAGAACAACACGCCAGCGTTTTTATTTATTCCTGCCACTCTTGGATATCTTATTAACTTTAATCAACACTATTGGCCCAGTAACGTGTTGGGGCAATGTGAATTCGAGTCATACGTTGACTAAAATACTTCACCTCCACAGATCTTTTAACACTTTTTCTGGGAGCATATTGAAATTTTTGGAGAATTTAATAAACAAGTTGTGAAAGCTAAGAAACTCGGTAGGTTGACCTGCTGAATGGAAACCTGACGCTCGTTTTTGTTTTACTTTCATGGCAGATAGCATCAGATTTGTCATGGAGGTAAGAAAGATATTGCCGGAGATTTTCGTAGGTCAACTTGTTTCTAAGTTTAAACAGTTTTGGAGACGGGAAGCAAGTGTTATTCTGTTACGCGAATCATGTAGTATGTCCGACAGAATTCAGTAATCCAATCGGGCTTCGCGGTTTTAGGGGCGCCCTACAACAGATATCTGGTAATTGGTTGATTGGAATAATCGATCTTATTAATGCGGGCCTGACATTTAGCGCAGGTCCATGATGTGCCACAATGAACGATTGTAGGGGCGTGACGGGGAACCTAGCAAAAAGGGGGGGGGGGGGGGTGAGTTCGGTAAAGTGGGGTAAGACGGGCATGGGACCACATTATGTAGTTCCTCGTATAAAGAGTTCTCACACCTCGGAGAGAATTGCGGGTTGGTTACTTTTAGCTGAGGTGGTAGATAGGCACGGAGAATGGTATCACGATAGTGACAGTGGCATAATATAGATATTAACAGTGGGAGATATAGAGATAAGATCAGGGCTGAAGGGGAAAGTTGGAGTCAGATAAAAAGTATATCAAGCGTACAATTCTATCAATTAAACCGAATTAGGAAACAGGGGGAGCCTTACCAGGTGTTTGAAAATGAGAAAGAGATATAAATAAATTACTAAATAAATAAATTAATTAATAAATAAATCAATAGAAGAAATAGAGAAGAAAATTATATTAATACTAAAAAGGGAAAGGAGTAAAGCCCGGGATAAGTGAAGGAAAGAGAAGGAAAAGAGAATGGTTTAAGAAAATAGAAATTAAAAATTCAAGAAAGATGCCAGAAAATTCAAATAATAAATATGCAAGAAGGCGAAAAAAGAAAGAGAAAAGAAAGAAAAAAAGATTAATAACCAACAAATAAAGATTATAAGAGAAGTAACAAAAATAAAAAAGAAAGTTGATAAACAATTCAAATAAAAATTGAAAGAACAAAGAAAATAAGATTAATAACAAACAAATAAAGATTATAAAAAAGTAACAAAAATAAAATGAAATTAAAAAAGAAGGTTGATAAACGATGCAAATGAAAATTGAAAGGTCAAAGAAACACATATTAAGTATTAAGAAAATAATTCAAGAAAAAAACGAAAAAGAATAAGAAATTAAAAATTAAAAAATAAGAGTTCCGCTGTAAATTGAACACGCACTTCTGGTCATGCCTGAGATCAGACCCTGCCTCCTTGCAGCGCCAACTTGCCGAATGTCTGACAGATAATAAAGCTTTTCGTGTTATTATCTATATAAGTTATCACGTGTGTTGTGATATATATATGTTTTCGACATGAGTTGTAATTACAGGAAGGAATTCTTGACTTCAATAGCTACAAAAAAAGTTATTTTGGTTTTGGAAATCGAGTGTCGCCGTACCCAGCCTCAGATTACGATTACAAAAATATAAAATTTTGTTTTTCCCAGTACTTTCGAAGTGTCTACCAATTATTTGGAAAATGAAATGGAAGTTATCCGTTTCTTTGTTTTCCTTAATATATTTTATTTTGTTTGAAGTTATACGGAAGTTGTTGTGAAAATTCCCCGTGCACTAGCTAAGCGCGGAATACTTGCGATTTAAGTTCGAAAACTGTAGAAAAAGTTAGCGTATTCTTTTATATTTGTTCCCTGATTGCTATATAATTGTCTAATTTTTTTTGTTGTGTTTTCCCTTTTAATGGTAACTAAACTTTGTGATGATGTGAGAATTGACTTTGCAAGTGCGTTATATATTCACCACCGACATCAAATTGAAAATACAGTTTCGAGATAATCGCGTTTAAAGTCTCAGTACAGTAAAACGATTAGTTTAGTAACTTACCGATCAATTAGCGACCTCAGGTGCATATAACAGACCTTCTGCTTCGTTTTCTGCGAAAACTTTAGAAAGTCTAAGAATAAATGTGCATCCTTCATTAAATCTCCCAGCAGCGATGCATGCTGAGATTTCAACGATTTTCAAAACAGCATGTAGGTGTTTTAAAGAGAATGGGTATGGCCACCCGAGCGACTTTGGAGTAAATCGTCTCTAGCTAAATCTTCATAAATTGGCTATTATTATTTTTTTATTATTTACTGGCCTGTAGGAACCCGGAAGTTCATGACCTCACCGACTCGGCTCCGCCATTGTTCGTTCGATCATCCGATCCGATCTCCTCGAGGTCCAATCTAACATTGTCCTCTCATCTCTGTCGCGGCCGTCCCGTCGGTCTCTTCCCCGTTAGTTTACCCTCAAGAATTCTATGCCGAAACTAATGTGACAAAAGAATTATACAATGATACTATGAAAGAAAGTTTGTTCCAACCCAAGGACTCTGGCTACCTGCCTCCTTAGTTTACTCTGTACCTGCTCCTGTGGTGGAATATACAACTCAATAAAAGATCATGCAAATATAATCGCATCCGAAGATAACTCCGGATAATTACCAAGGGTAATAAATTACATGTGGAGAATATATCTGAATACCGCTAAATTGTGAAAACCCTGAAAACTGGCCCCCGATGTATCTTC
This sequence comes from Microdon myrmicae, assembly GCA_963931805.1. Taxonomy (NCBI): domain Eukaryota; kingdom Metazoa; phylum Arthropoda; class Insecta; order Diptera; family Syrphidae; genus Microdon; species Microdon myrmicae. Next base: position 110,385,422 of record OZ007496.1, read on the forward strand.
GGCTACACGGACTACTCGTCTCATTACTCATATATGCATGTGAATGCATCCGCACACTACCTCCGTGCACGAGGTAGGATGCAACGAAAGATATAGAAATCTGCTGAAAAAGAAAAAAGCCTTGGAAAAAAGAGGATCTAGGGGATAAGAAATGAAACGAAAGAGAAACGGGAGAACAGCCAGGAATCAAATATTTAGTCGAGATCCGTCAAGTCAAGGAAGTCAAAACACGGGAATGTAGAAGGGAATTTTGTGAGTCGTGAGCTTTTCTTTTGTTGAGAACGAAAATAAAAAAGAAATAACAAAGAAAAGCGATCGATTTTAAAAAGGACTATGGGGGTTTCTCTATTCTACATGAGAACCAACCCACAATCTCAAGCAAAATGTCCACCTAATTTCGACCGCTTTCAGCGCGTCATACTTACCAATTTCCTTTATATGTATTCCCCTGTAAAACATTTCAAACGGACGTATAGCTAAACTCATTATCCTTTGCAGATAATGCATAATTGAGTTTAGCTACATTCTTGTCATATGGCAACTCCATTCTTGCTAACCATGAGTTTCCCATCGGAAATCTCATAATGTCGGTTAGCAACAACAAGTCTAAAAGAACGACGCTGTTGCATCATAGCAAAATAGCTGGGGTTATTTCAGCGTCTTAGAGTCTGGTTCTCACGCGGATTATTTCCCAAGCATCAGCGGCTTCCTATCGACTTTCCCTCAGATCACCCATTCGCTTGGGATCAATGATCTCTTTTTGCAGGGGAGTAACATCAGCTAGGTTTCCCTCTCATTCGTATTTCTTTCCACGGTTCAATGCGCTCTAACTACACCATAGCCCTACCACTGGGTCAGTAGGTCGTGTCAGTAGCTGCATCTGATACCAACACACACAACCAAAGCTACCACGAGATCACAGCATATCATGTTTTCTGTTCTCTCATTCTTCATGTCCGTCAATTACTCTATTAACAAAAGTTACTCACACTTTGACGGGCGTGAGGTTGAGAGAGCAGGGGCGTGGTCTCTTTTGGTTGTCCTGTGTGTAGAATGAAATATCAATTTTCAATCCTAATTCACACCAGTCGCTATTGAATCATTGCCATGAGCAGTCACGCCGCCGCTCGCGCTAAAGTCACTAATCATCCACCATACGGTGCACAAGTGTCTAGAGTCGCATCTCAATCGCATAAGTGTAAGGTCGCGTCGCAGAGTTCATCTATAAAAGAACTAACGAAATAAGACGAAAAGTTATTAATGTTAAGCTTTCTTTAGAGTGTCAAATAGTATATTGCGTGCGTTTAGAATACATCTAGTTAAATAAGAATACCGGTGAACAGACTGGAGCTGTAAATAAAAAAAATAAAAAAAACTTTAAATAAATAAAAATGTGTTTTCCATTTCCTGCGGAGTAACAAGTGTCGGGGGATTCTAAGTGGAGCCGTGCCATACGTTGGCATAATACAACAACCCCACAGGACGATTGAATGGGTGATGGTGGAGCTATGTGCGAATATATTCCTCTGCTGGAATTATATTTGTTTTCCTATTGATATTTGTAAATAGGCCGATTCGAGTATCATCCATCCACTTTGGGTGGCTTACTCGGGGCTTGCCGCTTGAAGATGTGGTTTCCTTAGAATCTAGACGATCAGATCCCGATGGTTGTATTGTATTGTATTAAGGATCAGGCTTTGTAGATAGAAAATTGGCCCAAGAATGCCTTTTCGTGTGGAGCTCTGTACGGTTTAAAGTCTATGGTTAGTTGTGTTGGGCGGAGTTGAATATCCAGACGGGAATATCAGTTCTATTTTGTATTATGTGAGGTTGAATCTTCAGTTCGAAAATATATATAGTATGTTATTCTCTTTGGGGTTATATCTCCAGTCGGATTATTTATGTCGTGTTGGGTTGTGGAGATAAATATTCAACCGACAATATTTATTTTATTTTGTGAAGTGTGGATATAAATATTCGGTTGTTAATATTTATTTCGTGTTGCGATACATAGCCAACTAAGAGTATTTATGTCGTGCTGTGTTACATTGAATGGATATCTATTTGACTGAGAATCATTATTATATGTTCTGTAGGGGTAATTACAAGAATTTTCACTTAGGCTAAAATATTTCTAATGATGGAAAACCGTGGCGTAGGTTTCGTTCAGAACATAAACTGATAGTTCGCGACAATCGGTTACCAGACTGACAGCGTAAGAATCCAAATCTTAATTCAGTCTACGATTTCGTTCTCCAGATGATTTGGCACGCTCATGTAAGCAGTCAACAACTTGGGAATTGACTCTGTTTCTGCCAGCAAAAAAGACACCATCGGCACTGACCCAAAGAGGATCGTGAAATTAGGTCATAACCATTTCACCTTTGGTTATGTTCCTATTGCCTGGATTATCGCAGGCTGCCAGCACTTGGTGGTATTGCCAATAACCAAATCGGTCATCTATGGAAATATCGCCATTTTTACTGAAAAAAAAACGCCATCGCCGCCAACTCAAAGAGGATCTTAAAATTCGTTTGTGCCCAGTTCATCTTCTGTTGTGTTCCCATTGCCTGGATTATCGCAGGCTTCCAGCACCTGGTGAGCTTGCGGCTAACTAACCCGTTCAACTTGGGAAGAACACTGTTTCTACTGGCAAAAACGCACTATCGGTGCTGACTGAAAGAGGATCGTGAAATTAGTTTATGCCCGGTTCATCTTTGGTTATGTTCCTATTGTCTCCAATAACCAAATCGGTCATCTATGGAAATATCACAATTTTTACTGACAAAAAAAAAAACAAAAACACCATTGGCCCCAACTCAACGATTATCGTGATATTTGGTCATTCCCGGTTCATCTTTAGTTATGTTCTTATCGTCTGGATTATCGCAGGCTGCCAGCACCCGGTGATGTTGACATTAACTAAATCTTTCATCTAGGGAAATGACACTATTTCTACTGGCAAAAAAACAGCATAGGCGCTGACTCCAAGAGCATCGTAAAACTAGTTTATGTCCGGTTCATATTTGATTATGTTCCTATTCGCTTGATTATCGCAGGCTGCCACCACTTGGTGATGTTGCGGTTCACTAATTTGTTCATCTAAAGAAATGAAACTAATTCTACTGGCAAAAAAAAACCACCATCGCCGCTAACTCAAAGAGGATCGTAAAATTCGCTTGTGCCCGGTTCATCTTCGGCTGTGTTCCCATTGCCTGGATTATCGCAGGTTGACACTGCTTTTAACGGCAAAAAAAAAAAACACTATTGGCACTGATTCAAAGACGACCGTGAAATTTGGTTATATCCGGTTCATTTTTGGTTATGTTCCTATTGCCTGTATTATCGCAGATTGGCAGCAACTGGTGATGTTGCGGTTAACTAATTCGTTCATCTACGGAAATGACACTATTTACATCAGCAAAAAAAAAAAAAAAAAACACTCGGCACTGACTCAAAGAGGATCGTAAAATTTGTTTATGCCAATTCACCGTTGGTTATGTTCCTATTGCCTGGATTATCGCAGGCTGCCAGCACTTGGTGATATTGCCAATAATTAAATCGTTCATCTATGGAAATGTCAAATTTTTTACTGACAAAAAAAAAAAAAAAAAAAAAAAAACAACACCATTAGCGCAAACTCAACGAGTATCATCAAATTAGGACATACCCGGTTCATCTTTGGTTATGTTCCTATTGTCTGGATTATCGCAGGCTGCCAGCAACCGGTGATGTTGCGGTTAACTAATTCGTGCATCTAGGCAAATGACACTGTTTGTACTGAAGGAAAAAAACACCATCGGCGCTGAGTCAAAGAGGATCGTAAAATTAGTTTATGCCCAGTTCATCTTTGGTTTTGTTCCTATTGTCTGGATTATCGCAGGCTTCCAGCACCCGGTTATGTTGCGGTTAAATATTTCATTCATCTAGGAAACGGATAGCCAAGCCGTTTGGGTTGTGGCACCATTTGGTGTAGAATATCATTTTAGGGATAAAGTACATAAGGCCATACCCCGTTCGTCATTGAGCATCGTGTAGAGTAGGCACGTGTGGATAAAAACCTCTTTTGCGTGTGGAAGGCTTTGGAGTTCTTTTTGGGAATTTATAGAGTTACTACGAGTTCTATTAAATAACTATTTAGTATAGAAAAACTCATTTTTATATGGAACGAGAAAACCTTGGAATCCCCATCCAGGACGCCTGTTGTGAGATCATCCCGAATTGCATGTGCTCAAAACTAACTCGAAGAGTTACCTAATGGCAGCTTAGGGTTTTGATACAGCGCTGTAGATCCATCTACTACGAAATGCAGTTCTTATAATTTAGCACGCTATCATAGGACTAGGAACTGCATTTTATCTATGGCATACTTCCAGATACCTTAGTTCTGGTAGAGTAAGAGTATCGGTGGACAATAAAAACAAACTGTAGTGAATTTATCTTCTGGTGGCTAAAGAATGCAGAATGAACTACCCACCATCTTCTAGAGAGTAACTCATAGTCTAAGGACGATTTTATATTTTCTTTGTTATCTTGTGCAGTTTTCTTTTCTTTTCTTTGCAGTCCTTTTTCTTTCTTATTTTCTTTTAATTCTACATTTCAATGGGTCTAGCAAAATGAAATAAAAATAAGAAAATATATAAAAATAAATAAGTAAAGCAAAATTGAAGAAAGAAATAGGATGAAAGAGAGTAAAAAAAACTAAAGAAAAACTTTGAAGAAACCCTAAAAACTTCAGGTAAACATTTTCTCATTTGTCGTGTCATCTTTAATTCAATTACGTTACGTTATGTAATTAAATTCAGTCTTGTGTACCGAAAGGCGTAGTAAACTCTAACAGATGAAATATAATTTAGATTACTCGCATTAAAAGAAGAAATATTATTGACAAATAAATTCTTTCCACGCTCGTATTTTCACATGTCACTTGTAGACAGCGTGGAGACATCAACTCAATAAATTATTTTAAATGGATTCCTGTGAAACTTCATACATAAACTCACTTGTTGGAAAGACCGTCTTAAAATTATAAAATCGTCGATAAAAAAACACATTAGTTCAACTAACCAGAGCCGGAATCCTAAAAGCAAACTCCTTAAAGGAATTAGAGACTTCCAGTCATCGGTTCAGATGAATTTAAATAAATCAGACACCCTGTTCCATTTTACAAGGATTAATCTGTGAGTTGGGTAGCCTTAGTTAGGTGTATTAGGGCGCTGGGTACGAAACCAATCGCTATGAGCAGAAATGTAAGCAAACAAAATTCGCAACTAAGACGAGTTTTACATCGCATGTACGCCGGAACCCAGGATATCGCGGAGACTAGTTCACTAAAGTTTATTGTACTATTGTAACAAGTATCCTTTGCATTCAATAATACTTCTAAATGTCTGCACAGTACTCAGGACTCTTAAGGCGCATATTACATTTACCCGGATACAGCTACTTCGGAGTAATAAAATTCCCATTGTGCAGTCAAGAGGATTGAAATAATAAATGATCCTAGTGCTGAAATGGATTTGAAAACAATGAAACGTACCTGGAGATACGCCCTGCAGGATATCGAGTGTTTCGACACCCACAAATTCCCGATACTCCTGCTCCGAACTGTTTTTAATTTGTCCCGCGGCAGAGTTGATACTTCCACAATGTGGATGATGGTAGAACTGTTGGCGTACGTTTGTCCTTGTGATTTTGGGTGAATAAGAGGCACAAGAATCTGTGATCTCTGACGTTTTTTGTAATTCCCGTTGCCATGTTGATGTATCGCCCTCTAGGCCATCCCCTGTCATAATTGAATCACTCGTAGCAACTTTATCGTTAATGTTCCCATTCAGATCGTCGTTTGGAAATATGTTCGGGTCAATGAGATGGTTGGCATCATCGATTCTTCTGAAAGACTTGGTGCTTTGGCTTTGGTCTGGCACAATTTTTATCGGGTAGTACTTTTCCATTTCGTGTGCCTCTGTCCTTTTGTCTGGACACGCATTGTCGCTCTTACCGTCCGGGCTTCCTATCGTTACCGTTTCCAGAAAACTTTCGACAGATTGAGCTGCTTGGTATCCGGTGACTAACTGGCACCGTGGTGCCGAAGAGATTATTGTTAATGGCAGATGTGCTTTGGCAGCATCTGGACCTGATTGCTGCATAGGTGAACCACTTTCGTTGTCCTTTTGTTTCAGATGATTGGCATAAACTAAACGAGTTGAAATAAAAGAAATAATAATTGGTTATTTTAAAATTGACTTTCGTTGAAAGGGAAAGTTTCTTACAACTTAAAGGACTGTTTATTGATCCTGACGAATAGTTATCCTCGAGGTTTGTTTTTGTTCTTGACTTTTGGATTGGGTCAGCGTTCCTTCGCAGACTATATTCGGATTTTATAACGAAACAGACGAGCATCGAGAATCCCTGTAATGGAAAAAGTTTTTGAAAATCAATTACAATTCAATCATGCGGATAGACTTATGTTGGCATTATAAGGGCATGGTTCAAATTCCCTTCAGGTAGGGAAAGTTTTTTGATTTGTGAAAATTGTCCGAGCAGAGTCAATCCGCATGTGGTTGGAGCTTAGTGTAATTGAGTGATTAATAATAAAGGGTATGGAAACAATCATCAGTGGACTAATAGAATAAGATATCTTTGGTGGATCTGTCAGGTGGAATTGAAGCGCTTCGTCTTTAATGAGTTTCAATTTAAAAGTTCTCATCGATATTTGAAAATACATGCAAAGCAAAGGGGGTCGAGGCAAAGAATGAAAGGAATAGAGGAAGAACGAAAAGGGAAATAGAGGAGAGAGAGCACAGAAGGAACAGGTAGATAGACACAGATCGAAAGGGAGGAAAGAAGGGCCTGAAAGAGAAAATAGTGAGACAGCAAGGGAGGAAGGCAGATAGACACAGAAACAGAGGAACGGAAAATAACGATGGGAGAAGAAGTGACTTGCTTTAAAAAGAATGTGAAATACACGTGGCAAGGGAGAGAAAGGTTGGATTCGGGAGAGGGGGGAAAGGGAAAATGGTGGTGGGAACACGAGTGAGTAAAAGTCAGCAGAGCGAAAAAGATTACTTGGAAAATGCCCAGAAATGCAATAGGTTTGCCAAGAGAACATTCGTACTGTAAGCGGAGATGACGTGAAAAAGAAAAACCGGTAGAAGGACATTAATGAGATGAATGGGAATCGGCTATAAGGGTGACGCGAAGTGTATCGACTGTAATAAGAGAAAATGATAGGGATAAGAAGAAAAGAATCTTTAAAGGAAACGTTTGTGAGATGCAGTAAGAAGAGGAAGAGGTACAGCCGAGAGTGACGTGGGCACGTCCGGAGAAAGGGCAATACATCATGGGAAATGAAGAGTGACTGAAATGAATCGACAGCGGAAGAGAAGGTGGATAAAAGAAAACGGTATAAAACAATGAAATCGGCGACAATTGAGGGGGTTAAAAAGATATTATTCTGAAGCACATGTTTAACACTAGGTTTAGGGGAGGCGTCAATTTGACAGATTTCCAAATTGACAGCATAATTACAAAAACGAATCCAAGTAATTTTAATTTTAATTTGTGCGGTTTTTATGGACGCCAAAAAAAGAGTACATACTCAAACTTTTCTCTCAGTTCGGTAATTTCTAAATTCTCAGTGATGTTTACTTATTTCTCCGAGTATTCGGTAAAATGACAGGTTAGCTAATAATAAAAAGGCTTTTGCATGAAATTATTGTCTTGAAGGGGAAATTGACAATTTGCATTGCCGAATTGTAATAGGTGTGCTAGTAGAAACCCGGCTCTGAAGTTGGTTGCATTAAAAACGTACTTGAACGCGTACAATTCGCTAGTCATTTCGGATGTAGTGTAACAAGATGTTCATGAAATGACCACGAAGAATAATATCAAATGAATCAACTGCGCTTGTTACAATTAGCAAGTGTCACGTAACCAGCATTCGGTGTCGCCGATAATTCAAGGTCGATTCTTTTCATTGAGTAAAAGAAACGAATTGCTCCAGTTACGATTTGAAAGAATCATATGACACCCGCTGGCGAGCTTGCCACTAGCGACTGATTCACAAATTAATTGGGTCAAATCGTGTCATTGTTCTTACACTTGCGCCAAGCTGGTGATAGAAAATAGAATAGCACGATATGCAAATTGTATTGAGTGAATTATGAATTAAGAATGAAATGGCTTGTTAAGCAAAATTGTATGAGTAGATTAAGAAATTTGTGAATAATTGAGTGGTTGATTTGGAGTATAAAAACCCCAGCAATTTCGATAATAAATAAATCAAAAACCTATATTGGAATTTGATTCACCAACTGCGGCGATATCGCCATCCAATTTCAGCGGGCTGCGCTTAAACAGCAAACCATTAGGGAAGCTTTATCGTAGACAATCACAGATTACGAAGGTTATATCTTTCCAGGCATTTACCCTTAAATGCGATCATATACACATCATTACATGGCAACTTCGTACAATAATTAAACGAAGTCTTACCATTTCATAACGACAAAAAACACCTGCTCCATCACATGGCGACCCTGCACCATTACACGGATATATGTAGCTTAGTTATTAATGTTTTATAACTAAGTTTTAGTCTTTTACAAGCTGTCATTCCATTTGCATTAGTTGTATAAGAGACCAGATCGCGATAGGCAACATTTACCCAGTTGTATATCTCGACCCTGACTAGGAATGTCGTCAGCCGAGATCCTATATGATGTTGGTCCGCCGAACGAGGAATGTCATTCGGCGAATTTCGAAGGTGAGCACGTTGCCCGAAACTAAATTTGTATTCAAATGAAGGGCACAGCAATACCTGTTGATCTCAAGCTGAACTTGTTGTCCCTGGGTTTTAGCAGCGAATCCAGACATCCGCGCTGAACGGATGTATTTGTGGAATGTGTTTGTGTTCCTTATGTTGTTGTCACCCAAAGTTAAATTATTTATGTTTAAACAATTGTTCAATTCACTAGGTTTATAAGTTCACGAACGAAAATAATTCAGTGTACACCAGACAACGCTCGAGTATATAGAAAAAGTTCTTCATTTATTGCTAACAGTTCTTACAAATTTTAAAATGTACATTGCTCATGTCGAGCACCAAAACACAAGTTTGTTATTATTTGAGCACCAACAACAGTAAACAATTGAGATGACAGTTTCTCCACTGTCATCGTGTTGCTGGGATGTGTGGTGAATATGTGTCGGGGAGAGTACTGATGATGTAATAGATTCTCCCCGAACATATAATCATGAATCCGAAACAACCCCATTGCATTCTATTGTGTTTTCAAATGAAAAAAATGTTGCTCAAGCTGTGGAAATGATTATTTCTAGTCTTGAGAACGCTACAGTTCCAGATGCAGTAAAAAAAATTGACGATGAAGAACCTGACGTTTTACTGGATGAAAATCCATGTCAAACTCAGGAATAGCATGCAGGGCAGTTAGGGGTATGTGGCGGTTCCATTAAACGCCACTACTTACCACCCCACCAATTAGTAAGAAAGTGCTTCCTAGAGCACTAAAACCTATAAAAGCAAGTATAATGGCAGTTCCGTTTGAACGCCATTACTTACCTTGCGAGTAAGCATACCAAATCTTCCACCTAAAAACCTTTCATCAACTGCAATCATCTGCGGACATTCTTCCTTTACAGGTTTCCCCTATAAGATGCAACAATGCATCTTCGAAACCTCCCTGAAAGAGAAATCTTATGCATGCATGTACGGCAGCACCGCAAGGCTCCGTCAATATTTCCTATAGTCAAAAATAGCATTCGTGTATCGTTGCATCACTGAATTTCCTCGTAAGGAATTACCAACGTGAAACATACACAAGGAACACCAAGTGGTGTTTCAATTAAACATATTTGCCCTGTCACTACAAATCATTCACAATATTCCTGATCCCTAGGTATAAGAAGATCTCGGTAAAAAAAAAAAAAAAAAAACATAACACCTCATCAACACTTTAATCCCGAATTTATAAATTTGCCGCGAGCACTTCGACACCACCTTTTTCGGTCTGAATCTTATTTTATTTATGTATGCTCCTGTGAGTACTCGCTCCACGAGGGTTGAATATCGACTATCTTGCGGCGTGGCCGCCAGCAGTTATGATTGTAAAGCGACTGATTTGGTTAGAGGTTAAATTCTGTGTTCTCGATTTTGCACACAGGACAACCAAAATAGGTCACGCCTCTGCTCACTCATCGTCACGCTCGTCGAAGTGTGGTAACTTCGGTTAATTGATAATCGACGAACGTGGTAGAATGAGAGAACAGAAACGCGATGTACTGTGATCTCTGGGTGGCTTGGTTGTGTGTGCTGGTATCAAATGCAGCTTCTGGGTATGACCTACTGCCCTAGTGTTACGGCTGTGGTGATCTCAGTGTGCATTGAACCGTATGGAAACAGAATTATGGAGGAGAGGAAATGTAGCCGGTGCTATTCACCAGCGAAAAGAGATCATTGATCCCAAGCGAATGGATGATCTGCAGAAAATCGATAGGACGCTACATCGGCTAAGGAAACAATACCGTGGGAAAAACGCTAAGGAATGCGGCAATTACCCAAGCCAATGAATGATGATGCAACCGCGTCGTTTGATTCGACTTGGTTGTTGCTAACCAACATGAATGGAATTTCCGGTGGGAATTTCATGGTTAGAGGAATGGAGTTGCCGTATGTCAAAAATGGTAGCTAAACTCAATTATGCATGATCTGCATAGGATAATGAGTTTAGCTATGCGTCCTTATTGCAACATGCTTTTCCAGATGAATAGCTGAGTAGGATAAATTTGGTTTTGTTTGACACGCCGTTGGCGGTCGAAATGGTTAGGATTGTGGGCCGGTTCTCCATGTGATATAGAGAAACCCCACAATACTATCACTTAATTTGCCTTTCAATGTCTGGGCATACAATAGGCGGGCAAGTTTTTCCAAAATTGAGCATACTTTAAATATACAAACAAGGAACTCTTTATAAATGTTGTTACCGGAGTGATTTATAAAATAAACTAAATAAACTGAATAAAAAAAGGGACCTTTGAACAAAAGAAAAATACATGCACTAGTGTTAACTTAATAGAATGAGTTAAATAAAAGGAACAATTAGTTAACAAGTAAACCAAACCTACAGTGCCTTTTTATTTTATGCATACTCGTCTGCGTTTCAACAAGTGCTAGGGGTTAAGTGAACTAGTGCCCGTGTCCGGTACAACTACAGAATACCCCCACAGTATAACATGCATCCATGAGTTTCAGGATGCGCACCAGCGTCGATGCGACGCACAGCCATTGTTGTGCGGGCATCATAATTGCTGATGATATATGCCGCCCTATAGACGGGCACAAGAATCACCACAGCTGCGGGCACACACACATGACGACGACGCAGCGATTGTATGTTTGCGGTCACGATCAACCGGGGATATTCTCACTGGTTGGCTGCCGCGCGAGCGACGTTGCATGTAGGGGGTAAGAATAAGAAATCAAACCTTAGTGGATAGTGCACATCCACTGGGGACATTTTCACTAGTCGGAAAACAACCAAATCGAGTCTAGTTTCACCACCATCTACGACGCGCACAAGTCAGTTTCAAATAACCGTTTTATCAAATTGAATTCAGTGTTCTCACGCCTTAAGTTTATAACAATTACTTTATGTTCATAGACTAAATCATTAACTAGTTTATCAAATGGAATTCAGTGTTCGTACGACTTAAGTTCAGATTTATAATAAAAATAAAAATAAATAAAGAATTTGGAGTGATTTTATTTTTGCGGAGTACATCTATCCGGTTCGATCGACAACCAGCCATAGTGTCCGAGCCTCCTCGCCAGCATCCGAGATCAGAAAGCCAGGGTGGTTTAGTGAACCTGTGCACTAGGTTGCACATAACTAGCCCACGAAACCCACAGGTTTCTCACCAATCAATATCCCTTCGATTGCCTAAGTATCTTTTCCAATAAAGTTTAATTTGACAAGAAAGGCGGAATTGTTACTTGCACATCTATTATGTTTTCATAGGAATGTTGTATGCACGGGAAGCATACGAAGCAAGGTCATTAAGAGAAGAAATGGAGCCCACCTTTCTCTTCATAAGCAATGCCGAGGGATAAATGTATACAGCTTTTCAGATTCACACGTTTTGACAATAAGACAGAACGATTTCAGTGCTTGCATACAAATGAGTGTGTTCTAATATCCGACACATAGAATAAATTTATCGGCAAAAGCCAATCGAACCTCAACCCTTATGAAAATATTTCAATTAATGAACAGTTTTTTCTACGCAAGCTCGCTGTAGTTTTACGCAATATCTTTCTAATAAACTTAAAAAAAGAATTCTACGCAATTTTAGTCGGGAATAGATGTTAAAACAAGATTAGTTGTAAATGGTTTTTCTTACTTGGGTAAAGAGAAAACTCGATCATCGACACGTTTGTGGCAATTTAGAGTCTGGAAATTAGCCAAATCATATTTTCGCAATGGGAGAAATATAACCACGGATCAATCTCTTCACCAGTATAACACTTGCAAAAAAACGACTTACAGAAAATACAACTTTAGTTAGGACCACCCGAACAAGCAAACAAGGGTTGCCGAACCCAGCAAAATATGTAAAGGATAAATTAAGAAAAATAATTATAAATTAATAATACGAGTAATAATTATAAATCCAACAGTTGCATTCTTACTATTTAAAAAAATACGACAATGTGTAAGTTTTGCTACTAAGTACGAAACATACGTTTACAAAAGTTAATGGCAATTACGAGGGTAGGCTGAAAGGTGATGCACACATGTTTGTGGAGCGTGAACAAAAACAAAATAGCAATATTGAATAAGAACAACATTAAAGTACAATTCTTAAGCTTCAAAACCATATATTTCTTTTTCAACATAGTCGCCGTCGAGTCTAATACATTTCTCCCAACGTGTAACAAGTATTCTTATTCCGTCACTGAAAAATTCCTTAGATTTTTTTTTGAATCCGGGACTTGACAGTGTCCCCACATCATCGTCCGAGGTGTAATGATTACCCTTGAGGTTTCTCTTGAGTAGAGGAAAAAAAATTGCATGGCGAAATCAGAGGAATTGGTTCACACTTCTGGTTCAAAAGTTGCTTGCAGTACTCCAATTGGGGGCATTTGTTCTCGTGTATGAGACAGCGTGGATCCCGCCGTGCACTGATTTTACGGCATCCCAATTGTTAAATAATGAGCCCGACACGTTGCTCGGATATTCCAATATTGTTTGTCATACGGGTTTGAGCAATCCGCCGGTCATTTTGAATTAAATCGTTTACGAGTTGACGATGATTATCGTTTGTAGCAGTAATCGGACGTCCGTTGCGTGTTCCATTTATACCTTTTCCACTCTGCGCTGATGTCGGGACTACAGTCGCTATCACATCGACAGCGCGCAGTCGACTTCTGTCTGTTTTACAGATATTATCATGGGTGCTGTTCTTCGGAGATTCGTAGTGTCGTTCCACGCAATTCGGTTTATATGCGCTCCAAAACACAATCCGACGTATCGCACCAGTTTGCGGTTAGTCTCCCGACGGCGCGAACATCCCTGTATCAGAACTGGTGCCGTTACAAAGGGGGGAAGCTGTGAAACTCCCTTCCCACGCGAGTTTTCCCGCAGCGTTATAACCTGCAACTGTTCAAAAGGAACTGCAACAGTTATTTGATGGCAGCTCGGAGCGCTGTGACGATGCTATAGGTTCGCCTCTCCCGAGAAAAGTGTAATAAATAATTAAAAAAAAAAAAAAAAAAAAATATATATATATATATATATATATATATATATATATATATATATATATGTATATATATATATATATATATATATATATATATATATATATATATATATATATATATGTATATATATATAGGTCATATACGGGAAGGACGGACATACATACATACATACATACGAATCATAGAGTATTTAGTATTCAATATTGCTGTGAATTTGGGCAGAACGCACATACAGAATAAATTGTGAAAAAAACTAGAACTTTCCAAGTAATCCCACTCTGTACCAGAACTCAAAAGCCTAGCACTGCTCGTCGACGCCAAAACCACACACCTGCACTGTCAATTATGAATGGCAGGAGGCTAAAGAGGAAAAAACGAAAAGGCTCCGAAAATATACGCGGCAAAAGTTCAAAAATCAGGAAGACCCGACTACACCACCGTCGGTAGAGGGCGAGTCGGAGCCGCTCTAGCCCCACTTACGTAAAACCTCCTAAGGTACGAAATCAGAACGACGTTGCCCAATATAAGGGCGGCAAACGGTTCGAACTTTGCGGTCGGCACGATAACGCGGCGGCGGTGTTTCGACGCAAAGCAAAATAAGAGAGGTCGGGAAACTCCCAGCGGTCGAGTCGGGAAACATTAATCCGTCCGAACTAAACTCGCAAATCTTCCAAAGCTGTTCTCAATTTTCGCCGATAAGAGTGCCAGTTCTCGAACTCCCTTTGAAAATTGGCCATAATGCAACAATGCACTAATTGTGGACACCAGCGCTGAGATCAGCCTTTTAAAGGTGGAGGCACTCCATTCAAAATATGCTCGGGATGCACAGAAGGGAACTACCCTCAAACGTTTTTTATATAGAAAAGCCTAGAGGATGTTGTAATGGTAATTTTGAACTACACTAGCTAATCCTCTCTAGCTTCAAGATAATAGATTCCTTGGCGGAGTTGTCACAAGACGGCTTGTTGAGTAACAACTTCCTGTCTAAAAACTGTAAAGTGAATGACGCGGGAGGTGGTTTGGAATAGCGCCTAAGACTCTATTGTGAATAGTGGACAGGTCCTTTGCGGAGAAGTAATAATGTGGCGACTTTCGCCTAATTCGCTTGTTTCGACTAGTGATACCCAATAGGTGAGCAGGGAAAAATCGATAGGAAAAGGAGGGAAAGTAAATCGAAGGCATAAGGTTGCCAAGTTTTCCATTATAGTGGAGAGAGTGATACCTTAGCAGATAAACTGTCATAAGAAAAAAACATGTCCATAGTAAAGATAGCACTATCTTAGAGTTAAATGAATTTTTCATATATCACGATATCCACATCTGGAAGTAGGCAAATTTCTGACTTATCCACGTTATGGTATCTATTGTATTATTTTTATGCTAAAGTAATATTAGATAACTGACTCATCCAATGAAAAATAACTGTTTTGACATTATATAATATTTTCGCGAAAAAAAAGTATTTCTTATCGTTTACTTTATCTATTAATTATCGTTGGTCAATTGTAGTGAACAAAAACAAAATTGGACTACGATGGTAAATCACAATAATTAAAAACTATTAGGAATTCATGCATATATCAGAACGGCACTTACTATTAGATAGACTGAACAGACAAAATTATATTGTTAGTTTCGTTTAAAAGGGGCGAATTGTATAAAATAATTTTCTCCGGGCAACTAACTCACTTTGATCCGACCGAATGAGTTCTTTCGACAAAAAAAATAGTACATCTGAATTGTAAACAACGAATAATAAGTGTGTGCTTCTAACGGGTTACTGTGGCAATTCCAGCAGATTGACATGAACGTAACCATACCGAGAGAATATGAGTCTGGCAGACGGTGGTTTTAGTCGGTAAAAATCCACCATGCCACTGGATCGTTCCAAAGGTATCTTTTGAATATTTCCACCTTTCTACCGAAAGAAAAGCACACCGCACCAGATTAAATCTGGAAATCTGCGTAGGTTCGAATCACTTTATTCGCCACCATTTGCTAAACACTGTAAGCCAACTACCGACTTTATGAATAATATTTTCAGTTTATAAAGAAAACTATTAGTGATTAAATAGCACCATTTATTGAGAAAACCAGACAGTAATCGTTGTTTAAGTTTAAATTTTGACGTAAAAGGTGTTCAGATACTCGTGGGTACACATTGTTAAGGAGAGTGGAGTTACTACATATATAGGGGACGTGGTTAGGCCTCATTGTTAATGAAATGTTTGTAAGTCTCTGCAGTTGATGTGGAAGACAGAATAGAAAATAACTATCGATAACTATCGAATTAAACAGGAACAAATTCCAAAAGTACAGAAGCAAATGGAACTGATGCCATAGAAGGAGAAATGACGAATGAGATAATCGAAGAAAAGACATTAGACCGCTAGGTAGTCTATGAACGAGTGCTCCCATCGGGCGAAGCCCTCTAGTAAATACACAGAAAAAAAAAGAAAACAAAAACACTATACCATAGACATTCATTGATGCACTCACCACCTAAGCAAACTGTTTATTTTCGGTATTTAAGGAAGGATTTGGGTCTTATATTGGTTGTATAAATGTGATGCTTTGAGCAACACATATTTTCTTAGTGTATGCACTTTAAAGAAACTTGTATTTTATGAACCAAAACATTTGGGAAACGAATATTATATAATGAAAACGGTTTTAAGGGGTAAACTAAATCTATTTAAATAGCTGTTTTCTATGAACACGTTGAGCTACTCAAACTAACAGCTACCAACACCGCATCGTAGACCTAATTTGCAAATCACTTTTGCAAAATGTCCACAATCGTGTAATTAAGACGATTGCCTTTAATAGATGTCAAATTAACGTTCAAAATGGATTATTAAACAGTTATGATGTGAATGGATTTCATTAAGATTCAAATGAATCAAAATCCTTTCAATAAAGGGATCAAATAACTAGAGTGGAATATGCTTTGTCATCCAATTAATTTATTGTATGTCAATTGAAAATCCGGCAACAATTATTACTCCATAAAATGGATCTTAATCAAAACCTACAATTGTGGGCAATAACTATTTGAGTGGCGACTCCTTATCAAGGCAGTTTATTGTTTGCTTGTCTTATAACTTCTTTTGGATTGCTGTGCTTGGTTTTTTTTTTCAAATTAATTCAAAGAAATATTTTCTGATGCCATATTGGGGTTTAATTATTCATGACCGTAATGTATTTAGTGTGTGATTGTTGTGGGTTTCCAACATTAACTTAAAATGCTCAGTGGCTTTGTCGAATTCTTTGTCGGTCAATTTCAACTTTCGATAGGCCACTCGCGCTCCTCCTGTTCGATGGATATTCGACGGGTTGCTTTTAGTCTTTAACCCTTGTTAGGACGTTTTAGTAGCCTCAATGGATGGAAACCTTCAGTTATAGATATTATAGCTTTCTATATCATTATATCTTTTCCGCCATCTTTGAGTTCGGGTCCGGTTTGGTTATCAAGAGACTCACATTAGGCCTGCAACGCATGTTTTATCTTTAAATAATAATACAGAAGAAGGATCCTTCGCTTACACAAAACTTTCTTATTTTGGGTTTAAATTCGCACACTATTGTAGCGTAGATAATGGTAACGATAATTTTGGTGAAAGTTTAGGCCATTGTATAAATTCATTTGGTTTCGTACAATATATACGAAGTCCAGAATGCCCCTGAGAGTAAACAGCAAAGACACAAGTTGCCGCTATATTTTAAAATTTGAAACCCACGAAATCGGCATACCCGGACGATGTGACGAATTACATTCTCGAAAAATGTCCAGCTAAGAGAATTGAAAGTTTAACTATAATATTTAATCACTCTCTCAACTGCTTTCCAGGGAGTTGAGAACAACGAACACAGCAGTTACAAGATATTTGATCTACGACCGATTACATTCTTATCCAGTCTGGAGAAAATACTTCCAAAATGTAGGTGCTGACGAATTGGGCGGCGCTATCTAAACGGAATTTTACTTATTCCCAATTCCCAATATGGTTTTTTGAAAGGACACTCCACCAGATTTGTATTTCTGAGACTACGTCCCAATATTAGCTATAACCGGGTTAAAAATCCATTCAACAGTGTCTAAAGAGGAGCTTGTCCTTATAAACTCCATGAAAGCAAGTTTTCGGAATATTGGAGAAAGGATACGAACACCGGAAACAAGTTCGCTTGTGTCTTGAAATCCATTTTATCGAGTTTTGGTGCTGTGACGACTCTAGGACCCCGCCATAATTAATTACTTCATTCATAGAAGTGTCGTTACAGTACTCATTCCTAGTTCTCGAACTTACGTGTGAATTCGGAGAGAGTAAAGCCAACTACCGGTAATCGTTCGAGATGCCTGTTGCCTTATACGACTTTTAATTCAGAATCGTGTTATAAATATTGTCACCATCGGACATAAGCAGTTTATCGAAAAACCAGGTGTAAATTTTTCAACTTACTCGTGAACAATGTTAAAGAACAAAATATCCAAGAAGGAGCTTTAAAAGAAGTATACTAAGAAAGAATTATTAAATGATTTGATATACAATAATCAAATAATAAAATTTTCACATAACAAATTAATTGGATGACAAAGCAAATCCTTATCAATTCATTCCATTTATTAAGAAATTATTAATTAATCTGAATCTTGATAAAAGTGAAGTGCTCCAAGAAGCGCTACCATTTCCCTCCCACATATACATCACCCCTCGTTCATATCCCCAAAACAACATTGAAATCAATGTTGAACAAAGTGAATCAAACGTCCAATTGTCGCACTTTGGATTCAATTCCTTAAAAGTCAAACATCAGAACGCATATCTTTATATGCATTGTATATTCAATTATTAATTCCCAAAATGCAAAGGCTTAAACAAATACACGATAAACGAACCAAATGTTAGTTTATCATGCGCACACAAAATTCCTAAAAACTAAACACCACAATGCATATCTTCATATGCATCCTATCACCAATCGAACACGTGTTAAATGAACCAAACCTCTGTTTGGTTTCCATACACACAATTCCGGAAATTTAAACATCACAGTGCATATCTCCATATGCATTGTAACCAGATGTTTTACGATATGCAAATAAATCCAAACTCCCACCCAGATTGTCATCCAATTCTCATTTGCCGCCTCAATAGCTGACTTGGTAAGGAGGTTGTGTCTTCCATTTGATTGTGGACACCTAGGTTCAACTGACGATTCTTACTATTGTCCAGTTAAGCACAATTACTGACTGGTAGGTAGGGACCCAAAGCCCAGCCGCCCGGTGAAACACCACCTCATTAAGCCATAGGATTCGTGAAATAGTTGTGACATTTTTGACCATCCTTCGGAGCTTGGCTTATGGACCCGGTTGAGAAAAAAAAATAGCTTCGTAGGGCACTGACTCAGCGCTATAAGTTCCTCTTTCCTGGGAGAAGTAAATTTAAAAAAATCCAATTCCCATGGATTTTGCCCCTCATCTGAAGTACATGTAAACACTTGATTGCATTAACTAGATGGATAAAACAAACAAACCTCAGAAAGGGGTCTGTGGAAAGGGGCATGGCATCCAGATTTTGGTGAAAGAAATAAGCTACAGTAGATAGGAGTCAGAAGTCAGAAGTCAGAAGTCCGAAGTCAGAAGTCAAGCAGATAGTGCGTTGGTAGCTGGTGGAGAGACATCGTAGTATAATAAATATAGTAAACAATTTAGTAGGTGTGTTTTCAATTACAACTACGGTTCAGCAAGAAGTTTTTCTGTCGCTGCATTGCTTTTTCGGATCACGATATGGTCATTTCCCTGCAGCCAACAAATTTGATTACTATCAATAGTGTTTTCTTTTCAACAAAACAACAAGGCTCCTGGATTCGACTACATACCGTCAGAGCTTGTCAAACATGGAGGGGAGGCAACCGCTCCAAAGATCCAGCAACCCATCAAAATAATATGGGATAAGGAAGTCACTCCGGAAGAATTGAAAACCTCAATAGTCGTCCCTATTTTCAAAACAGGCGTCAGATCTGACTGCGAAAACTACAGAGGAATGTCATTGCTCCCAACCACATACAAAATATTGGCGAGAATCACAACGCATGCAGAAGAAATACTGGGAGACCACCAATGCGGATTCCGTAGGAACCGGTCAACAAGCAACCAAATGTTCACAGTAAGGCGATTGTGGGAAAATAAGTGGGAATACGGAGAGACAGTTCACCAACTGTTGGTTGGCTTCAAAAAAGTCTGCGACTCAGTCGCAACGCCAAGACTTTACCATATTGTATTTGAGCTGGGAGTCCCGAGAAAATATGCCGCCCTCATTCAAATTTGCATGAACGAAAATATGGGGCGAGTCAGAATAGAAACCCACCTCTCAGAAATATTTGAAATCCACGACTGACTAAAACAGGGGGATGGCCTCGCACCATGTCTTTTTAACCTTGTGCTCGAGTATGCCATCACAAAGGTACAAGACGACAACATGGCCGGATCATCCCTGAACGAGGTAACCCAAGTGCTGGCATATGCCGATGACATCGCCGTTGTGGGCGATAATCTAGAAACTGTAAGTAAAACCAGTGAAATCATCATACAAGCGGCAGCAGAGGTGGGTCTCGAAATAAATGAAGACAGCAAAATATATGATTACGGCAAGAGCAGATGAACCGCAGGGAACAATAAATACCTAAGAACAATACTGGCCGCCAGTAACGAAATGATGAAGGAAATTATAAAAAAACTACACTCCGGCAACGCTAGTTGGCATGCAGTCAGTAAACTGCTGAGATCCAAATGGATGGATGCGAAACATGGGCTCTCGCAAAACGGGAAGAAAACAAATTCCGCGTATTCGAGTATAAAGTCCTAAGGGGTATCTTTGGCGGCAAATATGACGAGGAGGCAGGACAATGGAGGAAACTCCACAACCACGAATTGGAAGAGCTGTACCGCAAACTTACCTTAGTCAGAGTAATCAAGTCGCGAAGATTCAGATGGGCCGGACACGTTTGGCGAATGGACAACGATAGGACCGTGCATAGAATTCTTGACGGTAAGCCAACGGGAAAGAGACCAACAGGGCGGCCGCGACGGAGATGGGAGGACATGTTAGATTGGACCTCGAGGAGATTAGATCGGATGGTCGAACGTGGAAGGAGAGCGCACGGAACAGGGAACAATGGCGGAGTCGAGTCGGTGAGGCCATGGACTTTCGGGTTTCTACAGGCCAATAATGCAAAAATTAGTATGATGTGTAGTGATTTAGAAGATTATCATAAAATTAAATCTGCTTTGGGTACGTTAACTAGCGAGTACTACACGTACACTTCAAAAGCGGAGAAAACTGTCTTCATCCTAAAAGGAGTTGATCCTTCTTTTACCCCAGAAGAATTACTTGAGAAATTAAAAACTGTTAAACCGACAGTCTACAGTTTATAGGCGTGAAGCCGTTCTCCACAGTAAGCTCTAGAAATCGCAATCACAAGTTATTTTTGTTTATGGTGTCTCTAAGTCCCAACTGTAAAGTTTATGCGCTTAGGTATTTTAAATATCTAAACCACCAAACAATAAGTTGGGAGAAAATAAAGAAGTC
Organism: Microdon myrmicae; assembly: GCA_963931805.1. NCBI lineage: Eukaryota > Metazoa > Arthropoda > Insecta > Diptera > Syrphidae > Microdon > Microdon myrmicae. Next base: position 110,406,794 of record OZ007496.1, read on the forward strand.
CTAACATGTATTGCAATGAATGCGGTGTCAACGCTGTGTAAGGTGTCTAAACGACCACATTATTGGGGAATGTCCGTGGGGCAAAGAACAGCTCCCGGATAAAAATAAGTTATCCTGCGTCCTCTGGCCTGTATGCTGGTCATCCTGCTAACTTTAGAGGTTGTCCATATACCAACAACTAAAAGTAAAGTAGGAAGCTAGAAAAAAGCAAGTTGAAGAAGAGAAACGAATGAAAATCGTTTTTACAACAACTTCGTGACACCTCGTGTGCCAAATGGCAGAAGCTGTAAAGCATCCACCAAACATGGAACAAACACGAAAATCATTAAAACGCCTCAACCAGAAGCACGAACAAACACAACAGCAATTTGACTGTCCATCAAGGGCAGTTTGCTGCGCTTGAGAAAAAAATCGAAATATTTGAGAAAAAAAAAGTGACGGAACAGGCTGAATAGATATTATTTACTCGGCCCTGTTTCCAGATAAATCAATGCACTAGACACAATGTTTACTACGGCCGAGTTAACCCTTAATATTATTGCTGTGAATGTAAATTCACTACTCCGCCCTTTCTTTGGTAACCTTATTTGTTGGGTCACGACCTGACGCCGCATTGTTTACAATCGGTATTATATTTTATCTTTTTTTTCTTCTTAGAACTGCAGAGGTTTCCCTTCCAGCTCCTCTTCGTCTGTATGATATTCTGTTGCCAAGCCACTAAACCTTAGTGCGATTACATTTGGTTTTCCAGTGTGTTAATTTTATGAAGCGTTTTATTTATTATAGCTTGTTGTCGTTAGCACATATCTGCTTGTTGTTGATATGCTACTGCTAGCATATGTCATAATGTTGCCGTTGTTCGTATTACTCAGCGAGGCATTTTGTTAATTGTATGATATAGTATCCATTATTATTATTATGCGTTTTCCACTATTCACTTAACATTGATATCGCCAAGTGCCAGCCTATAACCTTCTCGCATCTCTTCCCCTATTGATCCCTATGTAGTATTCCACTACATAAACCCCATACAACGCACTTACACGCATCTTACATGCGTTTACACACAATGCAGTCAGAACCATTTTTTTCTTTAGTTACCTACTTGTGACGTCAATATTTACGAATCATTCATACCGTAACCCACAAGTGCACGCATCAGCATATCAAAGTATTAAAATATACCAAGTGCTATGAGAATTCCCTAGTAATTGCTTAGCCTGCAAATATGAAACATATGGATAATAACAATTTACCATTCGCAAGCGTTATAACAGGTGGCATGCACTTGCTTAGGGATTCCCCAGTAAAAAATGCTTATGCCCGCGAAAGAGAGGCATATGAATAATAGTGAATCGCCACCGGTGAACTGAAGTGACGAAATAAGCTTTAACCAAGGCTACTGCACTTTATGTGGATCAACATTGATTAAGCTAGAAGTATGACTCGTCCCGTGCAATTGCACTCAATATAGCTGAAAGCCGACTGGGTGAAACTGCAGGAGGTTAAATGACTTGTGTTTGGTAAGGCTGAGCGAAGAGGTAGGAATTATGGAGTATAGATAGGTAGGAATTATGGAGTATAGATAGGTAGGAATTATGGAGTGTAGATAGGTAGGAATTATGGAGTATAGATAGGTAGGAATTATGGAGTATAGATAGGTAGGAATTATGGAGTAGAGGTAGGTGAATTGTATGCTTCGTTTGTGATTTTTTCTTAAAAATGTTTGTATAAAAGGATTGGTTGCAAATGGCATTGGGAGATTTAATTTTGTACTACCGAAAACGCAGGTCGCGGGAAAAAAAAAGTAATATTAAACATATTATATTTACTCTATCCGTGAACCAATTCTTCCCTTTAACCAGTTCACTGTTTATGACGGAAATATTCGTCAGGAAAAAATTGTACAAATTTATGTTATGACGAATATGTTCGGCATACGTCTTCAGTAGCGACCATTGGGAGTTAATTTAGCAGCTGTAGTTAAAACTAAAATATATTCCTAAACCGCAAGAAGTTTGGAATATTTTGAGGCCATGTCGAAATAAAAAGATCTAATAAAAATGTATACACATTTTCTATAATAACAAGATCTAAACAGTTAACTGGTTAAAATAAGGAAGCACGAATGGTTGATGTTAACACCTACTCCCTTCATAACTAAGTCCTCACTATAGTTCAATCGATCTGCGACTTAGGTATCGGTTAGGGCATTTAATTTCCGCTCACATATTGATGAAATGATCCTTCAGGCTAAAGCTTAATTATCTTATAAGCTATAAAGAATTCTACAACCCATATGTTACGCGATCTCTCTACGTTTTCTTTATTCCATCTAATGCCCGAGTATGCTAGTCAGGTATGGTCCCCCTACCAGCAGACTCCCATTCAACGTCGTTTCTTGCGTTTGGCTGTCCGTGGTTTGAATATCTGTTCTCGCCTCCTTCCACCGTTTTAAATTAATTAATCTCAAATATCTAGAAGAATGCAGAATCCAGTCCGATATTCTATACATTCACCGAGTTCATCCATTTTAGGATTCAATATTAGCACCCCCACTGTGAAACACCCTCCAACTTCTTTCTATCTCCTGTCCTACCTCTCACCATCGTAGTTAGGGTATGAACTGAGATTACTTAACTTAAGTCATAAGTTAGCCCCTAAGAATCTTTTGTGAACTTGTTCTAAGATAATAAATAGGGCGCCAGCCCAACTAAACTAAGGACTATTGATGGTATTCCGTTCGGTGTGGTTATTTCACTCGAATTCATTTATTCATTTATGAGGCTTAATCCAAGCTTAAGTTAATAAAATATAATACCTTACACACTAACTTCACGGAGTTCACGGAGAATATGTTGAACAGCCCTTGGGCAAACTTTTACATCTTGTATTAGGGACTCTACTGCAGCTATAATTATTGGCTCTAAAATATCGGCGTGTAGGATTGATCCTAAAGTTTCGCGGCACGATTGTATCGATTTACTAAGGACGCAAGTGTCAATACACAGATGAAAACACTATTACTATTTATTGGGCTGTAGAAACCCGAAAGTCCATGGCCTCACCGACTCGACTCCGCCATTGTTCCCTGTTCCATGCGCTCTCCTTTCACGTTCGACCATCCGTTCCAATCTCCTCGATATCGAACCTAACACCCATCTCGGCCGCGGCCGCCCTGTTGGTCTCTTTTCCGTTGGTCTACCGCCAAGAATTCTACGCACGGTCCTATTGTTGCCCATTCGCACCACATGTCGGGCCCATCTTCATCTTTGCGACCTAATTACTCTCACTATTGTAAGTTTGCGGTATAGTTCTTCCAATTCGTGGTTGTGGAGTTTCCTCAATTGTCCTGCCTCCTCATCATATTTACTCCTTAAAACTTTATTCTCGAATACGCGGGATTTGTTTTCTTCCCGTTTTGTGAGAGCCCGTGTTTCGCACCCATATAGACCAATCGGCATGATTATGGGATTGTTAACACAGAGCTTTATATTACGTGATAGCAGTTTGGATTTCAGCAGTTTACTGACTGCGTGCCAACTAACGTTGCCAGAAAGCAGTCTTTTGTTAATTTCCTTCGACATTTCGTTACCCAGGTATTTAAATTTTTCAACTTTTCCAAATTTCTGCCCTCTGACGTTTATGTATGTTCGGTGAGGTTCACCTGCTCTTGGCGTAATCATATATTTTGTTGTCTTCATTTATTTCGAGACCCACCTCTGCTGCCGCTTGTATGTTGATTTCACTGGTTTTACTTACAGTTTCTAGATTATCGCCCAGATCGGCGATGTCATCGGCATATGCCAGCACTTGGGTTACCTCGTTCAGGGATGATCCGGCCATGTTGTTGTCTTGTACCTTTGTGATGGCATACTCGAGCACAAGGTTAAAAAGACATGGTGCGAGGCCATCCCCCTGTTTTAGTCAGTCGTGGATTTCAAATATTTCTGAGAGGTGGTTTTCTATTCTGACTCGCCCCATATTTTCGTTCACGCAAATTTGAATGAGGGCGGCATATTTTCTAGGGACTCCCAGCTCAAATACAATATGGTAAAGTCTTGGCGTTGCGACTGAGTCGCAGACCTTTCTGAAGCCAATCAACAGTTGGTGAACTGTCTCTCCGTATTCCCACTTATTTTCCCGCAATTGTCTTACTGTGAACATTTGGTTGCTTGTTGACCGGTTCCTACTGAATCCGCATTGGTGGTCTCCCAGTATTTCTTCTGCATGCGGTGTGATTCTCGCCAATATTTTGTATGTGGTTGGGAGCAATGACATTCCTCTGTAGTTTTCGCAGTCAGATCTGACGCCTGTTTTGAAAATAGGGACGACTATTGAGGTTTTCAATTCTTCCGGTGGGATCTTTGGAGCGGTTGCCTCCCCTCCATGTTTGACAAGCTCTGACGGTATGTAGTCGACTTCGGGAGCCTTGTTGTTTTGTGGAAAGGAAAACACTATTGATAGTAATCAAATTTGTTGGCTGCAGGAAAACGACAACATCGTGATCCGAAAAAGCAATGCAGCGACAGAGAAACTTCTTGCTGAACCGTAGTTGTAATTGAAAACACACCTACTAAATTGTTTACTATATTTATTATACTACGACGTCTCTCCACCAGCTACCAACGCACTATCTGCTTGACTTCTGACTTCTGACTTCTATCTACTGTAGCTTATTTCTTTCACCAAAATCTGGATGCCACGCCCAGGTTTGTTTGTTTTATCCATCTAGTTAATGCAATCAAGGGTTTACATGTACTTCAGATGAGGGGCAAAATCCATGGAAATTGGATTTTTTTTATTTTACTTCTACCAGGAAAGAGGAACTTATAGCGCTGAGTCAATGCCCTACGAAGCTATTTTTTTTTTCTCAACCGGGTCCATAAGCCAAGCTCCGAAGGATGGTCAAAAATGTCACAACTATTTCACGAATCCTATGGCTTAATGAGGTGGTGTTTCACCGGGCGGCTGGGCTTTGGGTCCCTACCTACCAGTCAGTAATTGTGCTTAACTGGACAATAGTAAGAATCGTCAGTTGAACCTAGGTGTCCACAATCAAATGGAAGACACAACCTCCTTACCAAGTCAGCTATTGAGGCGGCAAATGAGAATTGGATGACAATCTGGGTGGGAGTTTGGATTTATTTGCATATCGTAAAACATCTGGTTACAATGCATATGGAGATATGCACTGTGATGTTTAAATTTCCGGAATTGTGTGTATGGAAACCAAACAGAGGTTTGGTTCATTTAACACGTGTTCGATTGGTGATAGGATGCATGTGAAGATATGCATTGTGGTGTTTAGTTTTTAGGAATTTTGTGTGCGCATGATAAACTAACATTTGGTTCGTTTATCGTGTATTTGTTTTAGCCTTTGCATTTTGGGAATTAATAATTGAATATACAATGCATATAAAGATATGCGTTTTGATGTTTTACTTTTAAGGAATTGAATCCAAAGTGCGACAATTGGACGTTTGATTCACTTTGTTCAACATTGATTTCAATGTTGTTTTGGGGATATGAACGAGGGGTGATGTGTATGTGGGAGGGAAATGGTAGCGCTTCTTGGAGCACTTCACTTTTATCAAGATTCAGATTAATTAATAATTTCTTAATAAATGGAATGAATTGATAAGGATTTGCTTTGTCATCCAATTAATTTGTTATGTGAAAATTTTAAATTATTGTATATCAAATCATTTAATAATTCTTTCTTAGAATACTTCTTTTAAAGCTCCTTCTTGGATATTTTGTTCTTTAACATTGTTCACGAGTAAGTTGAAAAATTTACAGTCGAGATTTACACCTCGTTTTTCGATAAACTACTTATGTCCGATGGTGACAATATTTATAACACGATTTTGAATTAAAAGTCGTATAAGGCAACAGGCATCTCGAACGATTACCGGTAGCTGGCTTTACTCTCTCCGAATTCACACGTAAGTTCGAGAACTAGGAATGAGTACTGTAACGACACTTCTATAAATGAAGTAATTAATTATGGTGGGGTCCTAGAACCACCACAGTGTCAAAACTCGATAAAAAGGATTACAAGATACAAGCGAACTTTTTTCCGGCGTCCGTATCCTTTCTCCAATATTACGAAAAATTTGTTTTCATGGAGTTTATAAGGACAAGCTCCTCTTTAGACACTGTTGAATGGATTTTTAACCCAGTTATAGCTAATATTGGGACGTAGTCTCAGAAATACAAATCTGGTGGAGTGTCCTTTCAAAAAACCATATTGGGAATTGGGAATAAGTAAAATTCCGTTTAGATAGTGCCGCCCAATTCGTCAGCACCTACATTTTGGAAGTATTTTCTCCAGACTGGATAAGAATGTAATCGGTCGTAGATCAAATATCTTGTAACTGCTGTGTTTTCTGTTCTCAACTCTCTGGGAAGCAGTTGAGAGAGTGATTAAATATTATAGTTAAACTTTCAATTCTCTTAGCGGGAAATTGTTTGAGAATGTAATTCGACACATCGTCCGGGTATGCCGATTTCATGGATTTCAAATTTTAAAATATAGCGGCAACTTGTGTCTTTGCTGTTTACTCTCAGGGGCATTCTGGACTTCGTATATATTGTACGAAACCAAATGAATTTATACAATGGCCTAAACTTTCACCAAAATTATCGTTACCATTATCTACGCTACAATAGTGTGCGAATTTAAACCCAAAATAAGAAAGTTTTGTGTAAGCGAAGGATCCTTCTTCTGTATTATCATTTAAAGATAAAACATGCGTTGCAGGCCTAATGTGAGTCTCTTGATAACCAAACCGGACCCGAACTCAAAGATGGTGGAAAAGATATAATGATATAGAAAGCTATAATATCTATAACTGAAGGTTTCCATCCATTGAGGCTACTAAAACGTCCTAACAAGGGTTAAAGACTAAAAGCAACCCGTCGAATATCCATCGAATAGGAGGAGCGCGAGTTGGCCTATCGAAAGTTGAAATTGACCGACAAAGAATTCGACAAAGCCACTGAGCATTTTAAGTTAATGTTGGAAACCCACAACAATCACACACTAAATACATTACGGTCATGAATAATTAAACCCCAATATGGCATCAGAAAATATTTCTTTGAATTAATTTGAAAAAAAAAACCAAGCACAGCAATCCAAAAGAAGTTATAAGACAAGCAAACAATAAACTGCCTTGATAAGGAGTCGCCACTCAAATAGTTATTGCCCACAATTGTAGGTTTTGATTAAGATCCATTTTATGGAGTAATAATTGTTGCCGGATTTTCAATTGACATACAATAAATTAATTGGATGACAAAGCATATTCCACTCTAGTTATTTGATCCCTTTATTGAAAGGATTTTGATTCATTTGAATCTTAATGAAATCCATTCACATCATAACTGTTTAATAATCCATTTTGAACGTTAATTTGACATCTATTAAAGGCAATCGTCTTAATTACACGATTGTGGACATTTTGCAAAAGTGATTTGCAAATTAGGTCTACGATGCGGTGTTGGTAGCTGTTAGTTTGAGTAGCTCAACGTGTTCATAGAAAACAGCTATTTAAATAGATTTAGTTTACCCCTTAAAACCGTTTTCATTATATAATATTCGTTTCCCAAATGTTTTGGTTCATAAAATACAAGTTTCTTTAAAGTGCATACACTAAGAAAATATGTGTTGCTCAAAGCATCACATTTATACAACCAATATAAGACCCAAATCCTTCCTTAAATGCCGGAGATAAACAAATCAACAGTTTGCTTATGTGGTGAGTGTATCAATGAATGTCTATGGTATGGTGTTTTTGTTTTCTTTTTTTTGTGTGTATTTACTAGAGGGCTTCGCCAGATGGGAGCACTCGTTCATAGACTTGTAGGGGTTTCTCAACCACAATACCTACCCATTTCGTTGATAGGTATTTACCTGTAAAACATGTCAAAGGGACGCATAGCTAAACTCATTATTCTATGCAAATAATGCATAATTGAGTTTAGCTACAATCAACAACAAACGGCAACCATGGATTTCCATCGGAAATTCCATTCGTATTGGTTAGCAACAACCAAGTCAAACCAAGCGACGCGGTTGCGTCATAGTCCATAGGCTTGGGTATTATTGAACATTCCACAGAATGGAATTATATCCCCAACCGATGCGGCGTCTTATTGACTTTTCCCAGATCACCCATTCGCTTGGGATCAATGATCTCTTTTTGCTGGTGAATAACCTTACCTATGTTTGCCCTCTCTCTCGTATTTCTGTCTTGCTATAGTGCGTTGACCTAAGAGATTGTCACTAGGTCAGTAGACCAGCCGTATACACGGCATTGACGCACACACACCTAGCCAGATCCACCCTGGGTTATTGTGCTTTCCCTTTTGATTTCTCCATTCTGGCTACGCCCATCGACGTCGAACGAATACACAAGTACGTTTCGACCTGGATGAGTGTGGTGAGTTGGGGAACACACAAGAGAGCATGATTACCATTGGCAGATCAATGTGTAAAAAGCAGAAATTGTGATTTCCACCCTAAATAGAGTCAGTCGCTTGTCGTTTATCATCACGGATAGTCACGCTGCCGCGCGAAATAAAGATTAAATCTTCTCCGCATAAGTCGCTATTTGTATCTGAACCTGGTTGTGTCTGCGGATGAGGTAGTTCATTTAGTTCACGGAACAAAAAGTCCATTGGAGTCAGATCGCTGAAAGGGGTCCTCTTGTGCGTAAAGTCGAAGTCTATCGGTTATCGCAAAATTTTCAATACAATATTTTAGAGCAATCAAATTTCTGTTACGGTGTAAATGTTAATACAAACTTTTGAATCAAATAAGTTTCTGTTACCGTGTAAATTTAATTTAAACATTGTCAAACCAATAAGTTAACTTTCATAATTATCTTCCGTTTCCTGTAAATTTAATTTAAACATTGTCAAACCAGTTAACTTTCATAATTATTTCCCGTTTACGGTGTAAATATAAACCAAAAATATTGAATTAACTAAAGAATAATAAAGGAGAAAGAAAGGAGTCATACATAGTTTCTTTTCGTCGACTGGAAACGCAGAAACTGGGTATAGCGGTGGACCTGTGCCCCTGAGGCATTTAACCAAAATACTCTACCCCCACAGACTACCTAGCGGTCTAATGTCTTTTCTTCGATTATCTCATTCGTCATTTCTACTTCTATGGCATCAGTTCCATTTGCTTCTGTACTTTTGGAATTTGTTCCTGTTTAATTCGATAGTTATCGATAGTTATTTTCTATTCTGTCTTCCACATCAACTGCAGAGACTTACAAACATTTCATTAACAATGAGGCCTAACCACGTCCCCTATATATGTAGTAACTCCACTCTCCTTAACAATGTGTACTCACGAGTATCTGAACACCTTTTACGTCAAAATTTAAACTTAAACAACGATTAAGTTTTCTCAATAAATGACGCTATCTGAACACTAATAGTTATCTTTATAAACTGAAAATATTATTCATAAAGTCGGTAGTTGGCTTACAGTGTTTAGGAAATGGTGGCGAATAAAGTGATTCGAACCTACGCAGATTTCCAGATTTAATCTGGTGCGCTGTGCTTTTCTTTCGGTAGGGTGGTGGAAATATTCAAAAGATACCTTTGGACCGATCCAGTGGCATGGCGGATTTTTACCGACTAAAACCGCCTTCTGCCAGGCACATGCTCTCGGTATGGTTGTGTTCATGGCGATCTGTTGGAATTGCCACAGTAACCCATTATAAGCACGCACTTGTTTTTCGTTGTTTACAATTCAGATATACTATTTTTTTTTTGTCGAAAGAACTTGTGGGGTTTGATGTCACTCGTACGCCTTCATGGGGTTCAGCAACACCTCCACTACACTTCCACTAAACGTTGCGAGAAAAAAATAATTGTCCAATACTAGAAAATGAAACGAATGAAAACAAACCAGATGCGTTCCTTTTTATTTCACAGATTTTATTGTTTCGTTTCTATACCTTTACTCTTTTCCGTTTTTTTTTTTTTTTTTGCTGTTCCTTTATTGTTGATTACGGTTTCAGCACAAACATCCAGGTCACTATAACTTGTAATTGATCTTCAGTGTTCCACGGAATTCCTTCTACATTTAATTTTGTTTAATAAAATACACTTGACACCTTTATAACATTTCGAAGTTTCAATAACGCTTAATCGACTGAGTAATTCCGCGTACAACGACTCGACGAACATTGACCAACGGAAAGACAAAAGAAAAAAACTATTTTCCAAAGTGCTTGTAAAATTTGACTCGCGACAATGACTCCTGACCGCACTAGACGGTGATGAATTTGAACTGTGTAGGACACGTATGCACCTCTAAGAAGATGAAATCTAACTCTATGAGTGGGCGACGTTGACTCAGCCTTTGGTGATTGCGATGAGTTTCCACGCATGTCATCGCAGGGGAAAAACAGTCATTCCTTTTCAAGAAAGACACCCAAACACTCGCTGGGCGCAGGAAAGGAAAAACAAACATGCAGCTGGTCAAATATGATGATCGGTGTACGGCTGGGTGTATTCCCATCGTACGATAGGGGATCGAATTGGGTTGGCGATAAGTCAATAGAACTTTGCTGCGAAGGCAAAGGCTACTAGATTTGGGTGCATGTTTATTTTAGGCATTGGATAATGCACAGGAATACTGGCATGCAGGCAAAAATAATTTCTTCTGCTTACGTAGAGTACACAGAAACATTTCGTTTAGAATAGGTAGCGTGAGAATAGTGGCTGTTCGTTGTTTAGACAACGAATCATTAGACATGATCATGGGTATGATTGCCTAACGTCAATCATATTCGTGCCCAAATCCCATGATCGGTAGATAACCGATAAAGGAAATTGGACACAACTGTAGCGAACCTTGAGATTGGAGCAATATTCAATCAGGAACCGTAGCAAGAATATCGGCTACAGTTGTGTCAACAACTACGCTGGCCAGCGAGTGTTTATCGTTTATAATTGCTGACAAGCCGAGCCGATTGTCTGGCATGGTTCATGTAATATGAATGAAATAATTTGTTTGATGTGCATGCTTGCTAGGATTTTACTTTCAGGTATGAAAGATGCTGCTGAGAGCTTACGCTGCCCAAAATTGCGGGTAGGTACGGTTTCTTGTGGAGTGAGGGCAAAACAGGTAGACTTAAAGAAATGGCTGGTTCTTTGGGAAAGCTTCAAAGAACCACCACAAACTCATCCGCTTGGATCAAAGTTAGTTTGCCGCCCGGAGAAAATATTCTTATAGAATTCGCCCCTTTTAAACCAAAATAACAATATAATTTTGTCTTTCCAATCTATCTAATAGTAAGTGCCTTTCTGATATCTGCATGAATTTCTAATCTTTTTTAATTATTGTGATTTACCACCGTAGTCCAATTTTTTTATGTTCACTACAATTGACCACCGATAATTAATAGATTAAGTAAAAGTTAAGACTTTATTTTTCCCGCAAAATAGTATATAATGTTGTAGTATTCCAGAATACTACTGTCCTTATAACTATTAAGTTTAATACTGAATCTCATTATTTATCTAACACGTCCTTAAAACATTCTCCTTACATATCTAACATTCTCATTTAATACATATCATAAATAAACATCCACAATATTCTATATCAAGCCAGTTCCAGTACATTTCATAACATGCCGCTTTTTTCATTTGAAACATGGCTCTTTGATTTTCGTTCAAAGTTTATTCAAAATTTAAAAGTCACAGTAGAGTAAATAATACTTTGATAAAATTGATTTTGTTCATATTATAATTTACAATAAATTAGATCTCAAAGTTCTATAAGAAGAGGGAACATTTTATTGTAAAGTCAGTTTGAGTTTGAGTTTGGATTTCGAAGTCAGTCAGTTTGAGAAATAGAGAGTTCGGTGGAGTTTGAGTTTAGTTTGAGAAATACAGAAGTTTGAGTTAGTTGATATTGGAAGTTGTCGAGAAGGAGTTGAGAAATAAAGATGTTGTTATAGAAATAAAGAAAATTCGAAAAGAGAAATAAAAGAAGAAGAATTTTAATTCGAAATATGGGACTGAAATTTGATAATCTAAATAAAAGGTCCACGCTCTTGCCTCTAACGAGGAAGCACGGCGCTGGAGACATAACACTGGTGGCAGCGGTGGGATCCAACCAAAGGATCCCATAAATAAATAAAAACAAAATAAAGAAGAAGAAACTAAAACAAACAAAAAAAAATTTTTTTTTCAAAAAAAAAAAGTAGACAAAAGACCAGGATACACTCAACTTATAGGACGTGAAGTCTGCCTGGTGGTAAAGACTTCTATCAACAAAAAAAAAACGCAACAATAAAAAAAAAAAGTGAGCAAAACTCAAGACAAACAAGACTTCTATCAACAGTACGACAGCAATCAACATTTAATAGAGTAAGAATTTTTTTTCAAAATAGCGACTTTTCTCTCTTCTTTTTAGGAATATCTCGACTTGGAAATTTTTCTTTTACACAAAAAAAAACATTTTTTTTTCTCGATAGGAAAATTTTCTTTTCAGTTTTTCGACGACATTTCCGTTTTTTTTGCTTTCTCTTCGAAGATTTTCTTTCTTTGCAGCCTTTGGGACATCAATTTTTCTTTTCCACGCCATATATATTGAATAATAAAATAAAGGCCTTTCATAACCAATATTATTAAGAAGTGATAACAAATTTTCGCCATACATTCTTCTCAAATTTTCACAATTTCGAGTCCTTATTACACGAGACAAATCCACTCTCAACCGATACACAGTAAACCGCCTGAAATGGCTCTCTCTGTCGGAATTTCAGATGTTTTCAGAATCGTCCCTACCTTTGACGGGAAACCCTGCGACCTAGACAAATTTATTTCCGGGGGAGATGTTTTATTTAGATCCATAAAAAAGGCAGACCCTGATAAATATGAAACATTTTTTGAGCTAGTCAAAAATAGACTAGAGGGTCCTGCATACGATCTTATTAGGTATAGCAAAATAAAGGAAAAACTGGAATCGGAATATAAAGAGGAGCAATCTCGGTCGGCGGCACACAATGAGTTGATTTCTCTGAAACAACACTTCAGAGAAACCGTTCGGGAATATGGAGATAGAGTTGCGAATACTCTGAGGACTCTGAACTCTGCCACTTGCGAAATAACAGCAGACGCAGTAGTGAGGGATTTCTTGATAGAGGAAAACACAAAATTGGCCGTACAAATATTTGAGGATGGACTAAAGAACGAACAACTAAGAATAATAGCTAAAGTCCATGGGGGAAACAGTTTAAAACAGTCGATTGCCCATGTAGTAGCGCATGCTGCTCGAATGGATAACTCTCCCAGGTCATATGATTATAATGAAAATCCCCACAGATTTAATCGAATAGTCTGCCAAACCTGTGGTAAGCCAGGGCATTCACAGGACACATGTTATCGGAACATGCAGTCCAACACTTTTCAGAATAGACAGCCCATAAAAAGGGAATAGAACATTATGTTACATGCAATTTCTGTGGACGGAATAATCACACAGAGAATGAGTGTAGATACAAGTTATCTAGGAATGGATCGTCTTTAGCAAATTACCAACAAGATACAACGCGTAACCCATTCCGAAATAATCCTGCAAACTCCGAAAATCGTTTTGGTAAAATTTCTAGGACCACTAATAGACAAAATGATAGGCAAAATGTTCACTTTTCTCGGGTGCAAGAGTCGGAAAACGAGGCCTGACGCCAACCAAAATTTTTTGAAGACCAACAGCATTTTTCCATTTATAGCATTAGAACTTTGGCAATAGATAACGACAATTTTAATGAAGCTCCTAGCCAAATCTACCTTGAGCCAGCATATGATTATCCTAACCATAAGACTAATTCCGATAAAGCTATAGATATAAATATAAAAGAAGATAAACCAAACGCTAATATAATGACTCCGATTCAGACTACAATTCTGGAAAATAATTCAGCAACAACGACTGAAAATTCGGAATTTTCAGAAAAAATACAAACAGAAATCCCTAATATTTCGGCTATCCCAATTAACAACCCTGACACTTCAGCAACAAAGACTGAAAACTCAGCAGTATTAAAGACTGAAGATCCAAAAGTTGCAGCAATTAAAATCGAAACCCAAGTCAGTTCAGCAGCTAACACTGAAGAACAAATCTTTTCAGCAGCAAACACTGAAGGATTGAATGTTTCTACAGCAGATAAAACTGAAGAAATAGTTCAAACAGCAAATAAGACTGGGAACCAAGATGTTCTAACAGCTAATAAGTCTGAAGAACTATACGAAACAGTAAATAAGACTGAGAAACTAAATGATCCATCAGCAGTGGGTAAGAATGAAAATGTAAACGTTCTGACAGCAGTTAAGGCTATGGAAAATGACGACATTAAGCCAAAACCATTAAATATTTTAAACAACGGTAATGAACACAAACACTTACTCAAACACGAAATAATAAAAATTGAAAATAATAATTCAACTAAAATAAGTATTGAAAAGAAAAACCATATAAATACATTAAACATTTTTTTAACAACTATAAACAGTTATTCAAACACAAAATACAAACAAATAAAAAGTTACACAATCAGTTAAGATATTTCAGATCGTTTCTTAAGAAGATTTTTGGTAATATTCACTTTTATTCAATCATCGTAGTAATAGACCCAAAACGGTTTTGGAAAATTTTTCATAAATTTAAAGAAAAGGTAGACACCTAACAAATGGCCATTGTTTTTTTTATTCAATATATATGAAAAAATCAAACAATTGTAGGAAATGAAGGAAATGAAAAAAAAAAATAAAAGTTAAAGAGGGGGAAGAAAGAAAGAAATGTTTGAGTTAATATATATATTAGAATTTTTAGAGTTAATATATATATTGAAATTTTTGGAATTTTAACGAGTTATATATATTCGAAATTTGAAATATATATTCGAACGAAAAAGAGAATTTTGAAACATAACTTTTTTTAAAGTATTAAAATTTTTTGGATAAGAAAAGAAAAGGTTCCAAGGAGAAATATTTAAATTTAGTTAATGTATAATGTAAATAGACAATTTTATAGTGTTAAAAACTTTTTGAAATTTAATCATTGTAACCTTTGATGGAAAATTAATTTTGAAAACCTATTATTTTGAAAACCATTGTAATTGAACGAAAACCCAAGTCCTTAATTAAGCTATAGTTACAAAGAAAATTATTCTCTTCAAGGATAATTTTCTTTCTCGAAGAAGGGTGGGATGTAGTATTCCAGAATACTACCCTTATTAGCTTTAACACTGAATCTCATTACTTATCTAACACATCCTTAAAACTTTCTCCTTACATATCTAACGTTCTCATTTAATACATATAAATAAACATACACAATATTCTATATCAAGCCAGTTACAGTACATTTCATAACATGCCCCTTTTTCATAACATGCACCTTTTTTTATTTGAAACATGCCTCTTCGATTTTCGTTCAAAGTTTATTCAAAATTTAAAAGTCACAGAGAGTAAGTAATACTTTGAGAAAATGGTTTTTGTTCAAATTATAATTTACAGTGAATTAGAACTCAATGTTCTATAAGAAGAGAGAAAAATGAATTGTAAAGTCAGTTTGAGTTTTCAGTTGTAATCAGTTGACTTTCAGTTTTGAGTTTGAGTCTAGCTGAGTTTTGAGAAATACACAGTTTGAGTTTAGTTGAGATTAGAGATTGAGAAAAGAGAAGATTAAGATAAGATTAAGATAAGATAAGAAGATAAGAATATAGAGAATATAGAGACGAGAATAAACAGAAATATATATTTAACAATAAATTATAATAGTGAATAAACATTTCTCATCGTGACTAAACTACTTAAATAAAGAGATTTTAAATTAGAATAATCCATATTCTAAAATATAATATCAATAAAAATAAAAGGTCCACGCTCTTCCCTCGATAGAGGAAGCACGGCGTCCCGGACCTATAACAGACGACACAGCTGCAATACCAAATAAACGAGTGCCTAGTCTTAGTAAAAAAAACACTATAAACCCTCTAACCAAAGATCAATTAATGCTCTTGTCGTGAATGTAAATTCACTTATAAGAACCGAGAGGGAAACCACTTTTTAAAACATATTGCAACACGAAAACCCTGATGTGCTTCTTGGTGGGAAAATTGAGTTAAACCAGAGACATAAGCTTTAGCACAAAAACTATGATATTATACGAAAAGACCGACATAATTCCTTAAAAGGGGGAAGTGTCGCCATATTAATTAGAAAAGAACTCAACACAAAGTGTTGAGTTCTTTTCTAATACTAATAATATAGTGTAGAAGTGCGCAGGTTCTAGGTGCTTGAAGCATGCTTCGTACGGATACCAGTTCAGTAAGGAAGGAGGCTGTATGCGATCTCGGTTTACGCACACGAGGTACATCAGTATAATCTCCTTATAGCAGAACTTGAGTCTCTCTTTCGATGCTTACAATTCCATCTAGATAAAAACTACCTTATTATAGGTGGAGAGATAGACGCCAAACATAAAGATTAGGGAAATTGTATGTCCAACAGTAGAGGAAATCAACTGGCTAGCTGGTTGCATCAATATCACGTAGAATATAAAAATAACCTTCTAGATACGGAATCTCCATCGGTCCCTAGAAGTAGATCCTATGTAGATATCACCACGGGAGTGACCACTGTGCATTCACGGTCGTAATAAAGCTTCCGAACAAACTGCCAGAACTGGAGGAATTCGTAGTCCCACAACCCTACAACTATGAGGCAATCCGATGGCCAACATTCACCAGATCGGTAACAAAATAATTACGTTCTAACGATAACGACTTACCAACAAACAGAAACCTGACGAATGAGGCAATCGATAAACACATTCAACAGACGGACGACACTATAAATCGAACAATGAACAAAAGAATTCCTTAAACAAAAGATACGGACAATATGAACTTGTATAAAAACACAACAATAAACGCACTTCACCGAAAAAAAGGCAGACTGCTAACACAACTTAAACAATTACGGTTTACAGTTTACTGCCAGACACGACCAGGCGATAATACCACTGAAACCCCGATTAAAAAACCTCCAACAATTAGTAAAAGCTAATTATGGATTAGCAAAAAATTTGTATTGGAATAACAGGATTCGGGCTATAAAATCTAACAATCCGAACATGCTCCCACAAATTAATAAGATATTTAGGAGAACTAATCAAAATGAGGTTGTGTCTCCACTTACCACGTAATGACGAAAACAAACCAATGTTAATCAACATAGGCATAGATACAGAGAACGCTATCCTCAATAATGAGCTCTTCGTGATAGAAGATCCCATAGAAAAGGTTAATAATGTGTGAGCTGTCTTTCAGGAAATGCACAAGGTGAAAGCTTTCACCGAAATCCCGAGTTTGAGGACAGAGCTCAACTGAATCACTTGCACCCTCGAAATGAAATTTCAAATTGGCAATCGGTTTCATCGAATTCAATGACGATAATTTGGCAAATTCTATTAATGCCAATAACAGGGCAAATAGTCTATTAATAACGAAGGAACGAATGAGGAGATCCAGTGTATCTTTGTTTCGTTAAGACACAAACATTTAGTGGGAATAGATGGCGTACCAAAGACCCTACTCAGGTATCTATCACCGTTGGCAATGGACATATACACATTTCTATTGAACAACGCGTTATTGGGTTGTACCAAAGGAAGTTATTGAGCTGTAGCGATTTGCGCTCAGTCGGAAATAAGTAGTTCTCGAGTGAACATCTCTATGCCAGAACGTTCAATTTTCTTTTTTTTATAAAGTTGTACTGATCCTAAATCACCACTCGCACCCAATTCCTAATAAGCCTTAACGTAATTCCGTTTCCCCAAATGATGCGTCATAGTACGAAACTTAAGTGCATACTGTGCGTTGAGCAATTCCCTTGAATGATAACATCATGAAATGCGTATCTTCAAATGCATTTCATGGTTGTGTCTTCCGCAAAGTTCGTCAACCAAAATCGCAATATCTTCGCCATATGAATCATATAAGTGGCACATTAAAACCAAAAACCCATTTGCCGCGCATTGATTCAATTCCCAATTTTCTTACCCTTACCCATAATCCCAATCATGTTCCCCAATCGAATCATATCCACGACAAATTTAACCGAAAATCTATTCGTCGTACATTGACTCAATCTCCAATAACCATTAACATTATGAAATGCCTAATTCTAAATGCATTTCATAATTTCTCCTTCCGGGAATTTGTTCAACCAAGTTCCCACCCACTTCCCAGAATCCCATTCCAATTGAAGCACACAAAATCTTGTTTGTGCTTCTTGGAATTTTTAAGTAAAATTTGTAACCAATCTCTAATGTTATATAATGAATGTCAATTAATTATCACTCCCCCTTGAATTATTAACATCTCGTGTCTTTACGCACATATCCTTCATCCTTCCCATATCCTTCCCTTCCCTACAAAGTACGAATTGCCTATTCCCTTTACAAAAGAATCTAATTTAAATAAACGTAAAACCAATTTAAAACCCTATTCACATTGCAATAGTCATCTTCTTTGTATTAGCCATAGTCGCCCCCTATTTGCCCATAGCCAATTGTGCCGCTTTATAGAAATAACTCGTGGAAACGGAACAAAAGAGGATATGCGCCGTGAAGCCACGAGACAGTCCTTCTTCTGATTTGTGTCGTGATTGAAAAAGGTTGTGTGCTCCGTCGCTCAACCAATATTTAAATTAGCTCGGTTTTGTATTCAGTGATTGGCGCGTGCGGTTCGTTCTCTGTCGCGAAAAAATAGAAACAGTTAAAAAGGATTGTGTGGCCTAATTGAGCATTATAATCGTTCGCTGAAATCAAGAGCCAAAAGAAACAATAGAATTAAATAAAATATCAAAATAGAATTAAATAAAAGTGTGGCCTAATTGAACATTATATTCGTCATTATAATCGTTCGCTAGTTTAAAATCAAGAGCCAAAAGAAACAATAGAATATTTAACTAAAATATCAAAATAGAATTAAATAAAAGTGTGGCCTAATTGAACATTATATTCGAACATTAGAAACAATAGAATAATTAAATAAAACTATCAAAATAGAAAAACTCTTGTGGTGTTTTATTAAAACGGAAACAAGCAGAAGCAGCAGAAGTCCCACTACGCACGCACCCACCCAGATAGATTAATCAGGGGTAAGTTCTGTGAAAAACCCATAACTAATAATTAATTAGTTAATTGTTAAAAATACATTTAACAGTCGCCACAGAGTATAAAAGGGCGGCACAATTTGGATTCGTGATGAGTTCAATCCCGGAGACTGAAATCAGCAAATCAAAGCAGTAAAAATTAAATCAATAAATCGTCATAAACCACAAAAAGAAACCAAAGGGGATCGTCTTTTATTCATTAAAAATTCACTACCACGGATATCCCCACTCCTCAACCACCATAACTACGGATCATGCTCCACACCGACGTTCAAGGCCGGTGGCACCATTGACGTCCATCACCTGCCGGGGACTAACTGGAACAACAAGCCCCTGAAAGGAGATGCACGTTAGAAGATCAGCTCATCGGGGTGGCTGCCGCTAAGAGGTTGGACACACCCGTTACGCCGCCCCCCCTCACCTCCAGCTGGGACAGACGCACAGAATAAGGCCCAATCGAGCTAATAAGGACCCGCGGGACGGAGGTAAGCTTAAGATTTCCACAAAAAAAAAAAACTTTACACGGTAAAGTGGTACGTGTGTTTGACGTGTGATAATTTTGAGTTCGTTACAAGTACAGTTATTCTTTTTTAGAAATTGTTTACCATCCTGTCGGCTGTTCAAATTCGAAGCCTTTTTCTTTGTGAATTTAAAATGCGACATAATGCGTCATTGGCAATGAAAAACATTGATGACACATTTGCCGATGTGCCGGTAAACGAGTGCGTTCGTACGACGTTGGTTTGGAAGTTTTCGTTGGAAGATGGAAACGTTAGTAGACGGCGGTGTTTTAAGAGCAACGGTGGATACGGATCCAGCAAAATCGGTGCGGGTGATTGCACAAAGCATGGGAGTATCTCCAATGACAATAAGTCGACACCTTTCTCTCATGGGAAAGGTAAAGAAACTCTATAAGCGGGTACCCCATGAACTGAACTAGTTATAAAAACTACGGCGCCTGGAAATCTGCGCATCGCTTAGATTAAGAAACCAAACTGAACCGTTTTTGCATCGGATAGTCACCTGCGATGAAAAGTGGATTCTGTATGATAAACGTGAAAAACCAAACCACACCCCAAGCCCGATCTTCACACGAAAAAGGTTATGGTAACAATTTGCTGGACATCAAAAGGACCAATTCACTTTTCATTTCTTCAACCAGGAGACGCGATAAACGCTATCAAATATTGTGAGGAAATCGACAACCTGCGTTGATCAATAGGCACGGTCCGGTCCGTTTACATAACAATGCTAGACCCCATACTCACAAGTAACGGCGCAGGAATTGTTGCAGTTGGGATTTGAAATTCGTCCGCATCCACCGTACTCTCCTGACATTTCCCCAGAATTTTTGGAGTTAATATATATATTGGAAATATTGAAATTTTTAACGAGTTATATATATTTGAAATTTGAAATATATATTCGAATGCAAAAGAAAATTTTGAAAGTTACATGAAACATATTTTTTAATAAAACAAAAAAAAATTTTTGATGAGAAAAGAAAAGGTTCCAAGGAGAAATATGTAAATAGAGATTGTTAAGTAATATATATAATGTAAATAGACAAATTTTATAGTGTTAGAAATTTGTTGAAATTACTGTAACAATGTATAAACCTTTGATAGTAAATTAATTTTGAAAACCTATTATTGTGAAAACCAATTGTAATTGAACGAAAATCCAAGTCCTTAATTAATCTTAATCTATAGTTACAAGAAAATTATTCTCTTCAAGGATAATTTTCTTTCTCGAAAAAGGGTGTTAAATAAATAATGAGACTCAGTATTAAACTTAATAGTTATAAGGACAGTAGTATTCTGGAATACAACAATGTCAAAAAATATTTTTCATTGGATGAGTCGGTTATCTAAGATTACTTTAGCATAAAGATATTACGATATATACCATAACGTGGATAAGTCAGAAATTTGCCTACTTCCAGGTGTGAATATCATGATATTTGAAAAAAATCCATTTAACTTTAAAATAGTGCTACTTTTACTACGGACATGTTTTTTTCTTATGATGGTTTATCTGGTAAGGTATCACTGTCTGCACTATAATGGAAAACTTGGCAACCTTGGCCTTTCGATTTTACCCTCCTTCCTTTTCCTATAAATTTTTCTCTGAACACGTACTGGGTACCACTCTCCGAAACAAAGGAATTAGGCGAAGGTCACCACATTATTATTTCTCCGCAAAGGGCCTGTCCACTATTCACAATAGGGTCATAGGCGCTATTCCAAACAACCTTCCGCATAATTTACCTTGCAGTTTTTAGACAGGAAGTTATTACTCAACAAGCCGTCCTCTGACAACTCCACCAAGGAATCTATTATCTGGAAGCTAGAGGGGATTAGCTAGTGTAATTCAAAATTCCCTTTTGTGCATTCCCAGCATATTTTGGGTGGAGTGCCTCCAGAGTTAAGAGGCTGATCTCAGCGCTGGTATCCACAATTAGTGCGTTGTTGCGTTACGACCAATTTCCAAAGGGAGTTAGAGAACTGGGACTATTATCTTAACTTAAGAACAGCTTTGGAAGATTTGCGAGTTTAGTTCGGATGGATTAGTGTTTCCGGACCCGACCGCTGGGAGTTTCCTGTTTTTTCTAATTTTTTTTGTGCTTCGAAACCCCGCCGCCGCGTGATTGTGCCGACGACAACATCGTTTTGCATTCGCACCTTAATAGGCTATATGTAACCAGGGCTAGAGCGTCTCCGACTTGTCTTCTACCGGTCTTCCTGTTTTTTGAAGTCTTGCCGCGTAGACTTTCGGGGCCTTTTAGTTTTTTTCCTCTTTAGCCTCCTGCCATTCATAATTGACTCTGCAGGTTTGTGGTTTTGGCGTCAACGAGCAGTGCTAGCCTTTTGAGTGCTGGTACAGAGTGGGAGTACTTGGAAAGTTGTAGTTTTGTTCACAATTTATTCTGAATGTGCGTCCTTCCCATGTGTGACCTTGTGGGTCACAAAATTCATAGTATTATTGAATACTAAATACTCTATGATTCGATGTCGCCGGTTGCTTAGAGAAAGAGTGTTGTTGTGGTCCTTGATTTGTCTTAATTTCTCGAAGACCAAAAACAATAACTCGCGAGTTGAGGAATCAAAGCGGTACACCCGACAAAAATGATATCATCACCAAACGTATACAGGTAGTCCCCGACTTACGACCGTTCGACTTAGACTATTCGCACTTACGACCATTTTTTTTCCAATTTTTTTCATAGAAAATACTTAAAGAAGACATATATGTAGTTGCGGGGAATCCCTAAAATATATGAGAAAAATTAAAAAAAAAACAAAGTAAAAAATTCGATTTACATACATATTTCAGTACAAATAATACATTACATTAGGTAAGTCGGAATTTTTTTTTATATGAAATTCGACTTGCGACTTAATCGACTTACGACCGATGACCAGGAACCTATCTCGGTAGTAAGTCGGGGAATACCTGTATCAACATTCAGCCGGCATGGAAAATCTTCAAGAGAATAGACAATGACTGGATGACATCATCGTTATCGCTTCCTTATAAAGAGATTAGGAGATAACCCTGAGGCACCTCACTATAACTACTCTTTCATTCACTCATTCTAGTTACTAGGGCCGAGACGCACCATATCGGCCACATTAGTGCTATAATAAGCCACTGTAACCAACAAAAGTCGTAAATAATGAATAGTCAATAAAGGATCCTCGATCCGAAAAAATAAAAACTATACTTTTCTTACAACACCGTTGTATAAAAATAGCTCGCGGCATTATACTCAGCTGTAAATGTTGCCCATTCCGCAGCAATTATTACTCATGTTATGATTTTAATTGGTGTTCCCAGTGTAACTAACTACCATACCTTGTGTTTCCAAAGAATACCCCCGGTGGATTGCACTATCGAAATTGAAATGTTGAATCTGCAGAGCAGGCGTCCACATGTTGCGTCGTCGCTAGCTTGAGGGGCATAATGTTTGTTGTTTATGATATTTCAGTTACTGACATGAAATAGATCTCTCGGTGGACACCAGGAAAAATATCACCAAGAAAGGGTGGCATATAGGATTCCCCATATCTCACCTAATTTACTGCCAAGTCAGTTCGATTCGCCATAAGAATTATTAGTGCGGCTCTCGATTTTCCGTTTAAAAACACGTTTTTGAACACTCGTTAATTTAATTTGCCTAGGAAAGCAGATCATCTTCCTTTATTTATTTACTCATAGCAACAAATTCGAATTTAATTAAGCAAATTTTGGTAACGTAACGAAAGGCAACGCCATTTACATAAAAAACTACCTAGTTGCGCACGTACTCCTTCTCGCACAGGTTCCTTATTGCGTTATTGTTGATATTCTACGTGTCCCAGGATATAAATTTGCATTTTATTATTCAATTCATCAGAGCAACACACCGTGTGTCGTGTGAACACATATTGTGCTTAAATGAAGAACAGTCGAAGTAGAGTGGGTTCGATATCTAAGTGTGAGGGCAATGAGCTCCACTTGCGGCTGCCGTCACATCTACAAATTTCTTAATTAAAAGTGAATCCCCACATTGTACGCAGTCGGCTGTAATATAAGGAGGGATTTGTGGATATGAAAATCTGCTAACAAATATTCTGTGGAATGGAAATGTTCTTATCACGGAGCCAGATAGTAGAAAATAGAACGTCAGTTGTATTAGAGACTCTACGTTGTAACTAATGTGGATATCAAATCAACTTCTTAGATGAAACAAATTTGTTAATTTGTTTCTGATAATAAAAAAAGTGGAGGGGACCTAAGACGAATTTAATGCCCATACCAAACTTCTGTATAGGCTTATTAAAGATAGCGATGGTGGTATTTATTTTAAGTTAAGTGCCTTCCGCAGGATTTCATCTTACTTTGTCTATAACGCCATTGCTTTATGGACCCTCTACATTTGATCGACTTGTACTTGATTATTATAGAGTCGGGGAATCAAACTCGCGACGAAACTGGGCAGAAACGAACCACAAACCCATCCGACTAATGGCTGTTTATAGGAAATAAATTAATATTCTTAGCAACAATCTACTACTGTGAGGTGCAATGCTATTCGCTGGAGTATACAGTGCAGGGAAAAATTATAAACTCAACCGTAAATTTCCAGTTTTCTTCGAATGAGTTATAAACTTTTTAGACTAGTTTCGTGACAAATATTGTCAAGCGACACCAACTCACGGAAAACCCTTTAATGACTTAATTGCTTTTTTACCAGGAATGGTAATTAATTTTCTGAAAAACCCAAATTTCACATGTGAAAAAGTATAACAAGACATTTATATTTGAATTTTTTGTATAATAACTTATTTAATATGGAATGCTTTCTCCGTTATTTCTTATAATAAGTAACAACCTTCGTGGTAGACTGGAAATAAGATTGTTTAAAGTGTTATACCGGACATATAAATCTATGGTTCAACAATTGTTTCTTTTAGGTGTTTCACGTTTCGAATTTCTGGCTTTTCCTGTTTATTTCTTCCGTAGTTTCCAATACCATCATCATTGGCACTACAACCGGGATCCGGCTTTGGCCTTATTTAACAAGTCTGGGGTTTGTTAAATTTTCCATAATAATCTGTTTTTAGGTTATTACCCTTGTGCCAGATCAATACCGGCTTGTAGAAAATTGTTCACTACACCTTGAGAGCGATTAATTTCATTAATAATTTGTATGCGTCATTCCACACATTCAATGTCCGTTAATTGTTTCACACGTGGCATATTTAGAACTTTAAAAAAATTCTCTGCATAAAATAAAAATCCGTTTATTATCACTCCGTTTATTGTCTGCAGTGTTTTTTAAGAACTTTTGTTATACCAAGCTGCGCGTTACAACTAAGAATGATATCGAAAAAAGGCCTGTGGGGGTTCTAAGTAGGTGTGCCAGCGTATGACACCGTTTCACTTGGACCCCCATCAAGTCGTTCCGCCGACGACGCGTCCACAAGAAGCGAGGAAAATGGGCAGGGGTTGGGCCGAGAAATAAAACGCGCTCAGTAATTTGTAACACAGTAAAATGGCTTTTATTATGGTGGTCCTATATGGGATCACTTTTGCTTGCTCAATACACTAAAACGTCTTTGTTTGCACGGGGTGCAAATAACCAGTAGGTGGTCAAGGGAATCTTTAATGCCGTTAATATCCCGGATTATTGTCATTTTATTGTATCTTTCTTTCGTCTTCCTCCCTATGGACGGTGGCAAGTATCTGAATCATCACATGAGTTATCCATTAACAATATTAATTCTCTACACACTTATTCTTGTATATATATACAAATGTCCTAGATACACCCAATAACTATCCAAAATATTGTTTGTGTGAAACTTGTACACTGTACTGGCAAGTACTTAACTGATACGGTTGTGCCAAATACTGAGTTTTGAATAAAATCGGCTTCTATTCAAAAACTTCGTCTGAATGTTCTCTCTTCTATTTCTCTCTAATTTCGTTTAAATGCAACCACTCTTTGCAACATTGGACCGTGGGTATTACGCTAACTAAATGGGGAGGCACCTAGCGTGGTGCGTCGCGGCGGCGGCGGGACGACGCTTGGTTGCGTGTGGCCGCAACGGTGGTTGCGAAGCGACTAATGATGATAAAGGCGAGAATCTATTCAGGGTGTCGTGGTAGTTGAGTCATAGCGAAGTAAGCTCACTGCCACTTACTAGGAACACGAAGAAGGGTTGCTATGTCTGCATATGGAGTTTGTTTCCGGGAATTCCTGCCGTACTGGCTGGGCTAGATTCCTCGGTTGCTATGTGTACCGAGAAATTGGTTTAGGGAACACGACCAACTATGGGCATGAGTTTTCCGGGAAACTGAATGTCGCTTGGTTGCGAGCGAGAAATGTAGTTTAAGGAGGAAATGAACCGAAGTGGTTTTTGGGGAAAATGCATGGGGTTTGATTGTAGGGAATTGAAGTCGTTTTACATATTTTAGGTAGAATAGATACCGAAATGGTTTTCGGGGGAAATTGGGATTGCTTGGTTGCAAGCGGGGACATAATTTAAATAAGAAGTTAACCGAGGTGGTGTTTAGGAAAAATGTATGCGGCTTGGCATATTTGGTGGTGATGATTAATATTCCGTCGTAGCTTTGAATATGCGTTTTATTACAGCATATGGATTTCCGGGGAAATTAAGATTGCTTGGCCGCAAGGAAAGAATATGACTTGTGTAAAGAATTGACCGAAGGGGTTTTGGAAAAATTATATGTGGGGTAATGTAATTGAGGGAAATGATTTAGAATGTATTCTATTGAATTGTATTCTGTTGTAAGTTTTGGGAAATGCCTTTCATTGCAGATTGGCAGATGGATTCTTGCAAGTTCGGGATAGATGCGCTTGCAAATTTTGCATGGCTGCGAATGTGTGTATTGCAGGTTTTGAATGGGAGGTTGGATTAAGGTGACGCGCTGTTAGCGGTCAAGGGATGTTGGAATTGTGTGTAGTGTAGAGAACCCCCACAGGCCTGGGTTTATACTTTTTTACAGGCGAAATTTGGCTTTCTCCGAAAATTAATTACCATTCCTGGTAAAAAAGCAATTAGTCATTAAAGAATTCTCACTGAGTTGGTGTCGGTTGACAATATTTTGTTACGAAACTAGTTGAAAGAAAGTGAAAATTTACGCCTGAGTGTACAATTTTTCACAGCACTTTATGTCTGTGATGATTTATTCTTCGAATCTATTCCCCACAATCGTTTGCGTATTCAGGTGTACCTATAACCCCACAGGTTTATACAACTGCACAAAGGTGATAGATTAGTCAGAAGGAAATCGTAAATAATCAGCCTATTCGCGATTACGTTTTCTGGTAATATGTGTTTGGGTATCCTCTGTAATAAATATTTATTACCAATATTTGCCATATCACAAGTGGAGGTAGACCCAACTACACGAACTTGCGAAATCTCTACTATTAATAAGCTGACTGGATGCTTCAATTCCACTTTGTAATACATATTGGCTGCCAAGTGCAAAAATAGATGGCAAAATGTCATTGCGGAAAGTATTCAAAGGTTTTGTATCGATTGAAAATTAAAAATCAAATTTTGAAAGTGTACAGAGGTCAGGAACACCCTTTGATGTTGTCTCTGAAATGTAGCTGGACCAATTTATATATTTCGGCTGATATATCTTATTTGCTTGAAACACAAGCGTCGTAAAAGGCTGCTAATGCTTGAATGGTAGGTTGGGTTTTACTGTCCAGCCGGCGATGAAATACTACTCCTTTAAGCTCAGGGAAAGGTCTGAAGAAATACTTCGCCGTCTATCGGAGCTTCTTATGTTCCTATGCTCACCAATACTTACCTGTTATCTTATCGTTTTGTAAACGCTCGTGTCTCGCATCTGGCATGATTATTATATTCCTGGCGCACCACCGTGCTTCCAGGGCCCCCGGTAAGAGTGGGCTATCGTTGTTGTCCTTGATAGATCAATCGGCGACTAGGTGAACCACACGATATTGTCAATCATTAAGCACGGAAAAATGTCACTGCACACACTCGAAGAGAAATTTATTTATATCACTGCGGGTGAAAATCAAGTGACGAGCTATAGGGAAACAAACAATTCAAGATACACTTGAACGTTACGAGAAACAAACGCAGCGACAAAAGAAGTTCTTACACAGCCGTAGCCGTAGTTAAACCAAACTGCTTAATTTTAGTATTCGATTTATTATTAATTCTATCCGAAAATCCATCTCCACTGACTTCCGCACTGTTCCTCTACTACTTAAAATTGACTCTTAATTCTAAAAACCGCGACTATACAATGGCAACTCAACTATTCTACTGCAGCTATGCAACCGCCTCTTCACTTTACAACTTCAACTCTGTATCTTTTTTTTTTCTTATCCTTCGAAGTCCAGACGCATCGCCACTTATCACAGATCCTTTTTGGGGTTTGTTTGTGTTATTCATCTGGCTAATGCAAACAAGAGTTTGCATGCACTTCAGATGGGGACAAAGTCGGTTGGAATTGGATGAGATTTTGGATGGGAATCTGGGTCTATTTGCATATCATAAAACAACTGGTTACAATGGGTATATGCATTGTGATGTTTAGATTCCCTGAATTTTGTGTGTGCATGATAAACGAACATTTGGTTCGTTTATCGCGTATTAATTTTAGAGTTTGGATTGTAGAAATTCATAATTGCACATACAATACATATGAAGGTATGCGTTGTGATGTTTGAATTTTAAATTCAATGTTCGACAATTGAACGTTGGGTTCAATTTGTTTAACATGAATTCAACGTTGACTTGCTGATATATGTAGATACTTTGGATGGGAATTTTGTTAGTGCGTAATATGTATGTGGGAGTGAAATGGTGGGGCTTCTTGGAGCACTACATGATTATGGTTCTATATACTAACTGGAAGTTTGTATCATTGAACTCAAGCGCATTGGACATTGAAACAGACACAACATATCACATGAACACGCAACCTTATTGAAGCACATAGTACTAAAAAAAATCAAGAAATTAATCATCAGAACCGTATGCTATAATATTTAATTTAACACTTCACAGCTTAAATAGGAACGGCAAAGGTACATCGTCGAACACCCGCGTTAAGTACATCAATGACGATCTAGATCAAGATGTCGAACGTAATGTTACTGGTGCACTTAAACCGAAAACCTCTGACCGATTCTGTACCCTCGAAACGATAATGCAATTAATGTGCCCCCACATTTCGTCACAATCGGTAAAACACAAAAAATATGTAATTGCACACGAAATTTATGGGGTCACTTTGCAAATTGCGGAAGTTGAATTGTGACGCAAACCGATGGATGTATATTGGCTGACGTTCAATTTCAACGCAATCGCGAATCGGAAATTGGGTCGATGGGGAATGAACCTGAATTGTCGTCATATGGAGATAACAATAAGGGGTAAAAAGAAGGTAGAAGTCAATCGATAAATGGGAGTCCGGGAAGAAGGTTCACTTCTGATAGAGATAGTGAATCGTTGAGTTTCTGAAGGTGATCGTGTGGTTAGCCCTGTCCGCAATAGAAAGAGAGTACCACCGAAAGGTTACCTGGGGTTTAATAGAAAGTGAAAAACTCTGACGATAAATTATAAGAAACATAAATTAAGTAGAAACTGAAAACTGTGACGGTAAATTGTACGAAAGACAAGTTTAATAGAATGTAAAAAACTGTGACGATACATTTTACGAAACATAAATTAATAGAAACTGAAAACTTTAACGATAAATTGTACGAAACATAAATTAATACAAACTGAAGACTTTAACGATAAATTGTACGAAACATAAGTCTAATAGAAACTGAAACCTGTAACAGTAAGTTGTAAGAAACATAAATTAAACAATAAGTGAAGGCTGTAATAATAAAATGTACGAAACGTAAATTAAATAAGAAAGAAAACTGTAAGAATAGAATGTACGAAACGTAAGTTAGATAACAAGTGAAAACTATAAAAATAAGTCATATGAAACATAAATTAAATATAAAGCGAAAACTATGACAATAAATTTGTATGAAATATGAATTAAAAATAAAAGCTGAATACTGTTAAAGAAAAGGATACATTTCAGACATTTTTCTTCATTTTTTCTGGGGATGTTTCAGTGTTGAGAAACATCCAATACCGTAACTCACGCGATCGTGGTCTCATGTGTTTAACCTTCCGTTTTAAATTTTGCTGTGATTCTAATCGTCATAGCCTTGGTTCGTCACAAAAAACATTAGAAGCCTTGAACAGGGGACATCTTCAAAATTGTAAAAGGAAGAATGTTCCTTTTCTACAAATGTTATCAAAAATTCAAGCGTTCCTTCTTCTCGATTATGTATGCGGTTTTAGATATTGTTCTTCACAAACACGCGAGCTTATATCGCCTTTTGATAGATTGTTTTTACTTTAAAACACATTTAATTAAAAGACATATACGATGAAAAAATTGAGTAAAACAGGTTAAATTCGTGGGGTCTTTGTCACTAAATATGATCCCCTTTTCGGGAGCTAATTCTTCAATGGGACTTCTCACGCAAAACGTCCATCGTTTCGAGTAGAAGTGGAACCGTCCTGTTGAAGCCTTACGCCATCCAAATCCACAACATTCAGTTTCGCACATAAAAACACATTTAACATGTCGTGGTTGTGTTTTCTCACGGTATTTGGTTGTTCGGTGTTGTTTTTGGAGAAGTTAGAGCGGATGACGCCGTCAGCCTAAAAGCCTCACGATACAGTGACTATTTTTTAACGCATGGGTTTATCAACAATTACACTTGGACTCTTATTTACCCATTCTGTTTGTTAACGAATCACTATGATGGAAGTGAGTCTCCTCGCTGTAGATGATTTTGGACGAGAAGTGACCATCCACTGGAGCATTTTATGCATCCATTGAGCGTACTGGCGAAGCCTACAAATGGTTGACATCCTTCAGTTCCTGTATAAATTGGATCTTGTATGAAAACAGGTTCAAATACAGCGTGGTCCTTGGTCTGGCTCAATTCCTAGCATAATAAGGAATCGATATATCCGGATGGTCTGACACATTATCGCGCGCAGTAACGATATTTTCATCCCGGGCTGGACGATAGCGTATTTTCGAGCCTACGATCACTATCGACCCAGTATGTTGAGTAATTGAATTTGACTTAAGCTGACTTAGTTAAGGTATTATTGAAGATTCATGCACAATTGGTTTAAATGTAAACTGTAAACCAGAAAGTGGAATAACTGAGGTGGTAAATTTGAATGATTGTGTGAATAAATTATTGTACAACCCTCCACCACAGAGTATTATCGACGACCTATCCATTGACATCTTAAGGCCGCCCGCCGTGCTGTGCTTTGTGAAGAAATTTTTTTTTGTCTGGTTGCTGGTGATCCTCTTCCAGTGGTAGAGGACATACCTTAGCAATTGAACGTTTAAAGCTACCGGATGAATTCCTTAGTGTTACGTCTCCCATCAATCCATCAGGATATGGGTGACATAAACCCTCTCGTGCCAGTGAGCATTTGGTTGGTGGTAAGCGATCGTCTTTGACGAGTAACAGCTGTTCTGTTCGAATAGACGTTATCTGAGTGGTCCATTTTGGTGGTTGCTGCAAGTGGTGGAGTAATCCCTTAACCAAGCCTTCCAAAGCCATAAAATATTTGCTGCATCAGCTGCCATCGTTTCAAATAAATGGACTTCGTTATCACTAAGGTCTGGTTCTGAAACCGTCGTTGAGGGCTGCCCAATGAGGAAGTGCGGTGGGTTTAGTACGTGAGTGGTCAGCAGTTAACACTGCCTCAATTTATGATAAAAGAGTACTTAATTCCTCGTACTGCGCTGTGCGGTCTGCCAATATTCGCCGTAGATGGTATTTTGTCGATTTGATGGCGGCTTCGGAAATTTCTCCAAAATGGGGCGATCCTGGAGATTGTAAATGCCACGAAGTTCCCATCTAAGGTAACTCAGTGCCGAGAACGTTATTTTTTCGATTTTCGGACGAAGGTTATTAACGTTGAAAATAGGCCTCCGGCGATCAATTCGATGGTACTTCGCCGTGGCCGATGTGACCGAACCCCTAATAGGTTCGGACCTGCTGCGACACTACAAACTAGTAGTGGACGTAGCCCGCAACAGACTGATGAACCCGGTAACGTCTCTCTCCAAGCCAGTAAACGCAAAGGCGGGAGAGGCATTGACGTTATCGTGCACAATCGCAAACCGTTCATTCGGCGATCTGTTGCGAGAATTGGCGGACATAACTGTGCCGATCAGCAACCCTCGACGTGCAAAAGCCAGCGTTTTTCATCACACCGAGATGCGCGGTCCACCAGTGAGCCAACGCCCGCGCCGATTGGCTCCCGAGAAATTGCGCGAATTCGTGCAGAATTCGAGTACATGCTCGACTTAGGAATCTGCCAGCCTTCCGACAGCCCATGGGCGAGCCCACTCCATCTCGTCAGGAAGAGTAACGGTGAGTGGCGTCCATGCGGCGACTACAGAATGCTAAACGCAGTAACCAATTATAGTGTATTGCGGCGATAGTGAAGAACGTGGGATTCGAACTGACGCTATGACAGTTAGAATCACTAAAAATGTAACCAGTGCTCGACACATCAGGCTACTGCCGCTTGTACGAATTCGATTTCTAAACTCAAATACACTCAGCTGATGTGGAATTGTTTTGTTATCGCTATGGTATATGGCTCTGATGCATTTTCTTATTCGATTTTTCGTTCGATGTTCTTCACTATTTGCTTGTGTATTGTGTGTATATCTGTTAGAAACACCACAGGCCATTACAACGAGTTTTTGGTTTTCGACCAAGGAGTATTTTCGTAAAGCAAGTTCAGCCTCCCCTTCCATGATTGATTGATCCAGTGGATTAAGGAGGTGTCATACTCCTTCATGGGGCTCCTCGATAGTATAGTGGTTAGTATACCCACCTATCACCCGGGAGACCAGGGTTCGATTCCCCGTCGGGGAGCCCCTGCCGCAAGACTAATGACCTTGCCCAGACAAAATAAATCATTATGGAAAATTTAACAAGCCTCAGGACTTGCTAAATAAGGCCAAGACCGGTTCCCGGTGGTAGTGCCGATGATGATGATGATACTCCTTCATACCTTCCTTATTTTCTTGCTTTGTCGCATCCAAATAACTTTTTCACAGGTGACCAAGAAGTAGTCTCCTCAAATTTTTCTTCAAGGTCCAAATTAAACCGTTACATGTTGAAATGCTTTTATGCCGAATGCAGTTAAAGGCTAACGCCTGCAGCCCGGTTTTCATGATGTATAAGAAGAATTTATAGCATATAGCGCTTCATGCTGCATCCGCTACGAAGGAATATTTCCACAAAAAATGCATCTTCCGAGCCCGTTGGGTTTCCCTTAAATGCGAGAAGATCTCTTTTCCGTTTTTCAAACACAAAAGATGATTGATCTCTTGAATATATGGCGATTTGATACTCATCGCTCTTCATTCATGTTATTAGCATTTGGAATTTTCTTAGTATCAATTATTTATATTCATTATTGCATATTTCGCATTTGCCTTTTTTTATTATATTATAACAAATTTTCCTTTATCTTCAATCACTTGAGAAGCATTAAATATTTGCGATGGTCAATTTCTTCAGATAAGCCGAAGGATAAAAAAGTCAACGAGGCCCTTCATCAACTCGTGAAAATTTCACATTTCAAAATAAAATGTTCGCGACAATCTCTCTCACGTTCGAGAGCAATTTTAGATCTCGTTTCTCGAAAAGTTTCTCAATTGTCCTTCCCACAATCCGCAGTTTTGATGAAGCCCTACTTTTACTTTGCTTTCCTTCCCCGTGGCTTGTGCGTCTTTCACGAAACTTTTCCCTGGTACTTGTTACAACTTTTTTATTTTGACTTATTCCACTACGAAATCGAATTGAAAATTTGGTAAAATTTTCACTTCAATTTGCATTTTTGCTTTGTTTTGTTATTCTTCTTTATTAATACAATATTATTACTATACACAGAATGGGTAGGGATGATTGCAATGAACGTTTCAATCATAAGTTTTGAAAGGTGCTGTACATAATAAATAAGTTAAAAATTCAGATGACTGGGTTACAATATCCAGCTTTTTAGATTAGTACCGTTTTTATATTCCTAGAGGATTTCAGAATATTTTTTTTAAAGGGGTGTAGATAGATGGTGCAAATATGGTGTTGAGGCACAGATTGTGAGGTATTTGAAGATAAACTTTTGATGAAATATACTATGAAATTGGCGAAGAAACTTTGAAAAGATCAAAAAACGAAATGAATTTTAAAATAAAATAACGTGAACGGGACTTTAACTTCTTCAAAAGTGTATTCGAGTCAAGAAACATTTTTAGAGAAATTAAATTCATCATTCTGTATTAAATTGCAATCTGCCATCAAAAAGTTTAGTCCATTATACTCGTCCTCAAAATGGTTAAGCTTAAAGATCAAGGGCTGGTCCTCTTAACAATTTTATTCTGGCTCACTCTTCAGATAAATCGGTTTCCCGTTCAAATAATTCGAAGGTGTGAGACTCTACATATCGTGTTTCACTATCCTGGCTGAGTGACCCGGCAAACTACTCATTAGTTATGTCTTCCGAAGGCGTTATCAATATCTCCCCAGATTTCATACCAGAGCTTTAAATGGAAGGTGGGCTGGTAATATCCAACGCCACAGGGAATACGTGATGAATCCCTTGCTATTCTCTTTTCAGGTAAAATATGCTTTTCATTAATGGTCATCTATGGCGGATTTAATAATGTGAAATATGATTCTTTTCCTGAAAGGGCGTTGTTACCAGTTGAGTGTTCGTCCTAGTGTTCAATGTGCGCATCAGAGAAGAACTTCAGAGAACAATCGACAAAATTGACTTCTGCCTTCCGACCGGCTCTCAACGACATGTCCATTGTTCTCTTGGCCGTTTTTATTAATAGCATTTCGGGCGGAAACAACATATTAAACAAGGACGTGACTGGGATAATGATCACGAAACCTAACGTTACCCAGACAATAAACTACCTCCACGACGTCGCCATTTATAAATAACAGCCGTATATTCGATATAACACCAGATGAAAAATATTTTGTTGGTTGCATCGTAAAATGAATATCCGTACAATTGATAGCATAGGTAAAGTTGGCCAATTTTATTTGTAGTATCAGAAACAGCGACAACAAACACTATGAACCAAAAGTTTTCGAACTTAACGAGTGGTTAATTAAAAACAACGCCAACTTTGTGCGATATTAGTTCTATTTTATTTCGTATACGAAGTTTTATGCACAGCCAATGGATTTATTGAATCTCAATTTTTGTGATCGCATTCATCGTCAATAGCATGCCTCTTGCCAGGTGTACCGGTATGAAGTGCGCGTTTTTTCTTCTTTTTTTTTAAAGGAAGAAACGTTTTTTTTTTGGGAAAGAAAAAACGTTTTAATCGAAGTATTGGCCATCGCTTTCTACACATTTCGACCACCTTTCTGACAATTTGTGGATACCACTCCAATAAAACCGGTCGTCTTTTGAGGCAAACCATTCGAAGACCCAATTTTCGACTTCTACGTAGGAATTGAAATTCCGCTTAGCCAATGCGTGTCCCACCCATGAAAACAAATGGTAGTCGGAAGGAGACATGTCTGGTGAATACGGCGGGGGGGGGGGGGGCGCACTTACCACCCAAGAGCTTTTATCGTTTCTTGACGGGTTTTGCTGTATGACTCGGAGCATTATCATGCAAGAAAATACAAAATTACCTTTCCGTATCTTGTGACCCATTCTGGTCGTTTTTCGATCAATACATGATTCAAATTGATCATTTGTTGTCGGTAGCGTTGCGCATCAATTGTGATACACCACCCCCTTCTGGTCCTGTGGGGGTACGACGTAGGTGCGCCAACGTATGGCACCAGTTCACCACCGCCCCACTAGAGAGCTCACTGCAAAGACACTGCCGCCTAAAATTCGATCACCAAAAGTAAAAGCCAATAAGTAAAAGTCACTGGTGTTGTTATTGTTTGTAAGTTCCCCTTTATTTTTCTGCTTCACCTATTTTCCTGACTATTCTTATTATTTGCAGAGTCGAGCCTTATATAACGACACCGGTTGTAATGCGAGTCCCAAAGCACACTCTCCATGTCACCACCGAACTTGTAAGCGACCAGGCAACTTGTCTTATAAAGTCGTGCGTATTTTAGTTACGCTAGGATGGCCTCTGGGTGTGTATAAAGACGGCAGTTATAACGCGTCTTATTATTGGTATCATTAAACTCAATTTCATAAATTTCATACGGGATGAAACACTTATTCCTCGACGCTGTGCCCGCAGCAATTGAAAGGGGGAACGTTCGACTCGACTTTATTTGGCACGCGTGGGCGTGCGTGCCACCGTGTGGTCGCGGCGGTTGTCAGGGGACTCCAGATGTGCGCGTGGCGGTTGCTGAATGACAACTGACTAATAATGGAAAGAATCTATTCATCGTGTCGTGGCGGTTGAGTCATAGCTGAAATAAACTCACTGCCACTTACTAGGAACTTGGAAAGGGTTGCTATGCCTGTATAGGGAATTTAGTTCCGGAGAATCATCGCCGTATAAGCTGAGTTGGATTCGTTGGTTGTGTGTACCGGGAAATTGGTTTCGGCGGAATAGCCAAGTATGGTCAAGGGTCTTGATCGTTGCGATGGTCGTTTCGTGGAAAGGCGACGCATCACGCTATAGGCTTGCCAGTAAGAGGGAATTGGTGTGGTTCTACATGGTTTAGGGGGAATGGGAACCAAAATGGTTTTCGGGGGAAATTGGAATTGCTTGGTTGCAAGCAAGGGATATAATTTAGATAGAGAATTAACCGAAGCAATTTCGGGGAAATGTATGGGGATCAGTGTAGTTAATGGAGATGGTGAGTATTCCGTTGTAAATTGGAATATGCGTTTATTACAGAGTATGATTTTCGGGGGAAATCAGAATTGCTTGGTCGCAAGCAAGGAATGTAATTTAAATAGGAAGTTAGCCGAGGTGGTTTTTGGGAAAAATTATATATGGGGTGATGTAATTGAGGGAGATGATTAATATTCCGTTGTAAATTGGAATATGCATTTATAACAGCTTGCGATATGGATTCTTGGTAAGTATGGGGATGTATGCAGTTGCGGATTTGGGGACGGATGCTGTTGCATATTGGGATGTGTTTTTGCATGTTGGGAAATGGGTTACGGGTTAGGTTAGGGTGACGCGCTGTTAGCGGTCAAAATTGGTTGCCATTGTGGGTTGGTTCTCTGTTGCATCTCCAGCGCCGTGCTTCCTCTTTATATCGAGGGAAGAGCGTGGAGGTTTTAATAAATGCGTTTAGTTTTATTTTTAGTGTTCATATTTATTTACACAACTCAAACCATAGTTAATTTATAATACAACTCTACAATGAAAACTCTTCTTTTAAAACTCTTCTCAAAACTCTTCTACTTCAACTAACTTCCTCGACTGTATTTCTCAACTAACTGATTCACTTCAACTGCTTCAACTCAACTGATTTTACAAATGAATTTTTTTCTCTACTTATAGAACATTATGTTCTAATTTACTGGAAATTATAACATGCACAAAACAAATTTTCTCAAAGTATTCCTTGAGTTTCTGTGACTTTTAAATTGAATAAAATTTGAACGAAAATCAAAGTGCTCTGTTTTGAAATAAAAAGGGGCAAGTTATGAAAAGGGGCATGTTATTAAATGTGCTATAACTGGCAATATTGTGAATGTTTATGAATGGTATGTATTAAGTGAGAATGTAATATATGTTATGGGAAGTTTTTAAGGATGTGTAAGGAGATTCAGTGTTAAATTTAATAAAGGGTAGTATTCTGGAATACAACATCTCCATGTGGTATAGAGAACCCCCACAGTCCCACAAAACACAGAGCATTGCCTTTTTTCCGAACCGATCAGGCTTTGCAGTCGATGTTGACGCTTCTCCTGGATGTACCCATGATTTTTTGCGTTTAGGATTTTTAAAATAAATCCATTTTTCATCGATCACAATTCGATGCAATACTCACTTCCTTTCGTGTCGTAGAAGCAACGTTTCACATGTGGTGTTTCGCTTTTCCATCTGCCTGTCATTCAATTCATGTGGCACCCAGTTTCCACATTTTTTAAATCTTTCCCATAGCTTTTAAACGGTCAGAAATTGTTTGTTGTGCAACATTTAACATTTGTGCCAGTTGTTTTTGACTTAAAGTGTCATCTTGATCCAATATTGCTTGCACTTCGGCGTCTTCAAACTTTTTTTGATGGTCTTCCACGTTCTTCATTTTGCACATCAAAATCATTATCTCTGAACCGCTTAAACCACCTTTTGCATGTTGCTTCCGATAGAGCATGATCACCATAAGCCTCGACAAGCATTCGGTGCGACTCTGCAGGACTTTTCTTCAAATGCAAACAAAAAATAAATGTTTTCCGCAAATCAAAAAAAAATATCGTGTGAAAATAATAACTAACAATATATTGCTCGTTAAGCAACCACTTCTTAAATCATCATTTAACGCAAGTGTAAGGTGACTGACTCTTAGTCGGCAATAGGCGAGTTCGAGTTAGTTTACATAGAAACGGAGTTGCGTCGAGGTGTGCATAGCTGGGCGCCTTTGCTTTTTTTTTTTTTTAAATGAATACAAACCGGAGAGTACCAGCATGAACACGGAAGAGGAAAATCACGCAACAACAAACAAAAGAAAAGGTGCGCCGAAAAATTCAATTGTGACGCGAAGTAAAACAGCGAAATTAACAATGGAGAAAAGAGAATAGCAAATGGGGAGGACACTGAGCTCCCCCCCCCCCCCCCCCTCCCCCTACAACTTTAACATGTATGGGGCAATACGGTTCATTCGCTTCTCTTGCCCCCTTACAGTCTGAGGACGAAGAAGAGGAGATAAGTGAATTGGAGGCGAAACTTGCGGTGGCAAGAGTCCCACTAGAAGAGACGCCGGAAGAAAACACTAGCGGTGCTCGAACAGGAAGAACCACCCAACAACAACAAAAGCCGAAGCCAAAAGTCGGCCAACAGCAACAGTATTAACAGCAACATCAACTTCAACATCAACATCAATATCAATATCAACATCAACATCAACATCAACATCAACATCAACATCAACATCAACATCAACATCAACATCAACATCAACATCAACATCAACATCAACATCAACATCAACATCAACATCAACATCAACATCAACATCAACATCAACATCAACATCAACATCAACATCAACATCAACATCAACTACCAACACAAAATCAGCCACCGAAACAGCAAGCAGCACAGCAGCAGCAAATTAACAACAACAACAGAAAAATAAAGATGCCACCAATCAAGACCATAGATATTCAGTGTAAGTCTTTGTAAGCTAGTTATAGGAAACAATTTTGTAGTTAAAAGACTGGCACGTAACAGGCATGCCATTCAAACCTATGCGGTGGCAGACCACGACTAAATTAAAGAGCTTTTAAAAAGAGCCACCGCGGAATTTTACTCGTTCACGCCGAAACACACGATGAGCATATAGTTCTATTAAGGGGCGTCGAGCCTGAAATGGAACCGGAGGCTCTGCTCGAAATGCTTTTTTTAAAAGCTGATGATGAAGATCTCGAGTTTACCGCGGTAAAACCGTTCACCACAACCAAGACAAGAAGAGAAGACTGGTAGCTACCCTTGTTTGTGGTCCAATTAACACCCAGCAGTAGAATTGGTGGTTAAGGAAAATTAGTGTTGGATCATCAAATTGGAAAGAAAGGATGCGAAGAAATCTTACAAATCATCCCAGTTAGCAGCCCGATCTCTCCACAGGCGAAGCTGCCTATGTCGGTTACTCTCTTGACATGTAAGTGGTTGCACGAACAATACCCAAGCAGTGATCTGAGTTTCGCATCGATATAAATGCTCGGCTCGGATGTCACAAACAGATCCAGGGTATTCGCACAACCGGTACTCGGGTACGTTTGTGGGGTAGGTTGTCGTGGCGCTGTCATGGACGCTGGTTCTACTACCAATCCACGATATAGTTCGCTGGTGAACTGCACGTCGCCGAAGGAAGATTAAAAGCAGGAACAAACGATCGCCAAACGAGGAATGAGTAAAATGAAAAACACAGTTTTTGTAACAAATGATTCTTGTATTCCACTGGGTTGTAGTTTAGTCTATCTTAACTTGACACAATGATTCCTTAATTTAATTGCACTTTACTTTAGTCTATTTTAATATTAGTATTTATCCAGTAGCTTGAAGTTGTGCAATATTCTACAATCATGAAATTGGACGAACATTTACAAGAACACTTGACACAATGATTGCTTAATTTAATTACTCTAGACAATGTTTTTTTTTGTTAAAATTTTAAAGATTTCTCACACAATAAACGATGTGGCTGTAAGTATATATATATTGTACTAATTAGTTCGACTAATCACGTTTAATTCGCCAATTAATTATACTGATCACACTCAGACATAATTTGTTATTGCCCACCGGTACGTTTACTACGTTTGAAATCGATTTTGAATGCAAGTGACAGGAATAAATATATTTAAAACCGGACAATCAGACCGACACAACTTTAACTGATGACGCGAGCGCACATTTCGAATGTCAACTTGGACTCTTCTGCACGGTTCGGAATCTGACTCCTCGGTGATCAATCGTGTAGATAGTAATGTCTGTCCGTAGCCTGGAAAGGCGGATAGACGGAGTTGTTTCATGGTGGTGGAACGAAGGCAAGAATCCATCCAGGGTGTCGTGGCGGTGGAGGCATAACTAAGTAAACACATTGCCACTTACGAGTATTAAGAACATGAAGAGGGGTTCCTATGCCTACATAGGAAATTTTGTTTCTGCCGGACGGGCTGAATCAGATTCTAATGTTTGCTGTGTGTACAGGGGAAATCGGTTTCCGTTGGCGAGCGTAAGAATGGTTATGGTTTATCGGTTAGACAAGGAATCGTGGAACTAGGTTTACGGCTGTGCAAGCAAGTTGCTTGCTATGGCTTTGCGTTTGGCTTGCGTACGCAGGGAAATTACTGTGTACATTAGGGACAGGAATTACCAGTAAGGGGAATCAATGGGATTCCAAATGGTTTAAATAGAATGGGAACCGAAATGGTTTTCGGGAAAACTAGATCCTGCTTGGTTGCAAGTGAGAGTGTGGAAGTTTTTATTATGTCATCAGCAAGGATGCTAATTGATAAAAACTTCACCGACGAAAAGACGAATCACAAACACCAACGACGAATTTAACACAAAAATTGTCTTACGCAAAACAGTGAACTCAAGCACCAAGAAACACAGGAACACGGGATCAATACTTCACAATCGATGAAAATGTCTCTGCTGATCCAATAATAAAGAAAAATGAAACACACTGAAAGTACTGGTGATTGAAATTTTATTATTATCCCGTTTGGTGAATTGTCGAGAACTACAAACGTTCTAGTCATCACACGTATCACGGGTTTACAATTGATTGAATTTACAATATTGATTTTGGTTAAACAAAAATGTTCCACGGAAACGCTCTAGTCATCACACGTATCACGGGTTTACAATTGATTGAATTTACAATATTGATTTTGGTTAAACAAAAATGTTCCACGGATTTCAACTATAGAGCTTTAATTTAGTACTGACAAGCAATCGCGACTCCAGACTGAGCTCCTTGAGATAACAAAAAAAGAAAAAGTAAAGGGATTCCCTGCGCGAGCGTATCCTTCTCCGTATGATATCTGACTGCTTTTCCGTCGTCGCCATCAGAATGACATCGCAAAGAAAAAAACGTAAAAAGGGAGGAGCTACACGATCAACTGGTAGTAGTCAATCGTGATTGGACCGGGAAATACGGCATACATTTTGCATGTATGTGTAAGCGTCGCATACGATCGTCCGGTGCACGAGGATGGATGCGAGCGTCGTAATTGCATCTCCTGGTAATGGGTATGTAAACAATGCATGGGGCCTGCGGCTGTGTACACAATTGATTGTGTAATACTTGTCGGCAACCGAACCGTCTGGTGAAAAAGGAAAACAAACCGAAGATCTGGTCACCCTAGGAGAGGCCATAAATCAACATTTGGTTGATGGACATGCAATTTCCCAGGTCCGCCGACGGTTGGCGGCCGTTAATAGGGAATTGGTATACCATAAACAATCCATGGGGTGAATGCGATGTTTAGGTATTGCAACGAATATAGGATGCAGCCATTGCCAGATGTTAAAAGTAAACACTTGATGGCCACATCCAATTCGTTGCTTGTTTGCGGTCCCGGATCGGTGGAGACCGATAATAGAAAACCAGCTATTGCTGGTAATTGGTGAATGTTTGCTTTGCGTCGGCCGAAACCTTGTCGACGGTGGCAAACTGATGAGACTTGGTAGCCGCATGCGTAGGGGTGCCATGGACAAACAAACAAAAAAAAAACGAGTAAATTGAAACTCCGTGTTGATTTTGTTTCCATGGCATAAAGTAATGGGAACGTGATGCACTGGGTGCTATACATGCCCGAGGGTGAAATTCTCGATGCCACGGCTAGGTGATAATCCTTGCCGCGGACTTAATGTTTTCAGGAATGGATCGTGGAAAAAAAGGTGTTTGGAAAAACCCCCCAAAGAAAGGTAAGCTGCCTAAGGTACTTATATCAGTTATCCTTCGGGGTAACTGAATTAATTCCAGCAATTTGGCTGGCGGTTAATGCCGTAGCAAGGTTGCGTAACCTTGCTGAAGGTTCGACTTCAAGGTAAGTCGCATCGCTGGGAATGGTGGGGATCGAGCGATGCATGGCTCTTCGGGCCCTGAAAAGCCCCACAAGAGAAATGGTTTAAAATGTATTCTATTGCAGTGTTTGAAATTTATTCTATTGCAGGTTTGAGTATGTATTGTATTCCAGGTTTTGAATGGAGAGTTGGGTTACAATTGTGGGGGGTTCTTCAGGTAAGCTTTAAAGGACCCCCACGGGTTCCTCCGCAATTTGAGTCAAAATGCGGCTAACAACGAACATCTCTGCCAACCTCTCAGCCTCGTCGGATCTGTTAGAATGTAACAACCAGCCGGAATTTTCCACATTAAAATCGCCAAGGACAATTTCAGAAGCCGGGGTAGTTGATTTGTATCCAGTCGATGGTATGTGAAAGATGTTGAAAAAGTGTCGCCTGTCAATTGCCATTCAGAGAGCGATAAAGACAACAAAGAAATTTAACCCTCAACCATATGATGTCCATATTATTGGGTTCCAACGCCTCCATCCTCTGGCGTCAGATCGGACCGCGCGAAGACGTAGAACCCGCCCTTAAAACGGAATCTCGAATGTAAGTCGTATCCTGAGCAACGAAGATATGTCGAATCAGTTGACGAATCGACCTGGGTCTCAGTTAGGGCAAGGATATCAGGTTTCGTTGTTTGCAAATATTGGTGGACGGCGTTTACATTCGTTTTGGTGAAACCGATGCCCCTGATGTTACAAAATGCCGTTATCAGTCGAACGTCGACAAAGGCTCGAGAACGGGCCCGATTATGCGATGACGAATTTCTTAAAGGTCGGTTATTTATCAAAGTATTTGCATAATGTTGCGCCTGACATAGTCCCCTCCGGAGGAAACTAGTTTCTCTCCGGAATTCTTTTTCTCAGAAGGTACCATCATGACTTCTCTCCGTGCCAGTCAGAGCTATCAGCCATACATCCGACACATGTCCGAAAATGTCTACCGAAGATATCGCGGAGTGTACTGCGGACCTTTGGACCGACTACCACCCAAACTAACCTTTTCTCGAACGGGCCTGTGGGTATTAATCACTAATGCGTCAGCACGGACGCGGGTTAAGCGTAATACCACCGATGTCTGCCGCCAAAATTGTCCCACAAGAAAAACCAAACGAATAAAACACACCGGTCTAGATGGTCAGTTAAATGTTCTTTTTATTTCAACTTATTAGTTTCTTTACAAATTACTCGGATTGGTTCGCAATGCACAGGAGAACCGCGATACACAAATAGATTAGACGTGGACAATAATTGAGTCTTGGATTTTTGGTGTTAACACATACACTTAATTCACTCTCCTGACGGCGCTTAATGTATCCATTATTTCTCTGATCACTTCCTTAATCTTGTTGGTAAAATGAACGTACCATCACCGCCTTTTCGCTTTGTCTTTGTAATTATCATTCACGTCCACAGCAGACCACCCGCGTTAGAAAATGCGACACTCCACTGCCTATGCAGGAATTGTTCGTTCTGCGTACTCCGTATTAATTAAATAACACAGCACAAGCAGTAATACGTTCCGAAAATAGATAGCAAGTCAAAAGGCAGCTTGATGCTGGATTCAAGATTTAAAGGCAAACTTTAAATTCGCGCATGTACACTCTCGACGGGGGATAAAATTTACAATCCACGAAATTCGACGTAATAGATCGCGTGCGCCCACTAAGCCTGTTAAAATCTGACTCCACGAGAATTCGTCGTCAACATTCCTTGAGGGTAGAGGATGAGATGCTGTACCATCGAAGAGCCAATCCGATCGCTTCATTGGTGATGACAATGGCGATCGAACTGGAAAATTCCAACCGTGAAATCCCTTCAGCGGCACGGGCCAGGATGACACGCCCCTCGCTGGAAGCGGTTACTATGCCGATATCCGTTGATGCGTAAGGAAAATCCGAATGCACATCTGTTCAATTAGGGGGACGGAAATTTAGGCTAGCAGAAAATACGGCCATAAATCATGAGAATGGTTTTCCCATGATGGTGATATAATATCAACAGAAACACAAGGCTGCCTGAGAGCATAATTATCTCAGACGGTAGTGGGTAAACATGGTGCCGATAGTGGCCAGAATGTTGTCCTCTGTTTATTTTTGGCAACAGAATT
Organism: Microdon myrmicae; assembly: GCA_963931805.1. Classification (NCBI taxonomy): domain Eukaryota; kingdom Metazoa; phylum Arthropoda; class Insecta; order Diptera; family Syrphidae; genus Microdon; species Microdon myrmicae. Next base: position 110,451,458 of record OZ007496.1, read on the forward strand.
ATGAATAAAGAAATAATACGGCTACGGAATTGGCTCCTGATGTGAAATTCACAGAAGGTCGCTCGCCATAGGACCTAACCCGGAAAGGTTTATTGTTTAGTTTTATGATCCCGCTCGGTATTTCCTATTGCAGGGCTATTAGGAGTCTGGTTTGCAGATGTGCAAGCCAGCAAATAGCCCGGCATATATTTATGGACGCTGTGTTTGTATACCGTTTGTTCTGCTTCCGTCAGTCGATGTATCGAGTGAGTGTTATTTTGAATGGTGCCCGATCGGTTGTAGGTAGCCAATAACGGCTACACTGAATATCGTCGATAGGACGATCAGCCGATGGGTCTGCAGTTAAACGGTAAGAATGATATGCCGGGTGTAGAGGAAAAGCTCCTCGGCTATGATGGGATATTAATGTCTGTTATCCCAGGGCGACAACCAAATTGTTTTCAGCTATTTTTAAGGTGGGAAATTGATGCTACGGCAAGGTTGCGTAATCATGCCGGGGTTTCGACTTACGGGTAAGTATAGGGTTTATAGACTTTTATGGGGTTAGAGCGGTGCCCCGAAAAATGGCCAGGGACTTCTCCCGACCATTTCACAGAGGCTATAGCTTTATGGGGTAGTATTTCACTGAGCGGAAGGGCGTTGGAACCGCACCTACCACTCGGCCTTTAGTCACGTCTTACGACAAGCCGGCCTAGCTGTTAGTATATTCTAACGCCCTACTCTCAGCGAAAGATGACGAACTTCAGGATGGCCGAGTGTAAAAGTACGATAGCGATGTTAGTGATTCAACACTAACTGTCCTAAGTCTATGAAGAAGAGGAAACTAGTAAGAGTTTTACAAGTTCAACGTTAAGCGAAGCGGTCAGTTGATGTCGAGTTCTTAACAAGTCTGGTTACTAAAAGCGGTGGTTAATTCATAAGTAATTGTTTCAATCGTTGTTGCAGAGTCCTTTCTACAAAGTCGTTCGGTGAATCGTCATTGCAGTTATAAAGAATAAACTCGAATTTTTGGAATGTTAATCTTTACATTATGGCGCAAGGCTAATAACCGTGCCCGGAAAAACAAATTATTATGGAAAATTTAACAAGCCTTAGACTTGTTAAATAAGTCGAAGACTGGATCCGGGTTGTAGTGCCGATGATGATGATGAATCTTTACATACATGCATTTACGAATGTTTTATTTTAGTTATTTATAACGTTTTTGATAAACATATGTCATTGCAATTAGAAAGTATAAACTCGAATTCTCCACATTTGAACCTTTACTCGTCGACAGAGCCTCAATTGTCGGTCGAAAGAGACAAAAAAAGAGGAATTGTATAATGTTGGGTGACTGTGGTCAAATGAGCAAAGCGTTGAAAAATAATTGTAGACGAGTTTATAAGACTAATACAAATGAGGAACACGGCTATAAATAATTGAAAACATCGCTTTCCTATAGTAGTTGTTAATCAAACATTCAAAACTACGAGCACTACAAATTTGAGAGAAACCGTACATTTTTTCATTGTAAAGATCTTGATATGCTATGCTGAAGTATCGTCATAAAAATAGATCATCATTAACTTACCAATAATATACAACAAGTGCCGAAGATATGCGCCAATAATGTACTTTTTACAACATTCACATACGCCACAAACAGCGAGTCAGTCAATAGTTTCATCATCAAAGTTATCCCTGTTCGATATAACAATCCTATCCTGTAAATATACAAAAAGAAACCAATTGTTTGAAATCTATTCTGATATATCTCACGGCCAACCCGAAATCTATTGAAAATTCATTTAAAAATTATGGCGGTATATTGCAAGCCCAACTCACCTCTGCCTTATTTGGGTTCCTTGTTTTTTGTGCTGCTTCAACAGCCACACAAGTTTTCTGACCACTGTACACAATAACATTCCAAATAGCAATAGAAAGGATATCTCAACTGCTATGAATAGAATGAACGTAGAACTTCCGATTTCCAACCACCAATAAATGGGCCATTTGCCAATAATATTATTGATCAGAGGAGAACTAAAGGCGAAGAGTAACGGCAGCAGCCAACTGATTCCAATCGCCCCTCGAATTCCAGAAGATAAATTTGTCACTTTCAGCTTTCCTGGGATCAACTCAGCATGAACGACGAGTGTTATAGCAATTATGGTTGAAAGACTTAACAACATTAAGGATGCCAAAGTTGAGCTCGTAATTGCGTACCAATCCTGAAAAAGGAATTATAAGAGTACGATGTTAAAAATATATCTTGGGGACTGGAGGATAATTGGTGTTTTTTCGAGAGGCAATTTATTATACCATCGAATTTCGATTCATTTCACCTTACGTGAGATGCGGCGAAGTAAATTTCCCGTTGATATGTTAATTTAAATACGTAAAAGTTATACTAGCATTTCAAAAGCTAGTGTTTTCGACTTGCAAATAATTTTGGACGATTGAATTCGTAAATAATTCCCTACCAGTAAGAGTGTAATGCAAGGGTTAGGGGTCATGTATTGCCAAGCTGCAATAGTTCAGTCGAAGTAGGAGCTTGACGAGGATTCACTGATTGTATTCCATGAAGTAATCTTGTGCTTAATTAAATTTCTATTAGCCAAAATAGGAAAGTAGGCAAAAATTCAATGAACTTTGCTGAGCCGAAGTAGTAACTAAGTCACTGAACTTCTTGGGTCTGTATAGGGAGGATAGGTGAGTGAATGAAGGCGCGCATAAATAAAATTGAACAGAAGAGGCAGAAGTTAGTCATAAGTTACACGAAACTCTTCTCAAAATAATATCAAACTATTTATTGACCGAAGGAAAGCCGATGGTGATTATGATAACATATGCTATATGAAGATAGCGAGTTCAGGTGACATTAAACATTTTATGATATCTGACATGATGTTTTGTCTTGATTAGGGTAGAATTTATTCGGCCTAAGAAACAGTTATACATAACTCATATATAATATATAATATATAACATACGAAAAAAAAAAATGTTTAGGGAAGATTCAGACATGGGAGGGCTTAAAATTGGTGTATGGTTGCGTGTGGAGGGGATTTGTGGATTCACTGGTGCTTATGTGGGGGTTCTTTAAAGCCTCGCCGAAGTACCACCTATTTTGCTAAACCCAACCCCCCATTCCCAACTTGCAATACATTCCCAATCATTATCTCTTACCTGTATACGAGCAGTATAAAGCTCACCTTCAACCATTTCTAACCTGAAAGAAATCCGTTCTCCATTACCGCATACATCTATGCATCTCAGCATTGATCGGAAACGAAAAACATTTCGGCTGCCGTCCTAGGTAACTGCAATGAACTATGGAAACAATCATCGGAACCCCTGTCTGCCTACGTTTTCTGGCCCACACGTGCGCGGCAGATTTTCATAGTTTATCTGTACCCACGGCGGTTTCTATCCAACCATCAAAGTATAGCGCAACTAGCGCCTAGCTGCCAAGAGCCGAATTCTCTGTCAGTGTTAATATTCTCACTGGTGTTCGACCCTTGAGGCGCTATGGAGGCCAAATACAACCGACATAGTTGTACACACAACCGCGATCGTGTACACATCCTAGGTTCCCTGTTACATCGAATTTTCAGCAGCCAATTATCCCCGACTGGTTGCATAAGCGATAAACATGCAACGAATTGGACGCTACCCTAATGTGTTTACTCAAACAACTTGCAACGGTCTCGTCCCATGTTTGTTGCTAATACAAACAAATGTCCATTTCAGCACTAGAAAAGCCCCATTGATGTGGTTGTATTTGTAGAAGCTGTGTCGTTGTCTGTTTTGCTGATGTAGAGAGGTCTCAGTTGTCAATAGAAACATTTTTAACTTTGCCGTTGATGTTGATTTTGAAAACGCGATCATCTAAGTGACTTGGAAAGGCTTTGATAATGTGGCTCAGGAAGAGCTATTACTTGGTCACTGCCTAACCAGGCGCGTAATCATATACTGAGGTTGTGGCGTTTCTAACAGATACACACATAATACACAAGCAAATAGCGAAAAACATCGAACGAAAATCGAATAAGAAAATGCATCAGAGCCGTATACCATAGCGATAACATAACAAATCCACATTAGTCGAATGTGCTTGAGTTTAGAAATCGAATTTCTACACGCGACGGTGGCCTCATGGGTTGCGCTTTGGTTCAATTTTTTATGATTCTAACTGTCATAGCGTCAGTTCGAATCACACGTTCTTCACTATCATCCCAAACGCAATAAGGTCTTTTGGGACGAATTTTCTGGTATTTGACTAATGCACCGTCTGAGTTGGATGTATGCCGCGCATTATTCCCGAAGATCCTAGGACGTGGTAAAGATCTGCTAAGGCAAATAATTGCCTAGGGTTCCTTAAGCATCTTCGCAAGACTGGTCTAGATATTTTCTTTGAAGGCGATTATGAGACCAAGTTGATAATATGTCGGACCAAGTATTCGCTCTATACAGCATTTGGCAATATCGCCCCACTGATGTCAGTATGCTGTTGTGCAAACCTTTTTTGTGCCTACGAGTTCGAGGAGGACTTGGAAAAGGGCAGATTCTAACTTAGCTATCGTGATCGGTGAGCTAAAGCATGATATCCAATAGTCGAATAAGATGCTTGTGATGGTGTCTGCAGTTGTGATCTGTATGTGAACTGAATTGGGCAATCTAGAGAAACGAACGATTATGGCGAGGCAGTGTTGATAACTTTGTACGTTCAGTAGGCTTATAATACCGATGTGCATGGGGTTGAATTTTAAATCAGGAATAGCAATGTGACTCGGTTAAACTCTCATATAGCGGCACTCTTTCTCTGAGGAGTCTTGAAGTTGTTTTGCCGCTCGGGTGAGCCGGACCATGAAAGATGTTGAATGCTGTTTTCCTCAGAGTGGATGGAATGTTTGATTGTACTGGTGGAGATATCGCCGAAGATGCGAATGCCTGGTTCGACTTCCAACTATTGAAGTTGGAGGGATGTAGAACTCTGTAAGAGATTGCTTTGCTCTCCATTTTTAGCTTGTTCCATGCAGATGTTGTTGGCGCTAAGTTCCGTAGGCTTGTTGGTGGTGTGAATGCAAGAGAAAGAAACGCTGTCTTCACCAACAGTCATCATCGGCACGTCAAAGAGAAGAGACGTATATCTGGCAACAGGTCAAAAAGAAAGAGAAAAAAAAATTCATCGCGCGAGTGTAAGTGTGCAAGTGCGGATTACATGGTGTGGCCGCCACTGAGAGCGGTTGTTTAAAAAAAAAATTGTGGAAACAAACATAAAGTGCTAAAGAGTTCGTCACCTTTCATGAAAAGGGGCCAGACAGACCTGAAAACGATGACGCGGAGCCGACTCGAGCGACAGCCCAGTCTTATAACAAAGCGACGCAAGCCAAATACAGACGGCGAAAAAAATTTAAAAGGAAAGAAAAGCGAATACACAGGAGCAGGCAAAAAATTCAACGTATTGGTTGAACTTGACCCAAGTGAAATTGAATTACTTGCTGATGAAGACAACAATATCATAGGTACGGCAACAGATCCGGCGGAACTGAACAAGCTTCTTGCGGATATCGACACCAAAAAAGAGGAACTGAAGAAACAAAAGGAATCAATCCTCAAATTAAAAGACCTAATGCAGCAACAACAAAGCCAAGAAAATACAACAGCACAGCGGAAAAATCAGAAACAACAACATTAGGAGCCAAACAAAACGCAGCAATCAAAGAAGATGCTGCAGCAGCAAAAGACCTGCACATCGTAACCAACAAAAAGGAAAGGGCACCGCCCATAATACTTACGTCCATGGAAACAAAGGACTTTATAAAATTAGGTGAATTAACTTGCAAAAATTTCAAAACGAAACAAATTAATAATTCTAAAATAAAATTAATGTGCGATGATATTGAAGGTTATCGCAAAGTAATGACTGCTTTGGGTAGGACAAAAAGCAAGTACTACACGTACATCCGACATCGGCGGAAATAATCTCCATGTTCCTAAAAGGAGTTGACCCATGTTTTTCCCCTGAGGAGATATTCGAGGAATTAAAAAATGTCGAAACCGACAATTTAAAATTTACAGGTGTGAAACCCTTCTCTACCGCCAACTCCAGACAACGCAATTGCAAATTGCCTTTCTTTATTGTATCACTGAGTCCCAACAGTAAAGTTGATGCTCTCTGATACATCAAACACCTCAATCACCAAACAATAAGTTGGGAAAAAATAAGAAAAACCGATCGCGTATTACAGTGCATGCGTTGTCAATGCTTTGGCCACCCGGCGTCAAACTGCCACACGCAATTCAGATGCGTAAAGTGCCTCTCCGACCATATCATTGGTGAATGCCCCTTGGGCAAGGAACAGCTTCCAGTTAGGAAAACACTGTCCTGTGTGACCTGTAAAAATACAGGTCACACTGCAAATTATAGAGGATGTCCTAAATTTCAACAAAAGAAATTAACACTGGAATCCAAAAAGAAACAAGTTGAAGAAGAGAAAAAAATGAAAACTCGTCCTTACAACCATTTCGTGGCTCCATGTGTGTCATATGCACAAATGGCCGGTGCTCCTAAGCAACCAGCATCCAGGAAACATACATGTAGTGATGGAGCCTGTGCCAGAGCCACATTCAGAAATAATAACAAGGTTATTAACCATGCAAGGATAAACTGCCGAATTTCAAAAAACACTGACTGAACAAAGAGCACGAATAGATACTCTCTATTCAACCCTATACTCAAATAACTCTCCACATCAAAATGTTCAACCCTCCGTCTGAACTAAACCTAAAAATTATAGCTGTGAATGTAAATTCACTAATCCACATTGAAAGAAGGGATAATTTAGGCAATCTGCTTCAAGCCCCTCTACGCGAGGGGGTGGGGTTGCTATCTTAGTTAAGAAAGGTCTTCACCATAAGGTCGTTTATAGCACGAAACTACACAAATTCCAGGTGCTAGAGGCGTGCATTATAGATATTCCTCTAAAAAGTCAAAGACATCTATATATAGTCGCTGCTTACGCCCCTGAATCTATTCAAGGCACCCAATTTATCAGTGAAATCGATACGCTTTTCCGAAGTCTTAAGTTAGATTCGGAAAACAATTACTTTTTAATGGCGGGTGATTTTAACGCCAAGCACAGTGCCTGGGGCAATCTGACCTCCAACACCAGAGGCAATGCCTTGTTTGATTGGGGCAAACAAATGCGATCGAGCATAAACTATAATTGTACGCTACAAGTACACCGTCTTATCCAAGAGGTAACTCCTTCCTGGATTTACTTATGACAGTTGATCGAATTCAGTTACCAGATACCGAGGTAACTACTCGAAATTGTCTTCGCACAATTGAGTACGATAGCGATCATTACGGACTTGGAGCCGTAATACACGTGCCAAACGAGCACTATCTACTTTAGCAGTACGACCAGATACACTCTCTCGAAAGTACATTGGTCCCGTTTCGATCGCATAGTAAAAAGAGAAATACGCAACATCGGCATAGATCCTGATGAAATCGATCATTACCTCCCAACTATGAACGATATAGTTACTAACACAATGAATCGTTCCATCCCCAAAATACCTCATATGGATGGCTATACCCACCGATACAGAAATGCAACTATCGATGCTTTGTATAGGAAAAAGAGCAGCCTGCTCTCAAAGCTGAAATTGTTTTATAGGCAGTTCCAAATAGCAATGAAATCAAAACAATCAAGTCCTTGATTAAAAATCTTCAAAAACTGATCCGGGATAATTACCGAGCAGTAATAAATGAGGAGTAGAGCAATCTAATTCGAGCTGAGATCACGATGAGATTCACTTTCTCCGAATTCCACGGACTCCCAAAAATTGTCAGATAATGCTGAACGCAGGACTCACCCTAGAGCACATAAACTCCAATGATGAAATAACATAGTCGAAGATCGGCAAAAGAAAGAGAATTCAATTGGAGCCTGTTTCGATGCAGTGTACACAGTTAACGATACAGTTCATGCTAACACTGAAATTGAAAGCAGTGCCCGTCAAAGACATTGCTCGCTGCGCAATCAACTTCACAACCGGCGTTCCGAAAACCGTAGTTTCATCACATTTGGCGAAAATAATAGAGCGGCTTCTCCCATCAGAAATGAAAATGCACATATGTCTGTGCGCAAGGATGAAGTTAGAAGCATACTTAGATCAATAAAAAATAAGAAATCATCTAGAATAGATAGCATTCCAAATGTGGTTCTAGAGCACTTGCCTCGCGAAGCAGTGAACATATACACTACCTTGTTTAACAATGCTCTAAACAATGTACACTATCCAACCCATTGGAAGACTTCAGTAGTCCACCCTATCCCCAAAAAGGGTAAAGATAAGAGCAATCCAGCCAATCTCCGCTAGATCAGCTTGCTTCCCAACATCAGCAAAGTATTCGAAAAAATTATACACAAAACACTGATAGGTTGGTGTGATGAAAACGATATCATCCCCAACAACCAGTTTGGCTTTCGAGCGCGACATGATACAGTTCATGCAGCGACGAAACTTGTTTCAGATATACAGTGGAACAAGGCAAAGCGACAATGTACCTGCTTGGTTGACGTTGAAAAGGCTTTCGACACCGTATGGTTAGAAGGACCTGTCTATAAGTTAACAAACCTGGGTATGGTATGCCCCAATATTTGCTATACATCATTTATGACATGATAATGGACAAACATTTTGTGGTGAAATGTGGGGACATACTCTCCAACAAGACCTTCCAAATTAAAAATGGCTTGCAGCAGGGAGCTGTGAATTCTCCCATTCTATTCAATATTTACACTAGTGATCTAGTGAGTTCTCTTGAAAACGCCATTGCGTACGCCGATGACATAGTGGTGTACAGAACAGGAGGAAAAATAGACGTCATCAAGAGGCACCTTCAAGATGACTTCAACAAAATAAAACATTTTTGCGACGCCTGGAAGTTAATGATTAATTTCCAGAAAACCGAGATAATCCATTTCAGTACGCACCTATCCAGGGCCTCGAGGGATACAAAATACAACTGGAAACACTTTTCTATTGTAGGTAACAATAACCTTTCACTACAAGTGAAAACTGTAGTTAGATACCTTGGTATCTGGCTAGACCAGTATTTATATTTTGACAAGCACATAGCAGCGTCCCTCTCCGCAGCTAAAAGCGCATATTCTATCACGAGAAGTTTATTCCGGAGCAGTCTTCTTGACCCCAGAGTCAAAATTTCAAAATTTCGTACTCGGCATTCATCCGCCCAGTTTTGGTTTATGGCTGCCAAGTATGGTATAATATATCTCCACTTTATATGGAGAAGTTTCGTGTGTTCGAACGGCATTGTGTGCGTTCCTGCCTCAGATTTCATAGAACACCAGAGTTGCAATATAAAAAATGCTATCCCAACAAAATCCTGTAGAACAAATCAGGGTTAAATAGGATAGACAATTTCATAATTAAAATTATTCGTTGTCACACAGCAAGGGCAATGTGCAGTGACAATAATCTTATTTCGGGAGCATTCTATCCTAACGATATGTATCTGAAGAATACGCTCCAAAATCGGTTTATTCCCCCAGAAGCGTTCCCTTTCTTGGATCCAATTATTTACCATGCTTTCCGTGGTGCCAGCGACAAACGAATTCTCCATGATAGTGATATCTCCAATGCCCCAGACCGCCTCCGTTTTAGCACGGCGATCAGTGAAAGAGATAAATCAGCTAGAGATCGTACATCTCCCAAATGGTGGCGGCTTCTCGACGAGGAGAGGACTTCAGTTCCTCAGATATAGTATGCCTCTCAAGCACAACGCTGTCCTTCCCCTTGCCCCCGTACACGCGGTAGTGGCCTGATGTGTTGAGCTTTGGTTCTATATTTTTAGTGATACTAACTGTCATAGCGTCAGTTGGAATCACACGTTATTCACTAACGTCGCAATACGCGATAAGCTCGCATAGAGCCAGTAAGTTAATCTAGGGACTGTAATTGTAAAATAGGGTTTAACATTTACCGCCAATATTATATCGGGTTTTCCAATAGAGACTTGACAACTTTTTTTTTTAAATAAAACGCAAACCATTTGAGATATTTCAAAAACTTTATTATCGGCTTGAAGTACAATCAAAACATTTATGAATGGAACTGGACTTCGTTCATATGGCCACCGCGGGCACGTTTGCAGCGGTCGATTCGTTGGACCAAATTTTCGATGACTCGGGCACATGTTTCGGCCGAAACGCCCGCTATTTCGCGTTCAATGTTGGCTCTGAGCTCTTCCAACGTCGTCGGCTTGTTGGCCCCAAAGAAAATAGTCTAGAGGCGTTAAATCGCACGAACGAGGCGGCCAACCAACTGGCCCATTTCTTGAGATAACACGCTCATCAAACTTACTCTTCAATAAATCGATTGTATCGTGTGCTGTGTGGTTTGTGGCACCGTCCTGTTGAAACCACATGTCGCCCAAGTCCATATCTTCCAATTCGGGCCAAAAATAATCGGTAATAATGGCGCGATAACGATGGCCATTCACAGTAACGTCACGATCGTTATCGTCAACGAAAAAATATGGCCCAATGACGCCGCTATCAAACCGCACCAAACAGTTATTTTTTGTGGATGAAGTGTTGATTCATGAAGTTCATGAGGATTTTCACCCAACCAATAACGCATGTTTTGCTTATTGACGAACCCATTGAGCCAAAAATGAGCTTCGATGAAATTCATCATCTAGGCGCATCTTTTCCACAGCCCAATCGGATAACGTACGTCGCTTCAAATGGTCCATCGGCTTCAATTCTTGAGTGAGCTTGATCTTGTATGGGTGTAAACCAAGATCCTTACGCAAAATTCGCCATAAAGTGGTCTGGGCGATGCCCAATTCTTGAGAACACCGTGGAATTGACTGATTTGGATCGATTTGCTACGGACGCCTGAACGGCAGCGATATTTTCGACACTTCGATCAACCCGTTGTCTCACTGGCACGGCAACATCACACAACGAATATGTAGACTCAAATTTCTGCATTAAACTTGTTATTGCCTGTCTACTAGGGCGAGAATTACGATCGAATATTGGAGTTAACGCTCTTAAAGTTGCGTTCACCGACTCCAAATTTCGCTAGTAAATTTTTATAATTTGGAGACGTTGTTCGCTCGTATACTCGTGTAACCTTGATGAAGTTTGCTGAATAAATGGCAGTAACAGTTCGATGATTAGTGAAAGGGTGCGTTCACAAATTAAATTCAAAGTTGTCAAGTCCCTATTGGAAAAGCCGATACGTAATATGTAAAAAGAATTAGGAAAGTAAATGTGGTGTAAAACAAAAACTAAACTAAGCTGGAGACATGACGTGAAACAAAAAGCTGAACAAATAAAGCTGAAATGTAGACAGATGTATTGGATACCCGATTACATCACTATCAACATAGTCTCTATTGTAAAAGATTGATCTGTCAATCTATCATCAAGCCGATCTGGATATACGAAATCCAATTACGGGGCTGTACAAAGCAATCCAATTGAGAAATAATTCAACGAGGTCAGAACAAATTCTTATCTGCAATGCGAACCCCTTTGTGACAAATCAGGAAATACATGATGACCTAGAGATCAAATGGATTTATGAAGTTATCCAAGAATATGCTGCGAAAAACGCCTACATAATCACGTCAACGTAGAAGTTATTCAGCTCTTAATATTACTCGCGAATTCGGACGGCTAAGACGGACGAAACCTAATATACTAAATCGTCTTGGAAGCTGAACATATTATAATTATAGTATTACATTAAATTGTTAAGATTGTTCCATTCATATCCAATAAAGGATGTTATTAAGAAAAACATCGGGAACTTATTCAGAGTGTGGTTCTGCGAGCAAGCGTTGATCTTTAGAAGCCCTTTTCTCTATGAAATAAAAGTTTCCACAAATGCTGTTTGTCATTGTAAAAAAAAATGGAAATTAATAACGAATATGAACGTTTTACATTGTACACCCAACAGATTGATATAAATCATGAATATGTTATAAACACAGTGTGGTATCAAGTTAGTGTAGGAATGAAAGGGCAGGTAGTCTGAGGACAGGATTAATTTCACAGTATTTCAATTTAATCTTTCAATTTTCCCATTGCTTGAAATGTTGAAATCGTATCGAAATAAAATATGCAAAGGACAAACAATTTTTTGAGGTATCGCGACTGAAGACAATTTCAATTTAGGGTTTCTCTCTTGATTCAACAGTCCTGCTACTATTGATAACAGAGTTAATGCATATATTTACTCCATTCTGTTTGTTTATGACATCAACGCTGACAATTCTTTGTTTTGACTCGCTGGCAAGATTATTGTCGCGATGCTATTGCAAGAATTCTCAGAATTGTGATTTTTCATACCCTACTGTGTTAGGATGGATGGTAATAAGACAAATGTGCTCAATATATTTGTTACTCCGAATATTTAATACTTTTCATGAATTTGTATGCGAAAAGGAGAAAGATAAATTGGAATACGATGTTATTTGGATTTTCATGGAAATCAAAAAGGCAAAATATAAATCTTCCCTTTGATTGGATTTTAATACTTGGAAATCCAAAGTAAATCAAAAAATAATGAAAGGAGAGTTCAAACTCCCTAAAATTCTCAATAAAACCGCATTTTATCAAAAGAGAAGCAGATGTTCGACTTGCTTCGTTTGTAAAGCAATAACCACCTTATAGGTTTGATTTATCTATATGTAAATAGCATAATCTTGACCCAAATTCTAGTCACTTTGGGAATGATTGACCATATAAGAAGATAAGTGAGGGAAAAACGAGACTAAAAAAGGTTTTGTAATGTGCGGTTTATAACATCACACATGTATTTCATTTTGGAAAGAAAATATAGATACTATATTTGGACAAAAGGAGTGATTTGGTATCCTAAATAATAGTAATAGGTAGTCCGGTGACTGAAAAGGGGAGGGTTGGAGAAGAAGGCGGCGATACACATTGGCCTTGAACCTTTGAAAATTAATATACATATAACCACGATGAACATATGACTTGGCAGAGTGCCTCTCTGTCTTCTAAAATCGGTTTTTAATGTGACCTATTCTGCAAAGATACTTGGCAATATAATCAGTTGACAAGTCAGTTGGATTATCGGTACATCAGATACCACATATGATCCACCTGTGATATAGTGATGGAATTAGATATATAGGGTTGGGGTCTCCTTGATTTTACATTTTATCAGACATCTTCAGTGTTGTTATTGATGCTCCTAACCACATATGAGAATTGATTTCCATTTTTAGACGACATTGGCCTATTGAATTATCATTGAAACTGATGGTGTGAGAAAATACCCCACGCATCCGAACTCACTCGTACATTCGTAAATAGTGCAAACATCTATTTCAATTAACAGTTAAATTAATTCGAGTCCCAAGTATGGAAAATTGTTTAGATTCTATGATGCATATGGCGTCCATATTAGGTGTATGTAGCGATCCTAACATTACCAATAATCCCATCCAAATCCCCAATACTTCCCATTAACTTACAGCCAAATTCCATATTGAATCATATGAGCGACGAATTAAACCATAAGTTAATTCGTCGCACATTGATTCAATTCCTAAAATCCTGACATCATGAAATGCTTAACCCAAAATGCATTTCATGATTTCCCTTCCAGGAATTTATTCAAATAAATTCTTAATCAGTTCCTAGAACAAAATTCCAATTGAAGCACACAAAATCTTGTGTGTGCTTCTTGGAATTTTCACATTAAAAAGCTTGACAATTCTCAGCGTAAAATAGAATAAAAGGGCGAGAAATTTCAATTTCGAGATCAGTCAAGTTCCGAAGGGCGAACCGCTGGCCCGAAAACCATAAATCCATAAGTAATGTTCCATAGCCCAAGGCAGCGGACGAATATTGTGAATCAATTAAAAATAAACAAATAAAATAATTAAAACTTAAAACGTATTTGTTCTTGGACACGAGGCAAAAGTCCCGGAAGCTAAGTCACCCAGGTAAGAACAAAAGGTAACAATAAAATTATAACCTTTACACATGGCGCAGTCGGTAGGATTTAGGCAGAGCCATAGAACAGACCGTTCTAATAAGAGCTAACAAATCCTAAATTCTACGAATCTACCAAATCGTTTGGTGATCACTACATCACCAATATACAAAAAAAAAAAAAAAAAAAAAAAAACAACAGAAACGACCATTGTCAAAGACATCAATCCAAGGATTAAATGTGAGGATAATAAATCATCAATAAAATTACACGAGATTGGACCTAGATTACCTTTGGAGTTAATAAAAATCGAAGAGGACTTATTGACAGGAGAAGTTTCCACAACTAGAGGCGCAAATACCGCCAGCTGCCCAACCATACAGGGGAACCGAAGGGATAATGAAACCAGACCCCCTCAGCATACCCCTGACACATGCAGACCCTCTCAGCAGGATAACCCGCAGTTACTGCAACAAAAGGGGGCACGCCTATCGTTACGGCAACAACCACCCAACCCATAAAACTTACCTATTTGGAGCCAGTCTCCACCGCTAGCGGCAATACACGCCAAGAAACATCCCCATAAAGGATAAAGAAACAGCCTAAAACAAAGCATTACCCCATACACCCACTGGTCCCGCATAAATTGTTAGCAAGCAAATCAAGCTAAAACGTGCAATTTGCGCTAATCAATTAAATGCCTAGTAAATTGAGCTGGACGCTAAATTAACTCATATAAAAGCCGAAAGATATTCATTGAACCAAGGATTCAAACTCCTAAAAGGCAAATGTGCGGACCAGATTCCGTCGTCCGAACCAAAATCGATGGGAATCATGAAACTGCGCGCCAGCAATTTTATGATCCTTTCAGAAAAATGGTTATCTAAAACCATTAGAACAATCAGCGCCAGTTTTCGCTCTAACCAAATTAAGTTAGAACAAACGAAAAGGCAATAAAACAAAATAAACATCCGCCTCGGCACGATTGATCCTCTTTCATGAGTTTCCCACCGAAAAATCCATTAGGCAAAAGAAAAAAAATAGGCGAAATAAACGCGCTATTGATTTTTCGTTGAGCTTAACACAAAAAAAAAAAACAGGGGACCAGGCAAAAAGGAGAGATCCTTTGAGCTTGTGAAAGAAACTAGGTTTCACACCTCGGAAAAAGAGGAAAAAACGAACAACGATAGTGAAATGAGAGTGGTTGTTCGGGCCATTGTTGAAGACGGGGCTGGTTTTGGAATCTCGATGGAGACGGTGAGATAATAGAGTTGTGGTTGGTTTTTGAGTTTCGACCGAGACGCTCTTCAAGTGGTTCGGGGTGTCAGTGTTAAAAAGGACAATTTGTTCACATACTGTGAAGAGCATTTTACCGAGAAAATCCAAATATAACTTTTAAATAGTAAAATTAGTAAATTCAGTTTTAATTAAATAATTAATAAAAATAAAACCATTTTAAAGGTGTTTCAAGTGTAGGTGGTGTTGGAAGTACATTACAAATGGCGCAGCCGGTAGGATTCGAGGAAGCCTAAGTATCGTAAACTCGTTAGCGCTTGAAAAGCCCGAATCGGAAAAGAACTTAGAAACAAATAAACGAATATATAAAAAATTAAGAAATAAATAAATAAGTGAGTGATTGGAACAAAACAACTTGAAATGAAGTGTGCCGCACAAAGAAGTGAAATGTACCACAAAAGTATAAGATTAACAAGAACCCCCAAATTAAACAAAAGTGAAAAAAACTATGTATAAAAAACAAAACACTGCCCACAAAAATATACCACCATAATAAGAGACACTCGTAATAAAATATTTAAAAAAACATATACAAATAATAACATAAAAAACCAACACATCAACAAAAACAAAATCAAATTTAAAACACGGTCAGTAGCCTGATGGGTAACGTTTAGGTTCAATTTTTGGTGATTCAAAATGTCATAGCGTCAGTTCGAATCACACGTTTTTCTTCACTATTATTTCAAACGCTCTAATTGGTTACTACGGCGTGATCTGTACACACAGCATACACTTTCCCATAGTAAGCAGAACTTCACACACGATCACAACTTCCGCATAGAGCACAGCCTCCGACGTTTTCTCGTTCTCTCGTTCGTCCGTCGTTCGCATACGAATCTGATCCTAACGAAGTAACTGCGGAGGGAGTGGCGTGGCGACTCTAACAGATACACACACAATTCACAAGCACAATAGTGAAGAGCCCGAACGAAAGTTCGAACAAGAAAATACATCAGAGCCGTAACCATAGGGATAACAAAAATAATTCACATCAGTGGATTATAGTCGAGTTTTAAAATCAAATTCAAAACACGGCCAGTAGCCTGATGGGTAACGCTTAGGTAGAATTTTTGGTGATTCAAACTGCCATAGCGTCAGTTCGAACCACACGTTCTTCTTCACTATTATTTCAAACGCTATAGAGCTACCATATCAGGACCCCAAGCGCGCCGATAACCAGCGTCTCCACTGGTCAACTACCTACAGATGTAGGTGTTAACAAAAACACAACACTAGTAGTAGACACCGGCGCTGAAATCAGTCTGATCGGCCAAAATTGCCTTAGCAAAACAGACTCCAAAATAAATCTTGTACCTTAGAGACGCCATTCGGAAGCATTAGAACCTTGGGAAGCTGCAAGGTCAACTTCCAGTTAAAAGGTAAGCCCAAACTCCCTTGCACGTTGCAAGTAGTGAGAAATATGCCCGATTTTCCAGAAGACGGTCTACTGGGAAATGACCTCCTGTCAAGGAATTGCAATCTGGAGGGCCCCAAACAACGCGCCACTTTTCCTCGCACGAAAAGAAACCCCAAAGTATTCAGTGTGCCAACAAAGTTCTCACACGAGAAAAAGGCACCTGAAAATAAATACGCTAAAGGGAAACAGGAGTAAGCCCAAGGTAAGCGCAAAATCTACAGGTTAAAAAAGAATCCCAAGGAACTAAGTGGTAACACCAAAAGTATAAACCAAATAACTGACACTCCGTCAGCTAATCCAAAAAACTCGTGCCCCAGCTCCTCTCAGAATACAAACCTATTGCAAATGCCCACAACGCATGAAAAAATAATAAACATCAATGAGATCGTGGAAATACTCGGGGCTTATCATAATTCCCCTTCCGGTGAACATCTGAGCATCACCAAGTCGTATAAGAAAATACGACAAAGATACTGGTGGCCGTCCATGCTCTCCGACATTCGGAAATATAAAAAGCAATGCGAGGAATGCCGTTCTACAAAGGCAACCGCATGCCCCGGAATTAAAACAAAACCGCAATCATTTCAAGTGGGAAACAGAGTGTTGATAAAGTATAAAAAAAAATCTCTTCCAGATTAATTTTCTTTTCTAAAGGGGGAGGGATGTAGCGATCCTAAATCGCCACTCCCATCAAAATCCCCTACATTACCAATAATCCCATCCAAATCCCCAATACTTCCCATTAACTTACAGCCAAATTCCATATTGAATCATATGAGCGACGAATTAAACCAAAAGTTAATTCGTCGCACATTGATTCAATTCCTAAAATCCTGACATCATGAAATGCTTAACCCAAAATGCATTTCATGATTTCCCTTCCAGGAATTTATTCAAATAAATTCTTAATCATTTCCTAGAACACAATTCCAATTGAAGCACACAAAATCGTGTGTGTGCTTCCTGGAATTTTCACATTAAAAAACTTGACAATCCTCAACGTAAAATAGAATAAAAGGGCGAGAAATTCCAATTTCGAGATCAGTCAAGTTCCGAAGGGCGAACCTTCCCTAAAAATAATACTTAAAAGCAAAGTCGAAAGCGTGCGGGTAAGAATACTTAAAACACCAAGCGATAGCTGACGTTGCGGATCGTCTGGCTCTGTACGTTATCAAGTAGGTCGAGGGTACACTTAGGAGCAGAGCTACAAATATGGAGATCATATTCGAGCGCGGGTCAAATTATAGATTTGTACAGGAGAAGAAGTTGGGCCAGAGTAAAGCATATTTTTGCTCTAAAAAGTTAACTCAATTTTCTAGAGGTTAATCTGTCGATGTTTAATACGCTTGGCATTTTCACATTCTTATAGACGAGCAAATTCAGGCTTTTCCTAGATTCAAGGACCTGGCCATTCATCAGCAGCTGTGGAACCGACGATACATTTTTTCCTTGTGAAGGTTACATATTGCGTCTTCGTTGCATTGATGTCGACGAGATTGGGTTTTCCCCAATTTAGGATTTTATGTACTTCCCGATTCAAAAAAATCGATCTGTCTACATCTCAGTTGGTGCGACATTGGTGCATTAATCGGCCGATCATCCGAAAATGAGGAAATAAGTGTACTGTCATCCGAAAAACTCAATATTTCGTTACCCTTTGAATACAAAAGATCATTAATGTGAAGCGGAAACAAGGTTGGAGCCGAAATAGAACACCGAGGCACCACGAAAGTAATAGAATAGAGGTCCGAATACACGCTGGCTACAACAATTCGGTTCGATTGATTCTCGAGGAAGCTCTTCATCCAGTCGCAAAGTTGTCAGGAAAGTTCATATGAACTTAGCAACGCTCCGTGCCAGACGCAGTCAAAAGCCTTGGTTATATCCAATGGGGCCGTCCCTCATTCACCATGTATTTTCAGTTGCAGATCTTCGGATATCATTGACAAGAGTCAAAAGATCTCCCATGAACTGTCTGTTACGGAATCTCTATTGACGATCACTTAGAATTCCGTGGCATTCCATATATTTATTCAACTCACTGGACAACATAGATAGCACTGCTATCGGCCGGTAATTTTGCAGGAAGCACTTTTTCCCTTTTCTTTGGGGTGGGTTGAATTCGAGCGGTTTTTCAGCACATAGGAACGGTCTTCTGTGCATATGATAAGCGCAAGAGTTGCCTAAGGATACTTCTGGAGTACAGCTTTCAAAGATGATTGTTGCCATTTCATTTGAAGCTGTTGCTTTTTTACAGTCCAGTCTACAGTGGATGCTTTGAATAGCTCATGGGTGGTACTTCAGAAAAAAAGAAACGCCTTTCCTCTACGCTCTAACACGAATCTACCGAATGCCTTCGTCGCGAATTGCCGTGGATTTGTTTGATATCTCTAACCGCGCGAGGACTATTACCATCGGTGGTGAGAATACGCCTTTTGTAAAGCCCTAAACGAAAGGAATATGTTTCGAGCACTCCTTACCGCTGGTAGTAGGCGCTCTCGGGTACTTGTATACAATAAGAGGAAAGGGGGGATCGAAAATTTAAAAAAAACAACTTCCCTTCAAAATCGAAAAGCAAGATTTCTAGCGTTAAATTTATTTAACTACAAGAGAGGACCTATGCACCACTTCAGCTCTCTAATTAGAACTCAGAAGATTTACAAATTGTAAACACAATATATGTTATACCGTTCGCACACGGCCATCGCCATCACGTGCCATTGTGTCGCGAGCAGCTGATGTACGTATTGCTATTGTGTCGGTCGCGTCTTCCCAGGGATCGAGCAATTAGTGCTCGAGTAATAAATTAGCGTCTGCTTGGGAATGATTCTGTGAAGCAGCGTCTGCCTGGGTAATTGATCGCTGTTGTCCTCCATGCAGGGTTTTTCCAGTATAGTTTTTTACCCTGTTGTTTTTCTTGTGCTTTTACTGCCCAGTGTCTGGTGTCTCTTGATGTGACGTTTTACTGTTCTTCCCGACGCAGCGTCTTCCGAGAAGTCGGGAAATCAGTGCCCATAGGAATGCCGTGATGTATCGGGGCGGTGTAAGGCGACACATCGCTAACACAAGTACTGGTGGATGGCGTTTACAGTCGTATTGGTGAAGACGATGCTCTGGTGTTACTAGTTGGGTGTTGACAGTGTTTCGCGAACGGACTCGATTACGCGGAGAGAAGTTGTTTACAATTCGATTCTTTATCAAAACATTTCCATAATGTTCGCCCGGACGTAGTCCCCATGGAGGTCCAAATGGGAAACTAGTTTACGTTCGGAATTCTTTATCTCAGAAGGTTCCATGACGACATCTCAATGTCAGTCCGAGCCATCAGCCAAACGTTCGGAACATAGTCGAACATTTCTCCAGATGATATCGCGGAACTTACAGCGCGATGGAGTGGCTTCTCGACTTACCACCTAAACCACTCTTTTTCTGGACCGGTCCTGTGGGGGGGGGGGGGGGGGGGGGGGGGAGAAGTGTGTTGCACCGGTGCACGGCGCTGATTCCCTTCTTCCCCATCATACACCGATAGTTCCGCTGAATACAACACTGAGCAACGCCGCAAAAGGTCCTCCAGGAACGGAGTATGAAACACACAGGTGGGATGTAACTGGATCTTTAATTTTTAACTTAATTTACGTATCAGCTCCACCACATAGTCCGCCGGACATATCCAAAAAATAAAAGCGCTGATTAGAAGTTGTTTGCTAACTTTATTTTAAATCAGAACAGAAGACACACTTAACAACGTAGTTTTACGGTTCGTATAATTCGTTCTTAATTTTAACAAATTCGTGGTAGCAAACTGAGGAGGCAATTTTACTTGTACAAACGAATACGTTTTTGAACTTGTAGGATGCGACTCTCGACTTTTTGAGTATATGAACGCGACTCTCGACTTTGAAATATCTGCATCCCCGTGCGCACCGGGTGCGGCAGTGAACCGACCGTCGCGAAATGTGGTTGTAATAAGACTCAACGATACTCAATCGTTTGGGGTGAAGATCATTGGTAGTACACATGTATGTGTTACATGGGTTCCTGCATGGACACACCATGACAACGAATCTGAAACACCAAGAAGGGACTTGATGTGCATCCATGAGAAGTGAATTCGGCTAAGCAAGCAAGCCGAATCTCAATGGATGCTAATTGGGTTTGTATTTGCTTATGCTGCTAATGATAAGCAGATCCCGAAATATGAAAAGACAAAGGAAACGTTTGGGTCTTGGTCTGAGATGTGCATTGCCGCTAAATAAATAGGCGGCAATGTAATGTGGAAATGTGCTAATGGGTTTCAGCTAGATTCCCATGAATTGGTGTTTATTGCATCGCTGCCAAGGGTAAGTATACCATACCTATTTGCATTTGGTTATGCCGTAGGATTTACTTGGTGCCAAGAGACGCGATATGCGTTTATATGTTTTGGTCCCTTGGGTGCAGGTCGCCAGCCAATGTGTATGTATGGTGATTTATGATACACCTGGTGAGGACGGGAAATAGGCGACGCAATGTGTATGGTCCCCGTTATGATGGTTACATTGTATGCAAACCAAATCATCTTGTTTTCAGGAATTCGTCTAGGGGGATTTGCTTGGCACAGGTGTCGAATTGGTTTGAGATTCCTGATAAGGCAAGAAAGAAATCTTACAGGAATTGTATGCGAAGAGATGCATGAAAGGTAAGTTTTCTTTTCCAGGGACTTTTTAGATTGTACCTTAGATAATCCTAGATGCGTAAAGCATTTAAGATGCTGATGCGATTGCAATAGCGACATTATATGATTGGATGGAAGATATGGGGGTTTTTCAGGTAAGTGGGCTGTGGGGTTTGGCGGAACCGCCACAGTCCATCAGCCAAACTCCGAAATATGACGAAAGATTGTTGCAATTTTATTTGTTGCACAATAAATATAAAATGATATAGGGGTGTTACTCGCAGTTGTCCTGGTTCGGTGGCATGGGTTCCAAGTTGTTCTAGATTTTCTCGAGTGGTGTGCGGCGAGAATTGTAGGAAGCTGACCCCTTTCATCAAATCGTCAAGTGTATAGGGGTGGGATAACCGTAAATTTGAATATGAATGTAAATTTGCTGGGAAAGGGTCATTGTTCTGGGTTGTGTGTAAAAATATTCAATAGGCTCTCGTTTAGAGAATTTTGTAATCCGTTTTGATTTAAGAATAACAAAAATGCGAGACAGGGGATGAAAGGGGTGGAAAATGTTAGTATGTTGTATACGATGGAAAGTTTTGACCATGAATTATCCTTGCTGGGATAGGGTTATGTGACTGTTGGGTTATCCGACTGAGCGAAAATCGGACATTCCATATGGTCCAACCTAATACAAACTGAGAACTGAGATTAAAATTATGAATAGTAGAATGTATGACAGACACTAGAGATTTCTTGCCAAAAACAATATTGAAAACTCTATCCCTCATTGCTGACGAGAGAACACTCATCTACTCAATAGAGAAAGCTAACCTATTTATTGCATATTTCTAAGACAACTTATGTTCTCTGTTGCTACATCAGCTCCACTTCTAGTCGCATGCAAGAGTGACTTCTTGGACCAAATTTACTCGTCAACGTCTACAATTGCTTGAATATTAAACCAAAATATTTGTGAAGAAATGTTCTTCTTCACTTACTAAACTGTTGCGAAAAAAATATCTCCTCTGTCTTATTCAACTACTCAATTTGTTCTTGGCATAAGTTCTGTTTGTGTGTGTGTTAGAGTGCAGTGTGTCAAAAATGTACAGTGTGGTAAGATTATCTGTCAGGAAACGTCCCCACGTCCTTCATGCGTGACACGACTGTCTTAAGATACATAGGTCCAAAAACCAGCATTTTCTGGGGACCCGACATTTTGGGTGAATGCAATTAGCTAAAAGCGATAGCCAAAGGTGTCATTGCTAGATGTTGGCTATCTTAAAATAATTTCTGGTGATGCGAAAGCTTACAATTGAGAATACATCAAACAAACGCAAATAGTGCGATCCTCGTTTAGATGCTGCGCCGATCAGATTTCCTTATAACGTATCTAACATATACTCACAATACACAAAGGAATACTAAATAATGATATCAAAAGAAAGTCGGAAAATCGAATCATCAGACCCGTATAACATCATAGTCATTAACATAGTATTTTCACTTCAATAAAAAAGAGAACCTCAGTTGAAATTAGCAATCCATATCCTACGCTTGGCAAAGGACAGATGTGCTGGGCTTTGGTTCTCTATTTTACTGATTCCATCCGATATAGCGTTGACCGTAATTGCATTCCCTTCACAATCGTCGCAAAAGCTATTTTCTTTCTCTAATTCTGTCAAATTCTGATAGTCAATACCATTAAGATTAATGAGAGTACATTTAATATATTATAGAGAACAAACAGTGATTTATTTTATCACAGAAATAATAGAGACGACGCCTGCATTCTCAATACACATGCGTGTTAAGTGTGTCGATGATGTCATACCTAAAGATGACATACAAGAGATCATTGACACACTCAAACAGAAAAACGCTACCCGGTTTTAAACTCAGATGACCCCACAGAGCAATAGGGGGGTCCTCGATAGTATAGTGGTTAGTATACCCGTCACGCGGGAGACCGGGGTTCGATTCCCCGTCGGGGAGCCTCTGGCGCAAGACTAATGACCTTGCCCGGAAAAAACAAATCATTATGGAAAATTTAACAAGCCACAGGACTTGCTAAATAAGGCCAAGACTGGTTCCCGGTTGTAGTGCCGATGATGATGATGATAATGATGACCCCACAGAGCAATAGTGCAATTAAGTCAATATTTCAAAGTAATTGGCAAATCAAATAAAAACGATTCATTTCATTTTCCAAAGCAATTCAGAATCCATAATTGTTTGCATAGGCTGGAACAAGTAAATTGCAAACGCGAATAACTGCATTTTCCAGCACAAACTGCAAAAATAGAATTAATTGGGTCAATTCGCAATCGCAAAGGTTGAACCGGGGTTCAAGTCAATGAAGGAATATTGACTGGCTCAGCGATACGAAGCGATTGCGAGTTGAAGTTAAGAATCGGAAATTGGGACAATTAAAATTAAATTGCATGGTTGTAATCGAGAGGTGTTGACCCCGGAGGTAGTGAGTAAGTGATTGGTCAGGTAGTCAGTGGTTTGTCTTGAAAGTCGATGGTTGTTACAAAGTGAATGATTGGTGAGGCAGGAAGATCCTAGGAGAGAATAAAATCGGAGTTTGAAGAGTCTAGTGATATTCGGTTATAAGTGGACGAGAGGTGAAGAAATATAAAGAAAGAACAAGTGGAATTATATATTGATCATTAATGAAAATGAACTAAATAATGGAAATAAGGTAAATGGTAGTTTACAAATTCAGTAATAGAAATCCAAGAAATGTAAAGGAGGATCAAACGAATTAATATATTGGACATTAGTGAAAATAAATTAAAGAATGGAAATAAATTAAATTGTAGTTCAAAGGGTCGGTATGTAAGAATGAAGAAATATAAAGAAAGATTGAATGAGATAATATGATAAACACTAGAGATATTAAGTTAAATAGTGGAAGTAAGATACATAGTGAACTGTAAACTAAAAATATATGAAGACTAAGAAATATATAGGAGGAATATGATGTAATGAAGTGTTGAAAGGCATGGGAAATGAATGAAATAGTAGTTAGAAGTGCAATAGGCTGAAAATAAGAAATGTAAAAGAAAAATGATAGAAATGAAATAATGAAACGTTTGTGTTAGAAATAAACTAAATAGTGGATTATAGATTAAGAAACTAAAACTAACAGATGTTAAAGTGAAGAATAAATAATGAACCATTGTCAGTGAGAAAAGTCAATATAATAATAAAAATAAATAAATTGGTTGAAGAACTAAGAAGGGACATGAGTTTTGCTAATTAATAACTGGTGTTGTGTGAAAGAAGTGCTGATTATCGTTCCATCGGTGTCAAATCTAAGACTAATATTCAGTGAGAACTAGCAAAACCTTAACTTGCGTGAACAGCCCTCTTTAACGACCTTAAAATAAGTAAAATAAAGCAAAATCTCATTTCAAGAAGGAACATCGTAAACGTGTGGCATTTCGAAATGATTCTTATTGGTTCTTTGGCCACGCAGGCAGTGCTATTTTGTATCTGTGTGTGTGTGTGAAGAATCCTACCCGCGAACTAGGCTAGTGTGCAAGAAAAATGAAAATTAGGCGAGGGGTCATGAAAAGTAGTCAAGGACTATAGTCGAATAGTTCAAATAGGCAATAGGAGGCCATACTCCATCAGCTGCCACTGAAGCAGCAACCATGTGTGTATGTTTAAGCTAAGAGAGTTTGTGGGGAAGATGGTCTGGACGCCTGCATGGGCGAGAGTTCTACCGCCAACCCACTAGCACGTTCATTGTCTTTAATTGAAAATTGTTCCGCCGCAGCACGGGAAATCAGTTCGCCAAGAGGAATAAGGAAACGCTGATTGGCCTTCTTTTCCCATCGGACACAGCACAAAATAACACACAGGTGGTATTGTTTATCAGGGTTAACACCCTATTGAGGAGCAGCACCGGAACAATAAAACGCACAATTCCGTTTATAATAATTGGTTTTATTTTATGTGAAAATATATTTGTATTTACTTTACACTTCGGTATAAACATTCACTCAATACAAAATCGTGCACAACACTTATAGTGTATGGACCGGAACTTTACATGGACAGGAAGAAAACACAAAATGCTTTCAAATGTTACTTTAAATGTAGCCATTTAAAGTAACATTTGAGACGCACTGTACCGGCGCCGGTACGGTGGACGGCCGACGGCACGAAACATGACTCCGGTTTAATTAAGACTCCGGGTATGTACGCGTCCCCGTGCTGACCGGGGAGCGCGAGTGGACACGACTCAGCGATGTCAATTCGCTGGCAAAGGAAATTCGGCCAGTGGTACTGGCTCTCTTAATTTATGGACGCATTTCCCATCCCAAGAGAAACGTGGAGTCTCTCTTTGGGGGTAGGTAACCGGATCTCATAGAGAAGATCATGGTGATATGCATGTATGTGTGCACATTGGTTTTTTTCATGGGCCATGAAGACAAGCTGAAACATCAAAAGGGATAATGGGCATCAATGACATGTGAGGTCAGCTAAGTAAACAAGCTCTCATTGGTTACTAATGGATTTCTGTTTGCTCATGCCTCTAGGTCATGAGAAGCGTTTCCAGAAGTATTGGAAGACAAAGAAATCGGGTAGATCATTGTCTATGATGTACATTGTAGCTGTATTGATAGACCGCAATGCATCGTGGACATGGTGCTAATTGGTTTTAGCATATTGTCTGAGAATTGGTGTTTATGGCATCGCTGCCATGGGTTAGTACACAATTCCTATTTGCATTTGCTTATGCTATAGGATTGGGTTTATGCCTTAAGACGCAAGATGCGTATATTTGCTTTTGTCCCTTTGGTAAAGGTCGCTAGCCAATGTGTATGTAAAGGAATTTGTTGTACACATGGTGAGGCTGGGAATAGGCGACACAATGTTTATTACCCCTCGTTATGTTGGTTACATTATATGTGTTTCGGATTCATAATTATACGCTCGGGGAGAATCTAGTACATCGTCTAGTACTTTCCCCGAAAAATATTCACCACACCTGCCGGCAACACGATGACAGTGCACAAACAACTGTCTATCAACATTCGACTATACTAACGTTCTTGTTTACTGTTTTTGGTGCATGATCGTGGCGTTTTTCTGCAACTGTCAAGACATATACGGTTTTTTTGGTGCTCAATTTAATATTATGAACATTTATAACAACATTTATATTGTTAGTCGCACGCCACCATGTGGTTTTTTAGTGTTTAATAAATAAAGTTGTCCCCATCGAGAACTCAGTCGAACTTTATCTATACGAGTATTCATCTAAAGGAATTCGCCAGTCGCATTGGCTTTGCTTCAAATTTAGTTAATGAAGTTTTAATTTTCCTACTTAAACACAAATTCCAACAAATTATCGATACATTTAGTGTGAGAAGGAGAAGCGATAAAACTCAACCTCGTGATCATCAACATACGGAGGGACAAGCAATTTCATCAAACATCGTTCAGCGCGGGAACTTCGAGCTGAAAGATCATCAACAGGTATTGCTGTTCCTTAAACTTATAACACATTTGGTTGCAGGCAACGTTGATTAATTCATCCCCAACGTGCTCCATCGTTCGCTATTCCCCAACGACATTCCTCGTTCGGCGGGACATCAGCAACGATCTCGGCCGACGACATTCCTCGTGCGGCATCGAGATACATCGCACAATATGTGAACCAAATTGTTTCGTTTTCAGGAATTCATCTAGGGAAAATGCATATGGTAAGATTGGGATTTGCCTGGCAAACGAAGGTGCCGAATTGGGCTTGGGATTTATGATAAGTTTAGACAGAAGGGAATTTGAATGCGAATTAATGCATGAAGGTACGAATTCTCTTCCAGGAGCTTTTAGATAAGTACATTAGATACTTGATGCGCGAAGCATTTACAGGTGCTAATGCGATTACCTTAGCGGAAAACTATGAAAGTTGGCTTGTAGTTATGGCGGTTCTTCGGGTAAGTAGACAGTGGGGTTTGGCGGAACCGTCACAAGTTCATAAATATTCCCTAATTTTAACAAAACAAGATATGAAAAATGGCGCAAGACTAATGACCTTGCCCAGAAAAAATAAATCATTATGGAAAATTTAACAAACCTCAGGACTTGCTAAATAACGCCAAGACCGGTTCCCGGTTGTAGTGCCGATGATGATGAAGATATGAAAAAAAATTTAAACAGTATCACATAATTGTATTCAAAATTTGATATTCGAAATAATAATACAAATAAAGAAGTTTCCCAAGGTTGCTTTCCAGCTGAAGGTAATCTACATATAAATGTTGTATTCCAGAATACTACCCTTATTCGCTTTAACACTAACTCATGTCCTTTCAAACACAACCCTTAAAAACACAACCCTTAAAACTACATCCTCACATATCCTACATTCTCAGTTAATACAATTCATAAATAAACAGACACAATATTCTATATCCAGTCACTTACAGCACATTTCATAAATAAACAGACACTATATTCTATATCCAGTCACTTACAGCACATTTCATAAATATGCCCCTTTTCATAACTAGCACATTTTTCATTTCAAAACATGGCCACTTTGATTTTCGTTCAAAGTTTATTCAAAATTCTAAGTCACAGAGACTTCTAGATTGTTTTGTTCAGTTTATACGCCACAGTCAGTTAGAACAAAATGTTCTATATAAACAAGTAAATTTATATGAAAAAAAGTAGAAAGAAGAGTGCTCAGCTTGAGATAGCTGAGTTCAATAAAATAAAAATAAAATAAAATATAAAAATAAATGAAACTTTTAAAATTATTTAATAACTAAGAAACGATAATTATTTCAAATAAGAAAAGATATAATAACCTCCACACTCTTCCCTCGAAAGAGGAAGCACGGCGTTGGAGCCGTAACACTGGTGGCAGCGGTGGGATCCACGAAGACTGGTGGACTCCCCGAAGGACGACTCTATCCTCGAAGGAAGACCAATCCTCGAAGGAAGACCGATCCACGAAGACTGGTGGACTCCGCGAAGGACGACTCTATCCTCGAAGGAAGACCGATCCACGAAGACTGGTGGCCTCCCCGAAGGACGACTCTATCCTCGAAGGAAGACCAATCCTCGAAGGAAGACCGATCCACGAAGACTGGTGGACTCCCCGAAGGACAACTCTATCCTCGAAGGAAGACCAATCCTCGAAGGAAGACTTAATCCTCGAAGGAAGACCAATCCTCGAAGGACGACTAAATTCTCGAAGGAAGACCAATCCCCGAAGGACGACTTAATCTTCGAAGGAGGAATCGATCCCAGAGGAAGATTAGTGCAAGATAAAACCCTAAAGAGGGAAGGAAGGTCTGCCGATGAGTTCCAGAGGAAATCTAAATTAACCTCAGTGGCAGCAGAGAAAAAAAAAACACAAGAAGACAACACAAGAAAAAAAAAAAAGGAGAACAAAACATCAATCAACATATATTAGTAGTAAGAATCGTTAGCGAAATATCAATTTTTCTGTTAATTTTGTCCGATAGAAATTATTTCGAATATTCTCTTTCCAGTATTTCGACGACATTTCCGTTTTGTCTTTTTCGCCGAATTTTCTTTCTCTACAGCTTTGAAACCAAATTAACTTTCTTTTTCATATATATTGAATAACTAAAAGAAAGGCCATTTTTATATACCGTATTTTTAAGAAGTGATTTTGCCATACCATTGATTTCAGAGTTTTCAAGATTACGAGTCCGTATTACACGCGACAGGCGGTTAGGCAGGGGGAAGAATAAATCCACTCTCTACAAATACACCATAACCCCCGTGAAATGGCTCTTTCTGTCGGAATTTCTGATGTTTTCAGAATCGTCCCTACCTTTGACGGAAAACCCTGCGACCTAGATAAATTTATTTCCGGGGGAGACGTTTTATTTAGATCTATAAAAAGGGCAGACCCGGAGATATATGAAACATTTTTGGAGCTAGTCAAAAATAGACTAGAGGGTCCTGCCTATGATCTAATTAAGTATAGCACAATTGCTAAATGGGAGGATTTAAAGGATAAACTTTAATCAGAATATAAAGAGGAGCAATCTCGGTCAACGGCACACAATGAGTTGATATCCCTGAAACAAAACTACAGAGAAACCGTTCGGGAATACGGAGATAGAGTTGCGAATGCTCTGAGGACGCTGAACTCTGCTACGTTTGAAATAACAGCAGACGCGGTGGTTAGAGAATTCTTGATAGAAGAAAACTCAAAATTGGCAGTGCAAATATTTGAGGATGGTCTCAAGAATGAACAACTGAAAATCCTAGCCAAAGTCCATGGGGGAAGTAGTTTAAAACAGTCTATTGCACATGTAGTATCACATGCTGCTCGAATGGACAACTCTCCCAGGCCATATAACTATAATGACAGATTTAATCGAATAGTCTGCCAAACCTGCGGTAAGCCAGGTCATTCTCAGGACACTTGTTATCGGAACATGCAGTCCAACAATTTTCCGAATAGACAACCAATTAAAAGAGAATATAACATTATATGCAATTTCTGTGGACGGAATAATCACACAGAGAACGAGTGTAGATACAAGATACCTAGGAATGGACCATCCTTAACAAATTACCAACAAGGTACAACAACGCGTAATCCATTCCGAAATAATCCTGCAAACACCGAAAATCGTTTTAGTGAATATCCTAGAATCACCAATAGACAAAACGATAGGCAAAATGTTCACTTTTCTCGGGTGCAAGAGTCGGAAAACGAGGCCTGACGCCACCCCAATTTTGTGGAAGACAGACAACATTTTTCTATTTTTTACATTAGATCTTTGGCAATAGATAACGACAATTTTAATGAAGCTCCTAACCAAATAACTAAAGCGATACAGATAAACGAAGAGAAAACAAGCACTAATATAAATATTCCGATTCATACTCCAATTTTGGAAAATAATTCAGCAACACAGACTGAAAATTCGAAATTTTCAGCAGTAGTAAAGACTGAAATCCCTAATATTTCGGATATCCCTATTGACAACACAGACACTTCAGCAACCAACACTGAAAACTCAGCAATATTAAAGACTGAAAATTCAGAACTTGCAGAAAATACACTAACAAAAATCCCTCACATTTCGGCTATCCCTATAGACAACCCCGACACTTCAGCAACAAAGACTGAAAATTCAGCAGTGGTAAAGACTGAAGATCCAAAAGGTGCAATAAAAATCGAAACCTAGGTCAGTTCAGTAGTTAACACTGAAGAACACCATGTTTCAGCAGCAAAGTCTGAAGGATTGAAGGTTTCTACAGCAGATATAACTGAAGAAATAGTTCAAACAGCAAATAAGACTGGGAACCAAGATGTTCTAACAGCAAATAAGTCTGAAGAACTATACGAATCAGTAAATGAGACTGAGAAACTAAACGATCCATCAGCAATGAGTAAGACTGAAAATGTAAACGTTCCGACAGAAGTTAAAGCTATAGAAAATGATGACATTGAGCCGAAAACACTAAACATTTTAAATAACAATACTGAACAGCAACACGAAATAATGAAAATTGAAAATAATAATTCAATTAAAGAAGTTAAAGCTATAGAAAATGATGACAATGAGCCGAAAACACTAAACATTTTAAATAACGATACTAAACACCAACACGAAGTTATGAAAATTGAAAATAATAATTCAATTAAAATAGGCATTGAAAAGAAAAACCTTATAAATACCTTACAAATTAAATTTTACAACAATAAACATGTATTCGAACACAAAATAAGAAAAAATAAAAAGGTACACAGTCGTTTAGGACAACTGAGATCACTTCTTAAGAAAATGTTTGGTATTATGCAATTCTATGCAGTCATCATAATAAAAAAAAGTTTTAGAAAATTTTCCACAAATTTAAGGAAAAGATAGACACTTAACAAATGGCCTTTGTTTTTATTCAATATATAAAACAATTGTAAGAAATGACGGAAACGAAAGAAAAAAAAAAAAAAAAAAAAAAAAGGTAAAAAAGGGGAAGAAAGAAAGAAAATTTTAGAAAAAAAAAATGTTTTATTATATACTGGGATATAATACATTTTAAAATATATATTGAGATATAATATATTGGAAATTCGAACGAAAAAGAGAATTTTGAGAAATAATATTAATTATATATATAGAAAAAAAAAGTTGTTGGATAATAAAAGAAAAGGTGCCAAGTGGAAATATTAAGTTAGTTAGAAATATTTAAAGTTAGTTAAAAGATAATGTAAGTAGACTATAAGTAAACTTTTAGATTATTGTAACCTATTTTTCTAGTATTACGAACTTCTGGATTTTTGTAACTTTTGATATAAGATTAACTTCTTTGAACGCCATTGTAATTGAACGAAAATCCAAATCGGTAATTAATCCTAATCTAAGCCATAGTTAACAGAAAATTATTCTCTTCAAGGATAATTTTCTTTCTCGAAGAAGGGTGGGATGTTGTATTCCAGAATACTACCCTTATTCGCTTTAACACTAACTCATGTCCTTTCAAACACAACCCTTAAAACTACATCCTCACATATCTTACATTCTCAGTTAATACATTTCATAAATGAACAGACACCATAAATAAACAGACACTATATTCTATATCCAGTCACTTACAGCACATTTCATAAATATGCCCCTTTTCATAACAAGCACATTTTTCATTTCAAAACATGGCCACTTTGATTTTCGTTCAAAGTTTATTCAAAATTCGAAGTCACAGAGACTTCTAGATTGTTTTGTTCAGTTTATACGCCACAGTCAGTTAGAACAAAATGTTCTATATAAACAAGTAAATTTATATGAAAAAAAGTAGAAAGAAGAGAGCTCAGCTTGAGATAGCTGAGTTCAATAAAATAAAAATAAAATAAAATATAAAAACAAATAAAACTTTATAAATTATGTAATAACTAAGAAACGATAATTATTTCAAATAAGAAAAGATATAATAACCTCCACGCTCTTCCCTCGAAAGAGGAAGCACGGCGTTGGAGCCGTAACATAAATATAAATTAAATATATTGGGAAAAAACAACTTAAAAAAAAAAACAAATAAAGTATCTATTGATTTGGTGTTCTACAGAGTTTGTGATACACTGATTTAACAGACATTACCTTTCTGATCGTTCAAATGCAGTGAGATTGGATGGAGTCAAATTTGCTTATCATTAAATTAATGGTGATATTCTAGGACAACACCATGGCGGTTATAATTATAGTAAGAGTTAGAATCAAAAACCAGCCACTGCGTGTGTAGGAAACGAAGTGCTTGTCTCGACTACTATTTAAGCCGTGGAATTTGTTACGTTTACCTTTGTGGTACACTTTCAGGCTCTGCTGATTAATTTCTTGATTTTGGTTGTGGTATGTTCTTTACTGTAGGATTTGTGCGTTGATGTGTTTGTGTAAGTCATCCATTGTATTCCTCAGTTTTATAAAAAAACCTGTTGTTCATCACCCGCAATCCAATTCACTTGTGTATTGATGACGGTTCATTGAGTTTCTTGTGCTCATTCGAATGTTCTCGATCAACCCTTTCGACCTCCATTATCAATCAACGGCATATGCTCATATCATTGAATTCATTGAGTTGAGTGGGTACCACTCAAATAAAGTAGTTCAACGTCGCATCTGCCGATGCTTTTCTTCTGCTTCTTATCTTCACAGTTAAAACCAGATAAATTTGCTGTATTCAAAACTCCAAATAAGAACTTTATGTTCCTTATGGTCAAATGATTCTAGCAAAGGTCATCAACATATGCTTAAGTATGATTTTGCTTTTGAACTCGAACTCAAAAGTCATTCCGTTTGATTGACTGGGACTTGAATAAAATGGCACAATTCAACCTTTTTTAAGTTTGTGGTATAAAAATAATTGCAAAACATTTTTCATCTGATTGAAATAAAATTTCGTTTGAAACCATTTCTGCTCAGTCACTCTATAGCCCTTGTAACCGAATCAAATGCTTGGGCAATTTCATTCAATGCACAATCTTCTCTTTTAATGGTAGAAAATTTATCAGAATCCTTGCAGTACATTGACTATGATTCGAATTTGAAACGGTCCTCTCAATTTTATTTCCTTTCTACTAAAACTAAATGAAAATCAAGTTTTCCAATAATTCAGAATGATACTGCTCACAAAGTGTAGGAGAGAAAATGGTGGCGCACCTACTGGTGTTCTTTATTCTTTGTTTTGAATATTCGTCTTATATATTAAAAAAAAAAAATTATATTCTTTACAACTGCTAGATTATATTGCTCTGACGTGCGTAGTTACGCAGATAACAGCCAGTGATGTCACAGGTGTGATCCAAAACCATGTGGCAGTTCAAAACATACATTTTCATCTTCGCAACAGTCATTACCGTTGGTAGAACCTCTCGAGATGAAAAATGACGATGTGAAAATGTTTTTGTGTAAGTGTGGTAATTATAGGAAAATCTAATATAGTATTCATTGTCCCTCATACGAGTATAGAGACACAATATCCTCAATGTAGTCTCAGTTTCTCCAAAATTTTATGTGCGGGCCTACATGCCACAATAGCGATAGTTGTTAACTGATTTATTTATAGGCGCCCATTTGTCCAAATATCGCAATCTTTTTAATGTTTGGCCTAGAAGATAAGGTCACTGCCTCAGTTTTAACGATAAGGGTTTTTAAAAATTTACAAATCACCCTTGCTAAGTGCTCGTTTCAATTGGATCTAGTCCACATTAGTCCAAAATGTTATCAACGTGTGCGCTATAACTAATTTGGCTGCTCAACCCTTTTATTGGGAGGAGATGGGATAACATGAGATACACCAATAAAATTTGTATTGTACTAAGTATGAAAGTAAACCAATTAAATCTAAATCGTTAAGCAATTACATCCCTTAAAGTAAATATAAGTAGTCATTGAGTACGAAATTAAGCCAAATACAACTAAATCACAATTTTGCTATTGACATTAAAAAACAAAGAACCATTATACCGAATACAGAAAAAAAATAACTACACAACTTCTTCTGTTAATAGTGTGTTCTCGTGGGTAGTGATACCCCATCAACCTATTAAAACACTGCGTGGTTACATCTGCCTTGGTTTTCATTATATTAAAATTCTGGGATGATTGTTATTCAGTTCTACCTTCACATTCCAGCCCGCTTGTCCTTTAGGTTAACATTCCACTAGAAGCACTTGTGTTCGACAGTCGCATTATAACCTTCGTCATCGTCGGACGTACCTTAAAGAAGTCACTTTTGAACCGCGTTAAAATATT
Source organism: Microdon myrmicae (assembly GCA_963931805.1). Classification (NCBI taxonomy): domain Eukaryota; kingdom Metazoa; phylum Arthropoda; class Insecta; order Diptera; family Syrphidae; genus Microdon; species Microdon myrmicae. The sequence goes on from OZ007496.1 coordinate 110,486,091, forward strand.
AAATAAAATATTGAAGAGCTTGTATCGCGATGTTGTGCAGTTTGCGCGTAAAATAGATAATTAAGATTAATCAAGCTTAAAAAGAGGGTGTGACAGTGAATGAAATGACAATGTGTCAAGTGCCTGTTTAAAATTCGTCGAGAGAATCACATCGTTCGCCGATCGTCCACAAAAAATTTATAGTATTGTCACGTATGTGTGTGTCTTCCTCAAAGAGGAAACAAACGTGTACGGACGTTTCTACCGCCGTGTATAAACCGAACGTACAACAAGAAACTGTTTTTTTTTTTTTTTTGGTTTCGGTAGGAAGGTGGAAATCTTCAAAAGATACCTCTAGACCGATCCAGAGGCATGCCGGGTTTTTACCGACTAAAACCAACTCCGCCGGACCCATATTCCGGTTGATCCCCGCGGAACTTTCTTTTAAATATTCCATCGCTGGGCGGGATGGAGTTCACCTGTTACTCCGCTCGTCACGTCGCAACTGCTGCATCATTTCACCGAGAATACCATTTATTATGGACCATGGCTGTTTTGAACTCAGCATGTATTCTATTACTCCAGCCGGAGTAACTGTCCGTCTCATATGTCTCTCCAAAACCGTTCGTGCGGTCTCGAATCTCACGCACTTTGTGAGTATGTGGCGGCCCCGCCAAACCGCATGGTCCACTTACCTGAAACCCCCCCCCATAACCGCATTTCAACTCCCATTGTCTCCCGCCAATCCAATCGAATTGGCACCTGAAAATATTTCCTTTTCCAAGGACATTAATGCATACAAGCATTACATACAATTCCAATGCATCTCTGCGTTAGCGACCCAAAAACCGAATTTCCAATTAGTGTAGATATTCACACTATAATTCGATCCAGCCGTCGTCATAGATGCCATGCACAATTGACACAGATGGTATACACAACCGTCATTGTGTATCCAGCTAAATTACTTCCCGAAGACTTGCAACTATTGATTCAGTTGCAAGCACTTCTCGCGGAAATGTATCTTTGTTTGAATCGTCAAACAATCACCGGCGTCACGTTCAATAGCATAAACATATGCAAACAAAAGAATCCGATTCTCCCAGTCGGCAGCATCCTGGGCTAAACGCATCGATGAACACGGTTATGTGTACGAACACACACATACACCATCGCGTCCCCAAGATCGCCTTCCATTGGTCACTGGGCAAAGCAAAATTATTTTCCTTTTCACCACACCACCAAAAACTCACCCCAAACGATTAAATATCGTTAAGTCGTTTTCCACCGGCCGACCGCCATGGTCGTTGCCGGCTTTCGCACCTCGTCGCGCCCCGAGGATGCGTTTGTCACAGAGTCGCGAGTGTGCGTGAATTTTCTTTACGCTTGTACCGGAGTGACTTAATCGAAAACTATTGCCAATGGTACGAGTTCTACATAAAATAAATTGTACGCAATCGCGAAATGTGTGTGTAAAGAGCTCTTCTGCTCTATGCCATTCGCGGCAGTTATAAAATATCATTGCACCGTTTATCGTTTGTTTTGTTTCACCAACCGTTTCTTTAAATATAAATAAACGCATCAATAACATTAAAACAGTGAGTTTTATTTACTTTCGTTTCCTGTGTTGAGAAGTTTTGTTTGTATTGTCTTCCTTGCTAACGATACGTGTCGGTACATTAGTGATAGAATGATGGAGGTGCGAAGAGAATCAGCGCCGTACGCCGGTGCACAACGCTTCGCTCCCCACAAGTACGTGTCCGGCATTTTCTATTTTGCCTTCGCAATACAAGCAGTATGGGTGATTCACATTCTTATACTTGTGCAAGTATTGCCGTGTGTGTTAATGTGTATGTGTGTGGAAGCAGATATCCCTGCATCTTACTTCACAAATAAACCAATAGAACTGACGGCGGCAAATAATTGCTTATAATGGAAAAGAGAAAAGCAGTGTTAAAAGTGATGTCAAAGAGGAGGCCCAAAGCCCAGCCAAACCTCTTCGCCAAACGGCATAGAGACAACCCTAAAGAAAAAACTCACAGGAAAGGAATGAACACTCCTGATAAGGCACATTATTCCAGAGAAGGCAATAAATTCAAAGAACTGGCAACCGAAGTCCATAAAAACAACAGTACAGAAATGAGTGACATAGTTGTCGAACGTGCTCAATTTATTGTGGAATTATATAAAAAGAAAGAGGAGTTCTCCAAAAAGAAGAACGATTTGGAACGACAAATTAAAGAAGCCCTATCGGAAAGCAACACTCAACAGCAAGAGCAGAAACAACAACAGCAGCAGAAGCAACAGCAAAAGCAGCAGCAACAACTGCTAGAAAAACAACAAGCAGCAGCCAATAAGAAGGAGAAAGTGCCTCCCATCATAGCTAGTTTTATGGCAGCTAAGGACCTAATTAAATTGGGTAAGTTAACATGCAGAAACTTAAATAATAATAAAATAAGTTTTTTATGTGATAGTTTAGATGACTATCATAAAATGAAATCTGCTTTAAGGGAAGCATGCAGTGAGTACTTTACGTACCCACCTAAATCTTAGAAAACGATTTCCATGTTACTTAAAAGCGTTGCTCCTTGTTTTTCCTGCGAAGTACTCCTCTCGGAACTACAAATTGTCGAAAATGACAGTTTAAAATTTACTGTTGTGAAGCCATTCTCCACTTCTCTCTCCCGAAGTCGCAACCGCAAGTTTCCGTTCTTCATTGTCTCCCTAAGTCCCAACAGCAAAGTCGATGCACTTAGGAATATTAAAGTTATTTTCCACCAAACAATAATTTGGGAAAAAATAGGGAAAGTTGACCGTGTGTTTCAGTCCATGCGGTGCCAACGATTCGGACACGTTGCATCTAACTGCTGTATGGAGTTTAGATGTGTAATGTGCTAAAACAATCATACCGTAGGAGAATGTCCCTTAGGTAAAGAACAGGTCCAAGATAGGAGCAAACTATTTTGCGTCCTGTGCAAAAAGACAAGTCACCCGGCCAACTTTAGTGGTTGTCCGGAATGCCAACAACTAAAAGCCAAGTTGAAATTTAAAACAACTTGAAGAAGAGAAACAAATATAGGTTCGTTCTTATAATAACTTCGTTGCCCCTAGTGTAGCATACGCTCAAATTGCCGGTAGGTCATTAAACTCAAACTTCGCGACACAGGGAAGTAATGTCACAAAATCTTCCGCAGCATATCATTTTCTCAAATGGCTAGTAATGCAATTAAAATAAGGGCGGCGGAACTTTCACGCAACGTCATAAAAGCGCCCGCTCCAGAGGCAAATTCAGACATAAGAGCAGTCCTGTTAGCCATACAAGGACAAATAGCTGGATTTGAAAAAAAAACTGACTGAACAAGCGGCCCGAATAGATATTATTCATTCGTCCTTGTTCTCAGACAAGCCAAGCCAACAATGAACTATCCAACTAATTTAACACTAAAAATGATTGCTGTGAATGTGAATTCACTAATCCACGTGGAAAGGAGGGATAATCTCGGTAACCTGCTTGAAGCCGAACGCTCCGATGTACTTCTGGCTAACGAAACCAAGCTAAACCAGAGGCACAAATTGGGCTACACAAATTATAAAGTCATTAGACGAGATCGTCCACACGCCACACACGGAGGTGGAGTTGCTGTCTTAATTAAGAAAGGCCTTCACCACAAGGTCGTTTACAGCACAGATGTACACAAATTTCAGCTGCTGGAAGCTTGCGTTATATATACACCTTTGAAAAGTCAAAGGATACATGGTATCCGTGTATGCACCTGAAGCTCCTCAGTGTACGCAATTTACCAGCGAACTGGATACCGTTTTTCGTAATCTCAAGTTAGACGCGGAAAACAATTATTTTATTCTGGCGGGAGTTTTCAACTCCAAACACAGTGCTTGGGGTGATATCAGATCGAACACAAGAGTTAATGCACTATTCAACTGGTGGCAAACAAATGGAACAGAATATAAACTAGAATTGTAGCCTACAAGTACACCATCTTATCCAAGAGGACTCAGTTTTGGACTTACTCATGATGGACGATAGTCTACAATTATAATACACCGACATAAATACCCATAATTGCCAGGCAATGAAATCTTCAAAGGCTTTTGTGATCTCTGCCGCTTCCAGAAAACCTTGTGGTGACAAAATGAATCCAGATTGCGGAGAAGATGGTAGTCCGTTGGGGAAATGGAGAGTAAGATGGATGCGGTAGAATTTCAAATCCCCACTGCAACCGTTTTTGGACCATTACTTGTGAGATATGGGGTCTAGCATTATCATGCAAAAGGATCGGGCCGTGCCTATTGAACAACGCAGATTACTTCTCAGCCAATTTGGCATGCAATATGTCGATTTCCTCACAATATTTGATAGCGTTTATCGTTTCTCTCGGGGCTCCTCGATAGTATAGTGGTCAGTACACCCGCCTGTTACGCGGAAGACCGGGGTTCGATTCCCCGTCGGGGAGCCTCTGGCGCAAGACTAATGACCTTGCCCGGAAAAAAACAAATCATTATGGAAAATTTGACATGCCTCAGGACTTGCTAAATAGGGCCAAGACCAGTTCCCGGTTGTAGTGCCGATGATGATAATGATCGTTTCTCGTTTAAGAAGTGAAGAGCGGATTGGCCCTTTCGATCTCTACCAAATGGTCACCATAACCTTGTTAGGGTGAAGATCAGGCTTGGGATGTGTTTTGGTTTTCGCCTGCATCCAATCACTGGCCAGGTCTTTTACGGTTATCATACAGAATCCACTTTTCATCACAGGTGACTATCCGGTGCAAAAACGGTTCAGTTGGGGTTCTTAATGTAAGCGATGCGGAGATTTCCAGACCCCGTAGTTTTTGGGGCTCGTTCAGTTCATGGAGTACCCATTTATCGAGTTTCTTTACCTGTCCCATGAGAGAAAGGTGTCGACTTATTGTCATTGGAGATACTCCCATGCTTTGTGCCATCTTCTGCGCCGATTTCGTTGGGTCCGCATCTGTTGTGGCCTTTCACTCAGGGAGCGTGTCTTCTTGTCTTTAAAAGGACGGGGGATCTCTCAAGAGCGTTTCTGAGAAGGCTCGTTGCGGTCGCCACCGTGCTTCCTCAGACAAGAGGGAAGAGTGACGACCGATTGTTGAATTGGGTTCTGGGAATTGGCCAGGCTCAATTAAAACGGCTTTTTTATTTCAGTTTTTATTTTGTTAATTTTTCATTTCAGTTTTTATTCATTTCAATTTAGTTTATTGGCGTCCACCACTTCCGACGCCAATCGAGACTGATCCTCGAATCAAAAAAAAAAAATGGGGTGGAGAGAGGCCGACTTTAGGGAGACAAGGACAAATGGGTCTTTCATCTTGTCTCTGGCTTCTGGTCATCTTGCGATAACCAGAATCACCCACATCCGTGAGGATGTTGAGCTCGGTCTCGAGATATGTGAAAAGAAAGGCGGGAAGGAGGTATCTAGGGATAGTGTGGACAGGGTTAGTTCAAGCATTCTCTAACTACTTGGATGGGGTGATGGTGCGAAAGGAATCGTACAAGACCGGTGAGTCTTAAGTGCGGTAGTAAACGCAGATCACGTCTTTGATCTGATAATCTGCTCTTTGGTCGGTGTGTGTGTGTGTGCTTGTGCTGTCTTGTACTGTGCGTGCGTGTTTGTAGTGTGCCAGCAGTAGACCTTATGGGATGGGTCCAGGATTACAGAGGAGAATGTTGTTGGGAAGAGTGCTTTCTTCAGTTTTGTACTGAAGAAGAAATTGTGGTGGTCTGAAGAGTTCGAGACAGAGAAGGGTCAACAGCGCAAGACTGCCGTACAAGTAAGTTTTCGCTGTTCTGAATGCTTTCGAGGTACTTATATGCTAATTGTAGCAAGTACTCGTCGATAGAGATAATGGAGGCACCTTCGTATAGGTGAGAGTTCGGGTAATGGCGGCGGTCAGCCCTTCTAGAGTGGTTGGTGCATCTTCTGAAGAGTTTTCTTTCGAAAACTCGCAGTCTTTCCATTTGGGCCGAAGATATGCAGGACCATATGGGAAAGGCGTATGATATTCCGGATCGGATTAGCCTAACTTTGGTGTCAACTTTGTTGCTCCACTTCAAGATGTTGTGCAGTTGCTTAGACCGACCGAAGCCCCTTTGAAATGTGGGTCACATGTTTGATGAAATTCATTTTTGGGGTATAGATTACCTCAAGATATTTCATCCTGTCCTGTGGTCTAATCGTAGTACCTCCTATTTGTATTCGGATATTCTATGAATATCGAGAAGTAGCGAGTTTTTACTACTCAGAATTATAGCTACTGCTTTGGATGGGTTAACTCGAATTTTCCATCGACTGTAGTACTGATACAGTTCGTCTAGATGACAGTTGAGTCGGTCTGTTGCGAGTTTTGTGCTTTTAGATGACGTATACACTAGGATATCATCCGCATAGCATATCTGTAGGTAGGTGTAGATATTATATAAGATGGGACCTAGAATGGAGCCCTGTGGTACGCCTGCAGCGGCATTGAAGATTCGGGAAAGCTTTCCATTCACTCGAACTGATCCTCGAATCTGAAATTCATCGCCCTTTTATACAAACCTTCATTGACATTTGTATGTGAGAACCTGGAGAAAAGCAATGGGATATCTATTTTTAGAATGTACACATCTGGCTACAACCCAGATGGAGATAAAGATTTGTAGCAACGTGGGTTTGTCTGTATATGAAGATAGGCATTGTGGTGTTTAGTTTTTAGGAAGAATCTAATATTTTAACATTGGATTGTTAGTTTGGGGATATGGATGTATGGTATAGTAGGTGGGTAGAAATGTATGTGGGAGAAAATGGTAGGGCTTCTTAGAGCACTACACACCCACCGTTTCTCTTAAAATATCATCGTCATCTAACGTTCCCGGCTTCCCACGTGCTTCATTTTCGAGGCTGAAATCTGCCGTACGGAACTTTCCAAACCAACGTCCTATAGTACATGCATTTACCGCTACATCCCCAAGTCCGTCATTAATATTTTTCATTGCCAATGACGCATTATGTCCAATTTTAAATTCATAAAGGAACTGCCGACACCATGGTAAACAATTCCTAGAAAAAAAAAACGGTACTTGTAACGAACCCTAAAATTCTCACATGTCAAGCACACGTACCACTTTACTTAAAAAAAAAAATTAACGTTCTTCACTCGAGAACTTCTTATTTGTAACGAACCCTAAAATTCTCACATGTCAAGCACACGTACCACTTTACTTAAAAAAAAAATTAACGTTCTTCACTCGAGAACTTCTTATTTCCGACCGAGCGAAAATCGGGCATTTCATGTGGTACAACCCAATACTTCCCATCAGCCAGCCTACAAAGCATATGCTAATTCTAAGCTGGTATTCAATTTCCATATTTGATTAGGCGTTTCTTAAACATCGCTCCACATGGTTCATAGGATGCAAAAACTCAATGGCGACTCAGTCACAAGTTATCAAATACCTCCATTAGAACATGGGCACTCATCTCTTCAACTGAACTCCGTGAATTCATTCCTCCCGTTCAAATGTTTGCTTGCACTTGTTAGTCAGAGTGTGCTCATCAGTTTGTGATTAAAAAATTAACTTCAGGCATACGAATAATAACAGGGAATCAGTCTCTAGCCGAGCTTCACAATTGTAGATTGCTCCGTCTCAGCATTAACAATCCATAAGAACATCGGTACTATCTTTCATTATCTTCCTCCTTTTCTTCCGTTCGCGCTCTGGTTTGATATTTAATAATGCCTCGAAATCGTCTTTCTGTGCGAATTTCGTGTAAGAAAAAAAACTAATAATTGGTCATTCGCAAAATCTATGCTCATTCAAGCTAAATCCACTGAAGTTATAATTCATGTTACAATCTAGAAAACATAAAATTTACAAACAGCTGACGAATCTTTTAATACCTTCGACTCAAGCTGGATGCGAAATACCCCAAAAAAAGGCTCGTTGTTTTCCAATGCAATAATACAAATACTTATCTATTGTACAGAAATAAAGCCGACCGCACTTCTTTCAGAGGTTCATTTGCCATGGATTGAAAGCCACAATGTAATATTATACAATAGCAACAATCTCAGGATTAGGGTGGTCAAATGCTTGTGCTTAAGATAAACAGAGTCATCGCAATGGGAGTCTGCAATCACAGGAATGGCTCCTTTCTATAACTATTTCATTACAAGTTAACCCATCATTTCAGGAGCAGTGGGGAAGGGGCAAAATCTGTAGCTTGTTGAATTTTTTATACGATTCCCTTTTTATAGAATACGAAGGTGAATTTCTTTATCCCAAGAAAGAAAAAAGGCAAAGAATCTGGATTGGGATTGCTTTTCTTTTTGGCTTTAATCGAATCTCCGTACATTGACTTCTTCACATTGGTATTTCGAAAAGAAGGGAAAAAAGCGAAAAAAATCTCAGGACCACACACTATGGGTGCTTTGTGTGTAATTGGGTTTCAAAAGGTCGTGCCGTTTTGATAAATTATTTTATGCTATTCGGCGTTGGAATTAGGGACGTAATAAAATTTAACTTTGTTTTAAAATTAATTGAAATACCTAAGCGTTAATGTAATCCAGTACATAAATCAATTAATACCTTCACAAACAAAGGATTGCATACTCTTTAAATCGTATTCAAATACCTTCGTTGACCGCTTCTGTTTGTCATCATGTTCACCAGAGGGTTTTGGGATTACCCATAAACCTTACGGAAATATTATGCAGACACAGGAAATAAGAAGGAAATTAAACAGGTGCACAGAAAGAAAAGTTATATTAAAAAATCCTTTCTGTTGTGCAAGGCGCCAGGGAATCTTGTGCTTCAGAATCAGTAAACTTGACTGAATTGATTCGTCTTTGGATGTTGTCGAATTAACTAATATGCTAAGTGGCTGTGTCCAAGAAAAGTGTCTGCGCTGGTTCTTCTAATAATACGGACTTATGGCACGGTGACCTTTACAATACCATGTTTGGGTTATATCGGGTTTTCCAATAGGGACTTGACAACTTTGAATTTAATTTGTGAACGCACCCTTTCACTAATCATCGAACTGTCACTGTAAATTTATTCACTAAACTCAACATTTTTAAGTTAAGTACATGAATGAACAACGTCTGCAAATTATAAAAATTTACTACCGAAAAAAAGTTGTCAAGTCCCTATTGGAATACCCTATACAATCGGAATTGGAAGTCAGCAATATATGTATTCGTGGTTCTCATCAGCGGCTTGTTCAAAAGGATCTTTGCTTGGCTTAAATGTCAATTAAAACTGTGACCGGGAAAAGAGAGAAAACAATTGGGAATTGATGTGTCGGTACTCGTTGGTCATGAATGTCTGAAGATTGTAATTGCGCAGGAATACATGAGAAGATTGACTTTTTCATGCTCATGTATTCCGACTGAAGAACGTTTTTTACATAAAAAATGGCTTTTAGTCTGGAGCCGAATATGTTATCTAATTGATTGCTTTATATCTGAATATAGACTCTATTCTAATGGCGGAATAAGACATGTAGCATTTAGTGTGTTTTGTTTGTGGTATGGTAATGTTATCCAACTTTTGGCGTATACTGGTTGGCCCATTAATGCGAGCGATTTGTTTCCGAAAAAAAACATTAACAAAATAGATTTGTTTGTTTTTCAAGTAAAAATCATTAAATTCAATTTAAGAAGAATTGCTTTCATTAATTTTTGAATACGGTATCGCGCATTTAGTTGCCTTCAGCTTGAATGGCGTTATGTATTAATTTTTCTGGAATTTTCATCACACTGGCCAGTGTTTTAATCGATATGGCGGTGATTTCCTGGCAGATGTCGGCCTTAATTTCGTTAAGGTCTTTGGCACACAGGTATCCCTACAGGAAGAAGTCTGATGGTCAAAATTATTATTTTTTGACATCAAACAACCGGGGCACAATTGTTTTAAAAACTCGTTTCTTAGTTTTAGATGGGCAGGGATGGAGCCGCAGCATCTTGTTGAAATCAGAATTTGTCCATACCACTTCGACATCAAAACCTCGACGGATAATGCACTTGATTAAGGATTACTGTTTCACCGCGTTCATCTTTTAAGAAAAGGGCCCGATGTCAATATTAGCACAAACACCGCATAAACAGTAACTTTTCAGTTGCGAAGAGGTACCACCCCAATAATGGAATGTTTTCTGGTGCCATAGAATCGATAATTTTGTTCCATTTAGGGTTAAATGCGCTTCATCTCACATGATGATATTTTGTCAGAAGTCCTCTACGATCATTATTTTGCAATATTTTTTTATTTTTTATTTTTTCCTTAGATTCTAGATTATCATCATCATCATCGCCACTACAACCGGGAACCGGTCTTGGCCTTATTTAGCAAGCCTTGAGGCTTGTTAAATTTTCCATAATGATTTGTTTTTTCCGGGCAAGGTCATTAGTCTTGCGCCAGAGGCTCCCCGACGGGGAAACGAACCCCGGTCTCCCGTGTGACAGGCGGGTATACTAACCACTATACTATCGAGGTTTTCGGGGTATTTCAAATACCCCGAAAACCAGACCTAACCTGCAGAAAACGGTCAACAATACTACGTTAAGCATACTCGAAAAGCAATTATAGTAGAAAGTCATAGAATATATTAGAGTAAATATGTTAATTATTCTCACTTATTGCCAGACTTGTATGATGTTTATTTGATTTAATAGCATACAACCTCAATTAAATTTAAATTATTATTCAAACAGTTGTATACGTACGGGAGGTACCATGTTACAACATAATTTCATTAAGAACTTCCACTTGTAAAGACATAAAGTACAGTTATGACTTCAGCTATAAACCATTGTGGTTGGAAATAATTGTATCCAGATATATTATATTACTCCAGAAGAATGGCCAAAATTGCATCCATCTGGGTTTAAATCTAATAAATCAGAATCAGAATCACCGGTGTTTCATTCAGGCCCTCCATGATATGTAATTTCTCAAGCGGTTGCTGAGCTTAATTGGCTGTCTTGCGTCTCATACTTCCTTCCAAGGTGGGAGGTTGTTGAATACGCCATTGATTAGGAAAACGAATTCCATATGGTTCAATCTCTTGGGTGTATATATTGTATTTAGCAATTATAATGGAATTATCTACTCCATATTGTCTTAATGAACTTCACGTTTTCTACCCAAGTCGCAGCTACATTTAAACCAATGATTTGATTAAACATATAAGTTCTCTAACGAGACTCTGTACCTGCTGTGGTTCCACTTTTACGTAACTGGGGACTGGAGTTCGATTTATTTTACCATTAACAAATCGCACCCATCCAGAATAAATGAGATATGCAAATGCGTCACAAGATGCCTGTAATTTGTATATCGAGGAACAAGAAAATTATTGAGAGATTCATTCCCTTATCAGAAAAATTCTTCTATTTTCTTGGCAAAAAGTGTGTACATTCGTTCAGATAGCATATTGAATTTCAAAAATGAATGTAGTATGTGTTTTTAGAAAATAATTGGTCGTAGTATAAAATCAGACGACATCAATCTCTACAATGTGAAAAACTATTCTAGATAGATGGAGGTATAATCACATCCCAAAATTTTGTATAATTTACTTCTTTTAAGTATGACTGGTATGAGATTTGTCATCTTCATTGCCATACACATATTTTAGCATCGAACTTTGGCATAATAAACGATTTTTCCTTTCTGAAAACATGTATGTAATGTAACACGAACATTTAACGACTATTTGGACTAACAAACCAAAAGAAATATACTCCTCTTTGTGACACATCCTGTTTTTTAGATATAATTTTTTCTATCAGCACCTACGTGTGATCGTTTTTAAAGTTACAGGCTAAAAACAAAGCATCTATATTCACTTAAGTTAAATTAATTTCTGTTTCTTAGACAGTATGAGCTAATACCGCCTGGCCAGACGGTTTATTCAAAACTTTCGAATTAGTCCAAAATGAAGAATAGTGGATGGAATTGTTAAATAGGAAATTTGGAGTGATACATCACTACTGTTCTAAACCGTACACATATTTGATGCCCCTGGCTGAGAAGTTTTGACATATGACCATCAATTTTGTAGCTTTCCTTGCAACATTCTTCTCTTAGACCTAAGTGAAGGGTCTGAAAATCACCCACCGCAATTTTTGCAAAATATTGCATTAAAATTGTGTGTGAATATTGACAATTCAATACTTCCGAAACTAAAAGAAGACAGATGTCAATATTTCACAAACGAGATTAAAAGCGAAAAAGTTTACAAACCTGAGCTACAAGGCTCGTCAATACTATTATCTTAAAAACCGAACTTATATCATTTGCTTTGAAATGCTACGAAGTAAAACATTACATTTACATTACAATTTTAAAATTAGCGCAGCCGAGTCAGTGAGGACATGAACTTCTGGGTTCCTATATGTCAATAAACAGTAAATAGCGTTAAACTTAACCAAGTGAAAAAAAAATATGATCGTGATATTTCATACACAAGTCAAATGGAGTCTTTATAGAAAACAAAAAAAGGGTTCTTGAAAATCGATTGATTCGGGTTGTGGCACACGCTTTGCCTTCGAATGTCTTTTTTACTAACTCTGGACTCAGGGTCTTACCCTGCCGTCAACCTTATTTCTACTTCATATTAATGATTTGATAATATAAACAGATAACTGAATATTCGATGATAGTCAATCTCATGGTAAGAGATCTCACTTCTGACTTCGATCCTGGGGAAGTATTGGTTAAATTACTACCAATATGTTGAAACATTGTCGAGAATGTCTCAAGACTGGAAACACTTAAGTCTAAGCGACTGAATATTCTCAGCGATCTATTCTTAGTGAGATTCCTGTCCGGGAAACTACTTGAAGCTATCATAAAAATTAAAAGCGTGTGACACATATCTGCCTCTTGTGAAAGGCCGGAGGGAAACTCAGGCCCAATCCAATGACGACGACATCAATCCTTCGGACACACAGCTAAAAACTGCGCAAGGCGTTATAAATGCATCAAATGCTCCGAGAGAGTGCCAGCTCCTCAAACACGAAACTAGTACAGCCTATTGCCATAACTGCAGAGGCTCTTCCTGCGAACTATTTAAGATTTCCTCAATACAAAGAGTTTACCAACAAAAGAACTGAACTGACCAAACTTGCTAAAAAAATCTCGCTCATATAACAAATAACAAACGAATCAAGCAGCGAATAGGACAGGTACTATGGGAGCAGGCGTCAGTAGTGCAAAGAACAAATATGCAGCACCACAACGCAAAATAGTCAAGAAGTGCAAACCTATAGGTGGAATAGGCGAGTTCATGAATTTGTCCAAAGAAATATTCGATGTAGATGTGTCTACATTAATATCAAAGACAACATCATTTACGGCGAGTATCCCTTAGAGAGGTCTGTTAACACACAGGTCCAAACTGCAGTACTTGGAACTTCTTGACAAAGTACTCGCATTAGTTCTCATTAAAATAAGAACGACGGTTCACGACTCCTGAAAGACTATGTTGGTAGTGCCGCATCATATCCACTAACACAGACGTAGTCTCTTTGGGTAGGCTTTGATAAACTGCCCAGTTTAACAGTTCAATTCGATTGGGTTATAATAGGTGGGGACCTAAACGCGAAACATTTCTAACTTTTCTAAAAGATACACACACAATACGCAAGCACCGTGAAGGACACCGAAAGGAAATTGGAATAAGCAAAAGCATCGGAGCCGTATACCATAGCGATAACATAACAATTCCACATCAGTTGAGTGTACTTGAGTTTAGAAAACGAATTCATACACACGGCAGTGGCCTGATGGGTTGAGCCTTGGTTCTATATTTTGGTGCTAACCGTGATAGCGTCGGTTCGAATCACACGATCTTCACTATCGCCGCAAGCACTATAATATCACTTGGCCTAACTCCTCCAACGGATGTGTGCTCTCGTCTTCGTTGGACGAGCCATATACTCGTAATAATATCTGCCGGATATGTGGGTGTTTACTTTCGGTTCGTTTACCGAAAAGGCGAACGACTACGATATCGAATAAAGATATGCAAAACGAATCATACGACAACGAAAAACTTTATTACAACGAACAACGAAACGATTCGATACATTAACGATTCAAATACAATTCACAACGAACAAATTCCTTCTAATTTGCATAATGCAAAACTGACAATAATAACGACAAACGACAACAAAACTAATGACAAACGAATAACAAAAAAGGCAAGTGCTGCCAAACATGCAAATTAATTGTAAATTATAACAATGAATAAAACTAAAAATACGTATAAATATACTATAACTAATTAAAACCAAATGTAATAAATAATGTCTTGAACTGATTGGTTCAAGCACGACGCGACAGTGGGAACGAACCATCTTACCGTAACAGTTTATCGTGTCTGGATCACTACCCTCGTTTCGCCCCTTTTATTCAGTCAAAAGGAAACTGTAAAAACGATTGCTTAATTTTTTGACCACAGGGACTCTACATAAAAATAAACTTGCAACAGTGCAAGATCGTCTAAAATTATTTGATTTCAGAATAAACATGCATTTCTTGTAGACTGAGGCTGTAGTTAAGCCTGACTGTACTGAAAAAACAACATATGTAAGGTAAATGGTGAAGAGCGGTTCATCCTAAGACCATTGGACCTGAAAAATGGACGACATTGTTTGTTTTAGTTTTCTTTGCTCCATCGTTTGGTGACATAATACACGCCGTGTTTCTGCAAAGTTTGAACTAAAGCATGCAACTGGCATATACCGTGTATCATGTATCATTTATAAGAGCGTACACAACTCATTTTTACGCCCAATAAGTAAATATACATGCGACTACTACTCCTTACTGATTAAGTGGTTTTCTTCCTATCTTAACAATCGAACCTACCGTGTCAGATATAGATCCACCCACCCCAAGCCTGTTCTGCGCACGTCAGGAGTTCCCCGGGGCAGTCATATTGGACCCCTGTTATTCATTATTACTATTAACGATATAGACATCAGTATCAAACACTCCTCCATCTATCTATATGCGGACGACACTAAACTCTTCAAGACGATGGGCTCTTCTCTCGACTCCTCACTTCACCAAATGGATCCCGACAGCTTTTCAACTTGGTGACAAAACAACTGCTTCGAACTAAATATTGCCAAATGCCAACTAAATCAGCCAAATCACCTTCCCCGTAAACGCTCTCACTCCCCGTTACGTTCCTATTTCTTACTCAAACAACTTAAGACATCACCACTACCATCGATTCGTGACCTTGGCATTTTATGTGATAGGGAGCTTAAGTTCATCCCGCATTGACACTTTGATGACATTATCCTCAAGGTCAACTCTACTCTTGGTTTTGTGAAACGCTGGTCGAAATAATTCTCTAATCTATACGTTTCCCGATCGCTCTATATTGCCTCTGTCCGTCCTCTCCTTGAATATGCTAGTCAGGTTTGGTCTTTTCACGACTCGTCGCATTTTCGCAGGATTGAAAGTGTTCAACGTTGTTTTTTGCGTTTTGCCCTCCTGTAGTGCTCTAAAAAGTCCTACCACCTTTTTCCCCCGTTCCTACATCCAAATCGCAGCAATAATAGTCCAAAACCCAAAATCCTTATCTCCATCTGGTTTGCAGCCAGATGTGTATATTCTAAAAATAGATATTCCATTTCTCCAATTTTTCACATACAAATCTCAATGAAGATTTGTAAAAAAGGGAGAAGCATTTTAAATTCGAGGATCAGTCTCAATTGGTGTCCGAAGCGGTAGGACACCAGTAAATTAAATTAAAGAAAATAAACTAAACCTCAAAAGACAAAAATTGCCTTTTTAATTAAACCTGGCGGATTTCCGAGCCATAGTTAACGATCGGTAGCTGCTTTTCCCTCAAGGTTTGAGGAAGCACGGCGGCAACCGCAACGGGTCCCCCCAGGAGCTCCCTGAGAGAAGGATCTCAACACTCCGAGAATCGAATTGGGAAAATCCTCTGATTCTACCCTCATACACAAGCCGTCTACATCTAATTAACCTTAGCACAGTTGAAGAGTGCAGAATTCATCCTGACATCCTCTTCAGCCAGCATCGTGTCTCAGATTCAATCAACTGCCCAAGTCATCACATTTTACACTAACCACCGAAGCCTGCGAAAACCCTCGTCTCTTCTACTTGCCCGCCCTTCACACTTCTTACGGCTGTAATGGACCCATTTCGTGAATGCTGCGGTGGGAAAACTCTTACCCTACCTTCTTTGACTTCAATCTCACCTCTCACACCCTGAAACGTCGTCTTCTCTCTTACCCTTCCTGAACACCCCGCTCACCACCTATACTCACACAACCCGCACCCATTCTCACACCCTAGCCTCCGGCCCATCCGTCTATCCATCTTTGGTTAGTTTCCTATTCCTCAGTTTTTACGTTACTTTAAAGTTAATCCTATTTATATACTTATACCACTTGTACTAAGGGAAATAAAATAAGGGTCCTGCCCTCACTTCATTCATTCAATCATATTTGAGAATTGTATGGCGTCGTCCTTAGAGCTTTGCTTTGTTACACTGCCCATATTTCTGATGGTACCACTGAACATTTTATTTCATGTATCATTTCTGTCCGTGATACATACCACGTTGATGGCTCATATATTTATACTTTACACGATTTTTGAAACTTAAATTTTGTTAGACACCAATAAGTTTAATTTAATATATACTCAGGATATATGATGAAATTTTGACATGAGTGATCACACCTGTTGACTCAGGTTAGTGGTTGAAGCCGCCCCCGAATTCACCAGAAAATTCTTGAATGTTCTCTGACGCGGTTCCATTGTTTTTGTCTTTCTCTTCTTTTACTTTCGTAGAATGCTCACACATATTCGGAAAGCATCGAGAAACTACGAAAGTCGTGCCGTTCAGACAGAGATCTGTCAAAAATGTTACGGTGGCGTAAATTAGTAAAACGTGAAATTTAGAGGCGCCGTTATTTGGAGCTGCCACAGTACTCCCCCATTGCGATGCAATGTCATTGAGCTATAAAACAGAATTATTAAGCCAGGTAAAATAAATCAAAATAGAAAACCTACCACAGCAACATTTTGTACCACGAATTTCTTAATTCATTTTATATTGAAAATTAATGTCAGTCATATGTATCAACACAAAAGATCGTGTTTTAGCCGACACACAAGAATGTGGAATGCTTTACTTTTTCAAGTGTGTCCTCCATTATAAAACCATTGTTGTATTCCAGAATACTACCCTTATTAAATTTAACACTGAATCTCCTTACACATCCTTAAAAACTTCACTTAACATATATTACATTCTCACTTAATACATACCATTCATAAACATTCACAATATTACCAGTTACAGCACACTTAATAACCTGCACCTTTTTATTTATTCAAAACATAGTAACACTGATTTTCGTCCAAAATTTGATTCAATGTGAAAAGTGAGGGAGAAAATAAAAAAGGAGAAAAGAAAATCAGTTTTAGTTTGAGAAAAAGTAAAATTTAGTTCAGTCAAGTTTAATATATATTATAAATATAGAATAAAATATAGTAAAATATAAAAGAGTGAATACATGTTTTTTGGAATTATAAGCTTTAATTGAAGTTGAGTTCTAGAGTTTTTAATTGAGAAAAGGAAGTAAAGGAATAATAAAAGGTCCCCGCTCTTCCCTCAACCGAGGAAGCACGGCGCCGGACGTCAACACCATGCATTGGTGACCAATGTCACTCTTTTCCTACTAGAACTATCATCACAACCGGGAACCGGTCTTGGCATTATTTAGCAAGTCCTGAGGCTTGTTAAATTTTCCATAATGATTTTAGTTTTCTGGGCAAGGTCATTAGTCTTGCGCCACTACTAGAACTATGGTATGTAAAAAATCCTTTTTTCTGTACACGTTTTATATAAAAAAGAATCCAAATTTGGTCTGTGGGGAGGAAGTTTGTACCTGCATGGATACTTAGTTCACTTCCTCCTCCATCAATCAAAAGTTCCGCGGCAGCACGAATGAATGAAACGCCGCCAGGTTTGTTCGCAACCAACCAACCGAACGCCAAAATACCGACGAACAACAACAAGAAACTAACGCAAGACACAGGAACCGCTGCCGGAAAATTAAACACACTGGTTTGGTTTGATAGTTCGGGAGCACTGGTTATTTATTTTAGTTATCAATAGATTGGCAGAAAAAAAGAGGAAAACAAAACTACTTTTTAAAAAAAATATGCACTATTAATGTCCCCGCTAATGCGGACATCGCACTTTATCGGACTACGGACACACTTTATTGGCCTTTTCCATTTTACACACACACGACTGGGGTTATACACTCCTCCGCGGCTTGCGGGGTGCGGGAGAAAAACCTACCGTCACGAACGGTGGTTGTAATAAGACTCAGCGATAATTATTTCATGCAGAGATCACTCGCTAATCTTGATCATGGTGGTATGTGTGAGTAAAGATCACATTTTCGTGTTTATCAATGCATTCCAGCCAGGATAAGCAAAACCTACAGCTAGGGAAAAAGAACAAACGAGAAGCGACCTAATGCATCGGTCTGTGATTAGGGTCAGCTAAATAAATAAGCTGGAACTCATTACATGGGAATTGCATTTAGGATACCACAAACGATGTTTATGGTATCGCCAGAAAACCTTTGAAGGACAGCTCTCTTTTGTTTGCACATTGCGTGCTAAGGAAATTCGTTTCAGCGTCTATTGCGCTAATTATATGCAGCTGCTTGGGTTGTTTATTGATGGAGTAAAAAGGTCGCCAGCCAATGTGTATGAAAGGGATTTATTGTACACATGAATGAAGATGGATATAGGCGACGCAATATTTATGGTCCCTGTCATGACGGTTACATTGTATGCAAACCGAATCATTTTGTTTACAGAAATTTGTGTGGTACCGAATTGGTTTAGAATACCAGATAAGCAAAGAAAGAAATCTTACGGAAAATTGTATGCGAAGGGTGCATGAAAAGGTAAGTTTTCTTTGTAGGGATTTTTTAAGATCATAGATTTGATCTATATGATGCGTGAAGCATTTTCAGGTGCTAATGCTGTTGCATTAGCGAAATCAGGATTTTTGCTAAATGTTATGGGGGTTTTACGGTAAGTAGACAGCGGGGATTGGCGGAACGGCCACAGGTCCATAATTCCTTATTTATTTGTTATTCTTTTATTTTTTATTTTACTTTATATTTTCCGTTGATTACTCTTTCTTCATAAGATGAATGTAGTGATTAGTAATCTTTCTTGCCGATAAAGTATCACATCCTGTCTTTTTGTCGTCCGAGTACCGATTTTAACCAGTTGTCTTCAATGCCAATTATAAATGACATCCTCATAGACCGAGATTCTATTCGAGTTTTCCAGATGTTTCCAAGCTTACATTTTTGCAGATGCTCACAACGCTCGCATACCATTTTCCCAGCATTTTGAAATTCATAACCAGATATAGCATTTCCGCCATCGTGAATCATATGTTACATAGAAAAGGAAATTTATTCGCAAAATGGTTCTAGCCTCGTTTTCCCTATAATAGACTTCGCTGCAGTGGCTTACTTATGATCGGCAGTGTATATTAATCACTTCGTAGAAGAGGAAGTCTCCAAAGATGTATTTTATGTACAGAAATGTCTGCCATACTAAATTATTTAAATCTCTTTAAGCTCCCCATGGTTCCCAGTGAACTCCCTATGACTTGTAAAAAGAGAACGCATAAAGTCGCTTATGGAACTAGTTAAATCGTGCGGCGGTTCAAAACTCGAGAAGGAGTGAAATAGGCGTCACTCCTTAAAAATAACGAGAAAAATAACGTGTTCATGGGATTACATGTGGAAATTAAGTGAAACGTGAGAAAGCATCCTTCGAGTTAATGGGGTGGAACCTCATTTTGTATTTTTTCCTGAGACTTACAGTGAACGCAGCTTCCACTTTGCTGGGTTTGAAGAAATAATTATATTCAAATCACGAATTTCCCGGAAATGATGTACAAAGAGGTTAGACATTATTGCTTTGATTAGCGTCAGTAGGATATTAACGAGAAACAAATACATTTCGAGCATAATTAGACAAATAGGTTTCTTAAAGACTTCGCGATAAAGTGACAGAAATCTCTTCTCACGGTGACACTGATTTCAATTGTATTTAGAGGAAATAGTTCATACCAATACAATAAGTAGGTTTTGTATTTAATTGAAATAGACTCAACATTTAGATAACAGTTCATTTAATGTTTATTCACGCATTTAATCGACAGGACGATTTGGGTCAACAGGTATGTAATATAACAGAGTCGATTAACTATTCTGAAATTCCTAGGATACATGGTATATATTAGATAAAAAAGATAAAAAATATTTGCCTTATGGTACTTATCATTGTTAGTTATCACTATCACGTCAAACCAAATTATGATAAATTAACCTGGGAAATAACTTCAAAACTAGTGAAGTAACTTAGACAATCATCATCATCATCATCGGCACTATAACCGGGATCCGGTCTTGACCTTGATACATTTTCCATAATAATTTATTTTTACGGGCAACGTCATTAGCCTTGCACCATAACTTAGACAATACGGCAAAAAAATCAGGTAAAGTAATAATTATATGTGCTGCATATTCTGATTTGAAAGGAACCCCTAAGTTTACTGGTGGAGCCGCACATGCTAGCTAGAAAGTTGATTAAAGAATACGTGGCGTGTAATGATAAATTCAACGGAAGTCATCTATGATAACAACTCCAACATATCTACAAACTCAAAAATAAATATCAGTGACAATAATAAAATGAAACGAATCGGAGTTGTCACGTAGTAACTTCCCCAACATTTTTGTCCCAACGAGAACATAAAACATGAATTACATTGCATTCATTTACAAATTACAAATTACAACAACATTCATTTACCACATAAAATAAACACATTCATTTATAAAATGTACAATTTCACATAATTAAAGAAATTTAAAACAAAGAAATGGAAAACAAAAATAAATAGCTGGTGCATAAACCCAGTTTTTACCCCGGCAATGATATCATCGAATAGAGTCGAAATTGATCATCGTCGGGATTCTTTCGTTGTGACAACAGCAAAACCGAGAACGGAGAGGGAATCGAGAAAGAAAAAAACGAAACCGTCTTGACAGTTTTTACTGTGTTTTTTTACTGTGTTGTTGTAATGCTTCAAGAGGCCCTCGAATTCTCATCTAATATCATATATTCATATCCCCAAATCTCCGTTAAATTTAATGTCAAGCAAATCGAACCAAAACGTTCAATTGTCGAACATTGAATTCGATTCCAAAAATTCGAACATCACAATGCATATTTTCACATGCATTGTATGTATAATCAAATACGTGTCCAAACAAACCCATGTCCATTTGACGCCAGGGACACACAAATCCGGCAGTCTAAACATCACCATGCATACGCATTGTAACCAGATTTTTATTACGTGCACAAATAGACCCAAATTCCCATCCATATTCTCACCCATTTTCCATGGACTCTGACTCCATTTAAAGTGTAATATAGTCTCTTGTTTGCTCCTCGATAGTATAGTGGTTAGTATGCCCGCCTGTCACGCGGGAGACCGGGGTGCGATTCCCCGTCGGGGAGCCTCTGGTGCAAGACTAATGACCTTGTCCGGAAAAAACAAATTATTATGGAATATTTAACAAGCCTCAGGCCAAGACCTCTTGTTTGCATTAGCCAGGGCGAGTCGTTGAAGAGACTTACTCTCACCCTCGAAGAGCTCGGCGGAGGGTGAGTAAGTCCTGGGGCCAGAATGTCGGGCGTAGAAGAGAAATGGACACGCCTTAAGAATACTGTCATTAGTACTGCCAACTCCATCTAAGGTAGTGGTCGTACAACTGAACGTAAAAATGCTGCATACCGAGCGATTCAGCAGTCTTATAGGACGCGGGTACGCGAGGAGAAATACAAAGAGCTCAGAAGATCTGAAAAAAAGACTTCACAGACAAGAGAAAAGTGCCTGGGAAAAAAACCTTGTCTGTGAAATAGAGAAAAGTAGACAGCGAGGTCCGCACCAGGCGCGGAAGTTCTACCAAATAATCCGCAGTATGACGCGGTACAAACCACGCTGCACTTACTGCAAGGATAAAGATGGTAATCTGATCACCGATCCTGAAGGCATTCTGGAGCAATGGGAAGTGCACTTCAATGAATTGCTAAATGGTTCACAGATGAATTGGTTCCACCAATGCAAGATCAAGACCCAATGCTGCCGCCACCAAGCATTGAGGAAACATTAAAAGCCATAAGACAGCTCAAATAAAGCCCCCGGAGCTGATGGCATACCAGCTGACAGCGTTACATCACGCACATATGGCAACAAAGGGAGATGTCGGAAGATTGGCGTCGTGGTATAATTTGCCCCATATATAAGACGGGAGATATCACACTATGCAGCAACTATAGGGGTATAACATTTCTGAGTACCGCCTATAAGATACTCTCCACTATCCTACAAGATCGGATAGTCCCATACGCTAAAGCCATCATTGGTCAATATCAGTGTGGCTTCAGCCCAGGGAAAACAGCAATTGATCAGATATTCACCCTTAGGCAGGCGATGGAAAAATGTCTGGAATTTAAGATTCCATTATATCATCTATTTATAGACTTTAAGGCTGCCTACGACAGCATAGCCAGGGTAGAACTATATAATGCCATGAAAGAGTTTGACATTCCAACCAAATTGATACAACTTTGTAGGGTGATCATGACCAACGTAACTAGTAAAGTAAAAATAGCGGGATTGCTGCCCAAACCAATAAACATCTTTAATGGACTCCGACAAGGGGACGGTCTGGCCTGCCTCCTCTTCAACCTGGCGTTGGAGAAAGCAATACGTGACTCTGGCATTACAACTAGAGGGACTATTATCACCAAGTCCAGCCAGATACTTGTCTACGCAGAGGACATCGACATCATCGGTAGAACCGAATCAGCTGTACAGGACTCCATGAGACCATGGTCTTACCAGTACTCATGTATGGATTCGAGACCTGTGTGCTCAATAAAAGGCACTCTGAACTCTTAGCCGCGTTCAAGAGGAAGGTCTTAAGGAGAACTGTTGGCCCCGTATGTGAGGGACGAGGATTCCGGACCGGCTACAACCATGAGTTGTACGCAATATACCTTCAAGCTTATGTTGTAAGAAAAATCAAGCTCGGTGTTTTGCCGTTGTGGGGGTTGTTCCTCAGGAAGCGCGTTTTCTTGTCCTGAAAAGGACGTTGGATCTCTTTATTTGATTGCTCCTGGAACAACACACTTCAGCAAGGGTTCGTTGCCGTGCTTCCTCTGACCCAGAGGGAAGAGCAACGTCCTGATTGTTCGTGGGACGTAACCTAGGGGATAGTGTCCTTATACCCTGCAACCTCAGTACTGGTTCCTGTACCGATTTCTTTGGAGTCGTCCTGGTATATATATATATATATATATATATATAT